>CM033397.1:21584747-22184747 GCA_019426215.1 Buddleja alternifolia | reverse complement strand
AAATTAAACGCGGAAAATAAACAAGATTCAATTAGGGTCCTTATATTGTACTCAAGTAAAACTAGGACTTTAATTTTACTTGGCTCCCACTACATTTTTCGAAACATCGCACTCCCACTACAATTTTCGAAAATCTCGTTGGATAGATTTCATAGTGAGTATTAAGTTCTTCAAATAATTCATTAGGTTGCAACCTAACCAATTTCTGGCCCACTGATTAATTAAAGTGGTGTCTCACATAAATTTATCCAATGAATCCATACCTTTCCCCATAATTCACATAGTTGCAACCTAACCGATTTCTAAACCCGTGAACTACCCAAGTTTATTCCCACTAAATTCCTTTAATCTAACATTTGAATTTCACCCTGCAACCTTACCGATTTCTAGGGTGAAATATGCTTCAACTAGGACATCTCATGCACTTAATAAAATTTCAAATTATTTCCAAATGCATAACCCCCATACCTGGGAAGCAATATACATTGGTTGTAATTTTAATTTCATTAAACTTAGTGAAGGAAGAGGATGTCTCACACCCTTTATTAACTCGGTATCATTTAATCGGTAGAATGACACATTTTAATCTAGGTCTCACAAAGCATATTAACTCCTAACATGCTAACATGAGTATAAAGCGTTATAAACCTAGCAATTCTACTATTGCACATTTTCATGAACTATCTAGATTGGCCCAAGCTAATGGGCTAATCAACATATATATTTTAAGCATGCATTATAAAACATAAAACTTAAGTCCATGAAATGTGTGTCTCATCACATAAAGGAAGCATTTATCAAAAATGCACATATGTGAAAAAGACATAAAATAAATTTAATTTATTTATTAATCAAATCCAATTTGATTATTGCAAAACTAAATCCCACTTAATTTTGTCAATAAAACTAAATCCTATTTAATCGAAGTGAAATTAAATCCAATTTAATTTTATCCGATCAAAAAATCTAATTTATAAATGATTAAATCCAATTTAATCTTTGTGGAATTAAATCCAGTTTAATTTCCATTAGAAGAGTAAGACTAATTTAATCAAGGCAAAATTAAATCCGAATTAACTTTCATGAGAAAATTAAACTTAATTTAATCCAAGCGAAATTAATTCCAATCTAATTTTCATGGGAGGATTGAATATTATTTAATCAAAGTGAAATTAAATCCAAATTAATTTTCATAGAAAGACTAAATCTAATTTAATCAAAATGAAAATAAACTCAATTTAGCTTTTCACGGGTAGATTAATTCTTAATTTAATTTCTATGGGCTCACAAATTCAGTGATTAAATCCAAGTTAATCAATCACAAAATTAAAAACAATTTAATTAAGTATATAATTAAAACCAATTCAATTTTGATTGGTGATTAAATCTAATTCAATCAACTACAAAATCAAATCCAATTTAATTAAGAACATAATTAAGATTAATTTAATTTTGATAGGTAAATTAAATCCTATTTAATTTATTATAAAATTAAATCCTATTTAGTTTATTACAAAGTCAAATCTAATTTAATTTCGATAGAAAAGATTAAATCCAATTTAATCAATAATAAAATTAAATCCCTTTTGATTTTGATGAGTAAATTAAAACTAATTAATTTAATATAAATCATATTCAATTTAATTTATTTAAATTCAATTCTATTTAATTTATAATTGAGGACTTGAATTTGTAAGAAGAGGGAAAAACCCAACTAGCAAATGGGTATTGAGTTCTAATCCAATTTAATTGAATTGGGTGTTATTGGATCAATATCCAAAAAACCTACATTCATTTAAATACAAGCCCAACACCTCTTAATTTTGAAATCAGATTGGCCCATTTATCTAATTAATCGGAGTGGGCCAAGCCCAACTCCCTTTTAATTAATAAATCATCTCGGGCATTTAATTAATCCTAATGGGCCAAACCCAACTCCACATTAATTAATAATATGCATTGGACCAAGCAATACATAATGTAATATGTTGGGCTCGGCCCAACATAACAAAATGCCCTGGCCAACTCAGCCCGTCTTCTTCCTCCATTTAAGCAGTCATGGTGTCGCCGTTATAGCGGCGCCACTGGCTGTGGTTTCGTCAGAAATGGCAGCAACACCCTGCGCCGCTACTTCCACCAACATCACTGCCAATCCCTAAGCACGTAAATTGACATTTTTCGCAACTGAAAATACCATCGCTAGACGTTGGAAAACATGGCTGTTTCAGCCGTCTTCTCCGGCGATTTCAGCAGCGAATCAAACGCCAACTCTACGATTTACTTCGAAGAACATAGCACCATCGAATGAGGCTTTGCCCGAATTCAATCTGCAAATTCAGATCCAAAAATCCGATTCTGCAAATCCATTGGCGGGTGCAAATCCATCTTCATCCGCGCTACTCTTAGCAGCGAGCAACGGAAAATCAAACGCCGCCTATATCGGTGCATAGAGACGCGTCTAATGCCGCCTCTCACCATTAACAGCGGCGGTTTTGCGTTCTTTTAACAGCGTTGTAACATTGGGTCTCCTTTCACTTTAAAAATGTCATTCAAATCAAAGAGAGGGCTTAGTAAAGGACATATCTGACCCGAGTTGTACAACTTGGCCTGAATTGGCACGCGACTGCATAAAATTGGGATTTTTTTAATTTTTCGGTTGCCACTGCTGTTACAGCTTACAAAGGCCACATTATTAGGATGCTCAGTTCTGGCCTTCCAAAATGTTGGTGAAAAGGACTTTAGCAGTGCAACATGAAGCCGAATGTACCGATGATGATGATGACAACGATGAGAAGAAAGAAATGGTTTCTTTCGTGGATGTTGATTCAACACTATCACTATTAGGCATGCTTTTATTTGACTGCAGTTTGGTGTGGCTAATTGCCATCACTTTCCTATCCTGAAGGCCAAATGCGCGGAATTTTAGACAGGTATACCTGAAAACAACGTAAAAATAACATAAGGATAAGCGAAGAAAGCAGAATCTGAACCAAATAACAAAAGAGAACTCTTCAAGATGGCTCATCTAAACATCATCATCTTTCTCATCAAAAAAGCATAATCTGAATCTAATAATATTTTTTTGCAACCTTTTAACCTTCTCCCACTTCTCAAAGCTTTAATTGACCAATGTATGATCATATTCTGGTAAAACATGCAAAAACACCAATCAAAAAAATGACAGTGAGTCCTCCTCATCTCACTCTCTCAACTGCCTCTGATAGTCCAAGTAAATCTCAGTATATTCGTCACAATCCCAGTCACGTATCCGCACACAAAATCCAGTTCGTTCCTTGAGAGCCGGAACTTCCACCCGGGTGGAATCCATAGATTGAAGCAACCCATGTGCTTGAGCCCATCAACACCTAAAACCTTCTTTGAAAGAACCTTTATCCTGCTATCCGGATAATCCGGCCATGAGCTGTAATAATCCATAGCCATCCATTTCGTTTCCACTTCTTCATACTCAACGTTGTCTTCTTCGTCCAGCCTCCCTAAAATCAGCCTGGTTGGTTCCCAGCAGATTCGTCATTGGTATACACGGACGCGCAAAAGCATGTCCATGTGGCAAAAACTGAAATAGATGAGCAAGGCGACCGAAACCCAGTCTGGGATGAGGTTTTGCAAGTCAAATATGACAGAGACTTGTTGCCTGATGATAATATGATGACGCTAGTAGTATATATATATTGTCATTCGAATGACAATATATATATACTACTAGCGTCATCATATTATCATCAGGCAACAAGTCTCTGTCATATTTGACTTGCAAAACCTCATCCCAGACTGGGTTTCGGTCGCCTTGCTCATCTATTTCAGTTTTTGCCACATGGACATGCTTTTGCGCGTCCGTGTATACCTCAGCGTGGGTTCGAAGTCCTATGGTCGTCCATGGCCCTATCCTATCCCCAAGATGCTGAGCTGATGTATAAATACTTCGATTTTTCTCATCCCAGGCGGCTCTGATGGGAGTGGCGGCTCCGGTGTTAGTTCTTGGGGAGGCACTGTTGAGAGAGAACATGTCATCTTTTCACAATTTCAGATACAACTGACCAATTAAAATAAAATACAGACAGAATCATGACAATTATACCCCAAAAATAACCAAGCAGTCACACAAGGAAAAAAGAAATTAAGACTACACCACGAGCCAAGTGATTTTTCAAGGGTTGAGCTCATCAGATGACAGATATATACATACGTAATGCATAAGGACCGTAATTAATCTCTTTTAACTGCAGAGACTTACAATTCATAGTCACCTCTAGGTGTTTCCATAGGAGATTGGGGGCATGCGGTGAAGATCTGAGCTGGCCAAATCTTGATGTTGATGCGTTACCCTACAACAGAAGCAATTTAGATGGATGTAGCCAATCAAATACAGCAACAGATTGTGTCAATACTTCAACTTTAGAACACAATTGGAACTTACATTTCTATCACCATTTGCACGTGATCCACCAACCATCAAACAAGATTCAGACTTAACGCAAATAAAACCAGCATGCTCAAGGTGATGCCTATCATAAATAAACAGAATCCCTTTATATATATGTTCGACGGGACCTTGTTTTCCCTGATTTAAGTAAAGATAACAATGGTATCAACATTCAGGTCAACAGAACCATGGGACTAAATTTTCTCATAAACTACAATCCAGAACATAAATAACAAGCAGAGGTCAAGAACCGCATCCTTCATGAGCCCTCAAGAATCTTGACAACATCTTTCACAGATACTATGTTCTGTTCTCGATCTTCTGCATTAAAGATCTTGTTAATCTTGCATTTGATCTCTCTTAACCTCACAAGCGCAACATCAGGTCTCTCTGGGACACCCTTAAGGACCTGAAGTCATAAATCAAGTTAAGAATGGCTAGCCACATAATCTTTATGGTTCCCTAATTTGCGCTGCTTACCTGAAGAGCTTCACTTTCCACTTGTAGAATCACACCAAAACTATAATCGCAGCATATAATAGTTTGATTATAAGAACTCATAGAGAAAACTGGAAAATTAAAATTTACATAGAAAAGAAAAACTTACTTGAGTAGCACTAGGTCATGAAGATCATAATCACCGATCCGTGTAACACCAGACGTTACTTCAGAGCTTTCCACAACATTGTCCGTAAATACACGGGGCTAAATTAAAAGATAGTAAATGAATCACACTTGCTCAGACAAAAATATGTTTAAAACATAGAAATAAAAAATTTGGCATACAAGTTCCTTGGTTGTGTCTGACACTATGTTCACCACATGACCTTCAACTGAAACAACCATACCAGTTGCACCTTCTGTAGCGCCAGATACAACTTTCACATGATTTCCAGGTTCAAAATACTTGCAAAGCTCTTTGTCACTGACAGCAAGAGTTTCCTGAAAATTAACAAGGCGAAATATGGTTACTTTTCATGAATCACAGGAACTCAAGCCAAACATACAATTCTCTAAGAAATTGGGAGGAGGAAGATCTATGCCATTTCACTCACAGGAAGGTCTTTGGCATTCAGTTTAATATGCACGGTATCTTCCTCAACTTTTTCCACCCATCCTTTCAAGTTTCTGATATTTCCCTTGATAACTATAACCATATCACCCTTCATGAAATGACCTTTCTTTCTGTTTGCAAAGAGCGTTGACAAACTTGACATGTCACCGTCCCCAGATTCACCAGGATGTCTAAACTTCTCGAGCTCATCGAAAGTCGGCTGCACATTCTGAGTGCTGAGCGACTTCAGTGATACATGTTTATATAGGAAACCATCCTTGAACAACATTCGCTCAATGTTTTCTGAAATAATCACCACTAGAAGGATCTTGTCTACGCTGTACACGAATATGCAGCTTTCTGCATTAAATAAAAAATAAAAAGAGTCAAATTACAAGGGGGCTCGCTCAACACAAACTCGACGAAAGGAAATAAGAAAGACCAAAACATAGAAAAACCACCTAGCCTCATCAATATTCATAAAACGTGCAGGAGGAGTAAATGCGTTCTTCTTTGGAACTTCCCTCCCTTCCTGAAACAAGGCGAACATTGTTTGTCACCACAAAAGGTTAACTGAGGATAATTGACATTATCTGCATTGTTCATCCAATAACTTAGATACTCTGCAAAGTGCAAGGCATCTAGCTGTTCATTTAGCATAAGATAAATGTTCTCTATGATATCTCGCAACTCATGGGAGCAATATGGTAATTACATAAAAGAATATAAGTAATAGGAAATATAGACCATGTACCAATTTGTTAGCCAGTGCTTGCCCGCTGCCGCACATTGTCAACATCCACAACCTTGCATTTCGGAAAAGAGAGAAAAACAAAAGATCAACATTTAAAATGCTTAATGAAAAGGAAGAAAACGGAAACAAATTCCCAGTTGCAAATATTTACCTTTGCAAGATCCCCTTTATATATATATGTGTACCAATCTTCATTCTGACCCAGGCATTCTTAGAAATATCAATTGCTTTGCTTTCAACTGAAAGAACATCCCCGTTATTAGCAATCGTCCTTTTGCAATAAAAGAAGGAATGAACACCAACCGTCTTTGCCTTCCTTTTCGTCCTCACCGCCGCTGCTATTCTATACCTCTTGCCGCCTCCGTTCATCGCCATCCTCCTCCTCGTCATCTTCCTCCGTCTTCTCCATCGTAGTACTCCCCTTCCTCTTTCTTGTCCTGCTCCGCCTCCTCCTCCCTCGGCAATGATCGAACTAAAGTTTACAATATTCGAACCGTAATAACAGTAATTAGTAATACTCTCAATTTCATATTGCCAACAATGGATGGAGAAGGGAATACTCAATGAGAACTTCAAATGGAGCAGCCGCCAGCAGCAAGCAAGGATAGGGAAAAGAAGAAACCCTGCTCTCTTGGTGAAACTGCATTCACACTCTCCTCCCCCAACTATGCACATTTCACATCCATGCCCCTCCCATTTTTATTTTTTATTTTTTACAATATATATTAACATGAACCTCCTCTCCTTCACTTTTTTCATTATAATTATATATATATATATATATATATATATATATTACCTAAAGACTACAATGCCCTCCACTTTTGAATTTAAATGGTAGCTTTTACTTAATAATTTGTTGGAGAATGAAAAATTATCAAAATATCATCTAATCACATGATCATAATAAATATAAATATGAGGCATCCACAATTAAAAATTTCTAGAAATTTTTAATTTCTAAACTCGTAAAAGAAAGTACCATCGTTAGTCATTAATTTCTTTCGTTATCTAAAAATTCCATTCATGGATTTCTTTGGTGATCTAAAAATTCTATTGCTTAAGTATCTAAGTATGATTCACGCATTTTTATATACAATAGTAACTTTAATGCTCTTAATTTTGAAAAGGAAAACAATAATTCAGTACAAAATTAAGAACCCAATAAATCTTGTTTTACTCAAAACTGTATTTGTTCAAACATATTTTTCTTCTTAATAAAATCCAACAATTTCTTCCGTGCTGATTTTGAAGTAGCTTATTCTATTGGGAAAAAAAAATCTTATCAAAGAAAGTAAACGCGCCTCTTAAATACCACCATGCTTTTATTGTTGAATAAAGAGATATTGTAATAAGCGTAGAAAAATAAATATAGCAAAAGAATATCGTATGACTATTTCATTGAAAAAAAATGTCATAACTTAATAAAAGTTCAAAGTTAAAGGAAAATCACAACATAATATTGCTGTCATTCTTTCTTTAAGCTAGCGTTGTTATTGAAATATGAAAACCCAAATTATCACCAAAAGTCTCTGATCCTAAAAGTGAAATAATATTGCATACAATATGAAAAAACAAAAAGAAGTATACTACATTTTCCGATTGAAGATTGCCACAAAAATAAGAAAATGGTGTGACAAATTAAATTAGCATAATCAAAATAATAGTATATCTTCTCATGAAATTTAGCGTTAGTTAAACTAGAAGAGAGTTAAAATTAATATTTTGAAGTCATATTTTTTCTTTTGGATCATAAAAGGATTCACGATTAATTTATTTTCTTAAATAATTTAAAGTTTAGAGATTTTAAAACTAAATTTGTATCATTTAGTTGTAATTTTCTATTCTCCAATCAATTATTGAATTTATCCTTTTTTTCAGCCCAAATATGAACGCCTTTTTAGTCTTTTGTTAGTGAATCTAGTGAAAAAGTTGATAAATGAGAGCTTCATGTCAATATATCAAACATGAAGGGATGTTGATTCAAATTGTCCATAGTTCGAGAGAGGTTGATACAATTTTCCCGCACAACTAATTGTAAGCAATATTCTTTCGCCACGTTGCATCACCTGGTTAGCTCGAGTGTAACTACTTTCACGCCCCCAATTAACTAATTGCAAAACAATACTAATTAAATCTGAAACCCTAATGTTGCCCTAATTGACCTAAACGTTGTTGATCCTATACTCACCCCCCTTATTTATAAAGTTGCTAGTTTTTCCATTTTACGTTTTATTCTCGGTTCAGGACTTAACATCGTGATTCACAATTAGGATATTGTTGGCAATTTGATATGACCTAATCAAATGGGAGATTACACAGAAGAAGCTTAGAGGATTTTATTGGTCCTAAATGACATACAAAAGGGTCTAGAAGGGGGGGTTGAATAGACCCTGAAGTCTTTTTCTGTTGGGAATCCTAGTATCATGCGCAGTGGAAATTTAAAACATATCCGGATTCCCAAAGCCAAAATCAATTTGTTGTTCGTTGATTTTAATTAAAAGGATGAATGCGAAAAACTTACCTTTAGATCAATTTGTTGTTCGTTAATTTTAATTAAAAGAATGATTTGCGTATTCATTCAATCCTTGCGATTCTTCAATTCTTCGCTTAACAATCCATGTGTCCCATCTTTAGATTATCACGCGTCGAAATTGACTCCGGAAATCTCCATCTCTTTTCTCCAAGGTGACTAGATGATAAAGAGTGGAAGAAAATTTATTTTCTCTGTATTGTATTTCTGGTGGAATAGTTTTTCATGTAATGTGAATTATCAATTGTGTTACTCTGGAGCTTGTGTTGGATGATTAAATAAATCCTTCAACTAAGCCCACTAGTCACACGCCTATTTAGGCCCAATTGGACGTCTATTCGGCTATGTTGACTTAGTCAGCTTAGTCCAATTATACATTCCCAACTAATAGATATATTAAACAATCAGAGTTGACTGCGAAGCGTGGTGGACATGGTAGTTCTGAATTAGATTTTTTAAAAGAATTAGAACAAAACATTATAGAATCTGAAACTTTACACAACCTATTAGATGAAGAAATTAGAGATATAGGAAAAGGAATAGAAGTTCTAAACCTAGAAAATGAAAGAGTTTTGCACAAGTTAGAGATGTTAGGATTTATAGGAGATGATTTGGCCAAGAATAAAGTAAAATATACCTTTAAACTAAATATTTTAGACCCTGATATAGTAATAAGAACAGCAACTATAGAATATACGCCTGAAGATATAAAAGAATTCAAAACACAAATAAAAGAAATGTTAGAAATCGAAGAAGAAGCGATAGTCCTCATAGATCGACAACCTTTATAGTAAGAAATAAAGCAGAAATAAAAATTGGAAAACCTAGAATAGTCTATAATTATAAAAGACTTAATGATAATACACAAGATGATGCTTATAGAATACCTCATAAAGATGAGTTGATTAATCTAATACATAATAAAAAGGTATTTCAAAATTTGATCTAAAAAGCGGATATAATCAGATTAAAATGATAGAAGAAGACAAAAAATGGACAGCATTCAGCTGTAGTGAATGACAATTCGAGTGGAATGTTCTATTTTTTGGTTTAAAGAATGCTCCAGCAATATTTCAAAGATTTATGGATAGTATATTTAAACATTTAGATTTCTGTTTAATATATATAGATGACATTTTAGTAGCTTCTAAAAATATTGAACAGTATCAAGATTATTTAAAACAAGTGTTTAATTTAATAGAAGAAAACGGAATAGTACTGTCTAAAAAGAAAATGGAACTTTTTAAGAGAAAAATAAGCTTTTTAGGTCTGGAAATAAGAAATGGACAGATTAAATTACAACCTCATATAGCTCAAAAGATTCTAGATTTCCCTGATAAACAAGAAAACTTAAAACAAATACAAGCATTTCTAGGAATATTGAATTATTCTAGAAAATTTATTCCTCAACTTAGTAAATTAGTTGGACTATTATATAAGAAAACAGGAAAGTCTGGCCAGAGACACTTTAATCAAAAAGATATTAACCTAGTTAGAAAAATTAAGGAAATTGTTAAAGACCTAAAGCCTTTAGAATGTTTTTAAAACCTTTGGCAAAATAGCACTTCCAATTAGACATGCTTTCAAACCTCCAAGAGATACTCCCTATATAACAGAAGATCAAAGCATTATACTAAATGCTTTGTGGGAAGCTCATAATTCAGGCAGCAAACTAGCAGCACTCAATGCATTATGTTACTTTTTTGAAAAAGAAAATAAAAATTTTCTAACAGAAGAAGCAGCGGTTTATTTTGTTATCCGAGGACAGCGAGTCAGAATCTTTGAAGATTATCAGATGGCTTTAGAAAGCATTCAAACGATTTCCAATGGTTATTTAGTACCTTTCAAGCAATTTCATGAAGCCATAGCAGCAAGAAGAAGACTTTTAGGCCCGAACATTTTCATACAGCCCAATGCAGAAAATGCAAAGCCCAAATTACTTTCAAAAGGAAAGCAGCCTATAAGCCCAGATGTAGAACAACTCGAAAATGACCTTGAAACCATAACCAAACAGTTCACCAACCTAAACAAATTTTATCATGACCTTTTACTCCAGCATATAGACCTTCAAGCCCATATTATAAACCCAAAAGAAAAAGAGATTCCTAAACAAATTAAGCATAAATGCTTCCAATTTTTATCTGTTCGAATCTTTTTCGATCCATGGCAGACTGTTTTAGCCTTACCAGAAATAATACAACCCATAATTTGGCAAAAAGCAGGAGAAAATTTTTATGCAAAAATGCTAAAGGTAACTCAAATCATCATCAATCAGCAAATAGAAGGAATAAAGCCCCAATCACATTTATTGCAATGGAAAGGAGACCCTATTCGCCAGGAAGGAACTCTAAAATTTCATACAGTCAAGTATTTCTCATGGCCAAATATCCATATTGACACATCAATATTTAGAGAAGGATTGATAGATGATAATTTTATCAGCGCACAACGGCTATTAGATTATGGTTTTGTATCCAAAATATATGTATCAGATCCAGATCAAGTAGTACATTTAGGCCGGCAAATATCAGATACGGTCAAGTTTTCATTCAGCCAAGGAGTATTCAATCTTCGTCTATACATAGCATCTTTACCTCCGATTTGGGATACTACCGGAGTAGAATTGGGACATTCCTTTATAACTGTAAATGAGAATTATGAAATTTGGGAACCCGCTAAATCAGAAATGTTCAGGCTATGCCACGAAGTAATAAATCCCTTAGCAGACACAGACGAACTCAAGCTAGCTCTAGAAATAAGAAGAAGGACACAACGACAATATATGATATTATCTTTAGATTTATCACTAGATTTCCAACTCATTTTCCAACCACCTCATCAAAGTATTTTTATTTCAGCAAGGGTCAGATGCCATTACAGGATTACAACACTAGGAAAGAAAGCAATGACGAGCTTGGAATATCAACCAAAGTATGATCCAAGCTTAGTAGGATCCAACCGAGATGCATACTAGAAGACAAAGCTTCAGCCAAAATGGAAAATCAATAATTTAGCAATTAAAGAAGGAATAATTCAACTTCAAGACAAAATAATAAATTTGGAGCTGTTATGAAATAAACTCAAATATTATGAAATTGAGAGAATTAAGTAGAGAACTCTTTTATTGATATTCTTGTGTGTATCATTATAATACAATGGTATAGCCTATTTATAGGCACAAAACAAGAATCTGAAAGGTTTATTACATTATAATAAGAGTAAACTATATTAATTAAAGTTGAGTGGCTAACAAATGGAGAGATGAATAGACACCACAAGTAATGATTAAAGTTGAGTGGCCAACAAATTGGGAGATGAATAGACATCCACAAATAATTATTCATAATACTCCCCCTTGGATGTCTATCACTTAAAAATATGCCTCGTTAAAACCTTACTAGGAAAAACCCAATGGGACAAAAACCTAGTGAAGGAAAAAGAGTACATATCAATACACAATCAGATGCTAGATGCTGCCTCATTAAAAACCTTACCAGGAAAACTCAGTGGGAAAAACCTCGGTTAAGGGAAAAAGAGTGCAGCGCGTATTATCTCCCCCTCATGACAATATCAGTCAAGATCTTTAAGTCTACGTACTATTGTAGACTAGTTTTTCAAACGTTGCTGTGGGAAGTGCCTTGGTGAACAAATCAGCAAGATTATCACTGGAACGGATTTGTTGAACATTAATATCACCATTCTTCTGAGGATCATGAGTGAAAAAGAACTTTGGTGAAATATGTTTTGTTCTATCTCCTTTAATGTACCCTTCTTTCAATTGTGCGATACATGCGGAATTATCTTCATATAAGATCGTCGGGATCATTTTTTCCAGAAGATAAACCACAAGTCCCTCGAATGTGTTGAATCATGGATCTTAACCAAACACATTCTCGACTTGCCTCATGAATAGCCAAGATTTCTGCATGATTAGATGATGTGGCCGATATAGTTTGTTTCATAGATTGCCATGAAATGGCTGTGCCACCACATGTAAATAAGTAGCCCGTTTGTGAACGACCATTATGAGGATCAGACATATATCCAGCATCTGCATATCCAACCAATTCGGACTTGGGTACATTGAAATAAAACAAGCCTATATCGAGTGTTCCTCTAAGGTAGCGGAGTACCTGTTTAACCCTATTCCAATGCCTTCGTGTAGGAGAAGAACTATATCTTGCTAATAGATTAACAGCGAATGCTATATCAGGTCGAGTGTGACAAGCAAGATACATTAGTGCACCGATTGCACTTAGATATGGTACTTCAGGACCAAGTAGTTCTTCATCACTTTCTCGAGGTCGAAAATGATCTTTGTTCACATCTAGTGACCTTACGACCATCGGGGTGCTCAATGGATGTGATTTATCCATATAGAATCGTTTTAGCACCTTTGATATATAAGCGTCTTGATATACAAAAATTCCATTCTTTAAATATTCAATTCGCAACCCAAGGCAAAATTTGTTCTTCCAAGATCTTTATCTCAAATTCTTTCTTTAAGCAATTAACAGTTTTGAAATCTCTTCAGGAGTTCCAACGATATTTAAATCGTCAACATAAACTGTAATTATAACAAACTCATTTCCAGGTGAAAATACAAGGACAAATTTGATCATTCTTATATCCTTCCTTCAACAAATATTCACTGAGACGATTATACCACATTCGTCCAGATTGTTTCAGTCCATACAATGACTTACTTAATTTAATTGAATAATGTTCTCGAGAACTTGATTTATATGCTTCAGGCATATTAAGTCCTTCAGGGATTTTCATATATATATCATTATCAAGCGAGCCATACAAACAGGCTGTAATAACATCCATTAGACGCAAATCAAGTTTTTCATGCACTGCCAGACTTATTATATAACGAAAAGTAGTTGCATCCACCACAGGAGAATAAGTCTCCTCACAATCTATGCCAGGTCATTGCGAAAACCCTTGGGCAACAAGACGTGCCTTATATCTTACAATTTCATTTTTCTCATTTCGTTTTCGCACAAATACCCATTTGTATCCTACTGGCGTTACATCTTCAGGTGTACGGACTACAGATCCAAAAAATTTTACATCTTCAGGTGTACGGACTACAGGTCCAAAAACTTTTACATCTTCAGGTGTACGGACTACAGGTCCAAAAACTTTTCGTTGGTTCAAGCGAGTTTAACTCTGCCCTCATTGCGTCTTTCCATTTTGGCCAATCATTTCTTTGTCGACATTCATTAACAGACTTTGGTTCTTGATCCTCATTATCATTTATCATATTTAGCGCTACATCATATGCAAATTTATCATCAACGTTGACTTCATTTCGATTCCATCGTTTCCCGTTCATAACATAATCGATTGAGATCTCCTTATTTTCACAATTTTCAGGTACCTGAGGTTCTTCTGGAACCAAAATATTAGTTATGACTAGGGACTCTTCTGGAATTATTTTATCCTCGATTAGACCATCTTAATTCTTAGCTCCTTTTCTTTTTCGAGGATGAATATCTTTGGAACCGATAGTTCTACCACGTTTCAGGGGTGCAGTAGACTCATTACTTTGACCTTCAGGGACAACAATTCTTACTGGAGCATTAACCGCTGGTACATGTGACTTAGTCACTTTTTTTTAGGTCAGTAAATGCGTCTGACAGTTGGTTAGCTAAACCTTGCAAGTGAATTATCTTTTGAACTTCCAGTTCACTTTGTTTTGTTCGAGGATCAAGATGAGATAAAGATAATTCATTCCAACTAATTTTCTTTTCCAGCTGCTTATTTTCTCCCCCTAATGTTGGGAAATCTGATTCATCAAAATGACAATCAGCAAATTGAGCCGTAAATAAATCTTCAATCAATGGCTCTAGATACTTTATTATCGATGGAGACTCGAATCCAACATATATTCCCAATTTCCTTTGAGGACCCATCTTAGTGCGTTGTGGTGGAGCAATTGGAACATATACCGCACATCCAAAAATTCTTAGATGGGAAATATTTGGTTCCTGACCAAAAACCAAGTGTAATGGGGAGAACTTATGATAACTTGTTGGCCTTATGCGAATAAGTGCTGCTGCATGCAAAATAGCATGTCCCCAACAAGAAATAGGAAGTTTTGATCTCATAAGTAAAGGTCTTGCAATTAACTGCAGACGCTTAATAAACGATTCTGCTAGACCGTTTTGTGTATGAACATGTGCTACAGGATGTTCAACATCAATTCCAATAGACATACAATAGTCATTGAACGTTTTAGAAGTAAATTCACCCGCATTATCAAGGCGTATCTTCTTAATTGGATAATCAGGAAAATGTGCTCGTAGTCTAATCAATTGAGCAAGCAATCTCGCAAACGCCAGGTTGCGAGTTGATAGCAAAGATACATGTGACCACCTTGTTGATGCGTCAATTAAACCATAAAATATCTAAATGGTCTACACGACGGGTGTATTGGTCCACAAATATCACCTTGAATACGTTCCAAAACGTAAGAGATTCACTTCCTACTTTTGTTGTTGATGGTCGAATAATCAACTTTCCTTGTGAACAAGCAGCACATGAGAAATCATTCGATTGAAGAATCTGCTGGCTCTTCAATGGATGACCACATGAATTCTCAATTATCTTTCGCATCATAATTGATCCGGGATGGCCCAACCGGTCATGCCAAATAACAAACTTATTTTGATTTGTAAACTTCTGGTTTACGATAACATGTGTTTCAATAGTAGATATATGCGTGTAGTACAAACCGGAAGACAATGCTGGCAACTTTTCCAATATACATTTGTTACCAGATATTGTATTAGTGATGTAAAGATATTCAATATTGCCATCACTTGTTGTCTCAATATGATATCCATTTCGGCGGATATCTTTGAAGCTTAGTAAATTTCTTTGAGACTTAGTAGAATATAAGGCTTCATCAATATAAAATTGTGTTCCTCCGAGTAACAATACATTAGCTCTGCCGGAGCCTTCAATTAATTTTGCACTACCTAATATAGTACTAACATTGGCTTCTTGCATTACTAAATAAGAGAAGTATTTTTTATTTTTGAGGATGGTGTGAGTTGTACTATCAGCGAGACATATATTTTCATTATTGATGTTGTTGCTGATCGAGTAAATACTCATTCTTTATTGAAACATAAAAAGAAAATAAATCAATATCAAACAATATTATTTACTATAAGAAACGATAATCTTATGAATAAATTCATTCTTAAAAAGAAAACAACATGCTTAAATATTTATTTATAAAGTACTAGAATTAAAATTTAACAAATTTATTTTTGAACACTTCAATCTCCAATCAAGTGATCAATTTTTTCATTAGGATCATCAAAGAAATCAGCAACATCTAAATGAGTGTCATCAAAATGGCCATGATCAGAATCACCTTCTTCAAAAGCAAAATTTGTTTCTATCTTCTTTCCTTTACCTTTCAGCGATTCTTGGTAAAGGTCAACAAGATGTTTTGGTGTACGACATGTACATGACTAATGACCTTTACTACCACAACGATAGCATAAATTTTTCACAAATCTGCTATTTTGGCAACTTTCATGTTTCTCTTCATTATTTTTCCACTTTTGGTGGAAAGATGTATTCTTTGAATAACCACCACGATTTCCATAACCATATCCACGACCACGTCCACGTCCATAATTTCTTTAATGATTAAAATAGTTATGTGCTGCTACTTTCACTTTAGGGAATGTAGCAGAACTAGTTGGACGGGACTTATGATTAAAATAATTATATATTGCTCAACACATTCACTTCAGGGAATGGAGTATAGTTATTTGCATATATGAATTTATATATTGCTCAACACATTCACTTCAGGGAATGGAGTATAGTTATTTGCATCAAGATGAATTTCAACATTTAACGCCTAAGAAAAATAATTTTTCCTCGTAATATCAAGAGTCACAAAGTCAAGTTTTTTTTTCAAGATTCATCAATATAATACTATTATCCAAGTATAAAATGAATAACATAACAATCATTCAACTTCTTAAAATATTTTCAACATGATAGGATTAGTCAAAAGAATAATACTAATCAAATATATGCACATATACATATGTCTTCTTTCCAAACATCAAGAGAATTATTGCATATTTCTATTTTTTGTTAAATATTGAAATATACGTACATTTTCTTTACCTTTTCTTCTTGCTTTATTTTAAAAATCTTGTCCATCAATTTTCTTTACAAACTCATAATAACTCACGAAAATCTCTCAATGGATTTTACATCATACGTTGAGTACCCCATGTATATCTTTAGCCAAATTTCAAAATGATTAACACCTTGAGACGGATCGTGCTGATAACGTGTTATGAAATAAACTCAAATATTATGAAATTGAGAGAATAAAATGAGAGAATTAAGTAGAGAACTCTTTTATTGATATTCTTGTGTGTATCATTATAATACAATGGTATAGCCTATTTATAGGCACAAAACAAGAATCTGAAAGGTTTATTACATTATAATAAGAGTAAACTATATTAATTAAAGTTGAGTGACCAACAAATGGAGAGATGAATAGACACCACAAGTAATGATTAAAGTTGAGTGGCCAACAAATTGGGAGATGAATAAACATCCACAAATAATTATTCATAATAGGAGCCACAATTATTGTGCTTTTTACTGTTTCATTTTTGGCCACATGTGGCTATTATTTTAGTTACTATATATATCTGCCACCTATGTCCTTTTTTGGCAAATTTTTCTTTGTTACTGCCAAATATAGGACTTGTAGCTTTTATGGGCAACCTGCTGCGGATGTTAAGTTTCTTTTCATTTTGGTTTGTAAAGTTTGAAATCCGGAGCCTATATAAGGACTCCTCCCCTCATTGTAAAAACTCGCACCTTAACACTCTTCAACCCACACTTCTTGGTTGCTAGAGTGTCTCTCAACTTTTCTCTACTATTTAAAAATGATAGGGATGAGATTCCCCTACTATTTAAAAATGTTATAGTTCTCTCGTGTTTAAAAAACACAAAAACATTAAAAAATAAAAAATCGAAAAACATTAAAAATGTTCCAAGAAACAAATAGAAAATGAAAAATAAAAAATGTTAATGAACTGCAATAACCTTCTGCCCTTTCATCGTCCCAAAAATATGTTTCCGCTGTTTAAATTCTTGTTTTAAAAAATCTCTGATATTGCTTTGGGAAGATGTTGCTTACCTTCTCGGTGTATACCAGTCGAAAGACAAAATGTAGGGGATAATTCTCCCCAGTGTGCAAGCGATATGGTATCAGAGCAGTGTTCCTGAGTTTAAATTATTAAATAAGTTAAGACCATATTTTAAAATTCAAAAGGGTAAGATAGGTACTTTACTCCAGATCCAACATAAGTCTTCGTAAATGAAGCAACCAGATTTACGAAGCAACCCTCTTACATTAGAATTTTAGAATAGAATGCTTAACTCGTTAAATAATAAAAATTTGGTAACACTGTTCTTATTTTATGTAATTTTGTTGCTTTTGTAAAAATTTGTTTTAAGAGGACCAAAGTTAAATGTCTCCAAAAGTTACTGGACCCATGTGCAATTAAAAAAAATAGTTGAAAGAAGAAGGTGCTATTACATAACAAATTTTGAAAAATGTGCTATTTGGCTAAATGTCCAGGGTCAAAGTTACTTTTTTGTTTCATAACATTTCTTGCTACATACACACGGGAAGCAAGCAAAATAATGTTTCTATTTTTGAGCTTCATTACATTTTATATTAAGAAAGTAGAAAGGCCCAAGTAAAAAAGCTTGCACAAAAATGGGAGCTGCAAGAAATGTCTGTATTTCTTCTTCCTCAAAATGGTTTGCAAAATTCAGAGAGCAGTAGTCCCCAATAGCAATGCCATTTGAAGAAAACCATCAGCACTCCTCAAACCAATACATGTTCAATTCTATTCTATGCCTCTATCCCAGACAACACTCCACCTCTCCTCCCTCACTAATCCGGATCTCAAACTCAAGAAGAAAAAGGAAGGAACACAACTCAAAAGTGAAGACGGAATCATACATACGTAGCTCAGTTCTTCTTCAGGTGAGTGATTATTTCCCGTTGTTCATGTCTTCCTAACCTATGCAATTATGTTATTGATACGAATGGGCCTGCTTTTACAAATGGGTTGGCTCAAAAACAATGCTTGGAGGAATTAGAAGATACCAACAGGCCCAGAAGAATTAAAAGGAAGCCCAGCTGGCTCAAAGATTTCAGCTTGCCGTAGAGTAGGCTTTTGAATAAATTGTCATCTATGGTTCTAAAATAGGACAGGTGTCTTATATCCGTTATTTTCCAGCTATTGATATTTTGTATTTATCAAGTTGTTTCAGTGGAAAGGAAAATCAGAAAATTGTAAGACTATTCGTCTTTTTCACTATCCCTTTTCTAAGGAGTCTGTTATTCCTTTCTCTGATAAGGAATTAATTCAGCCATTGTCCTCATTTGGTGCTTTCATTTGCTTTCTCATGGCCCCCACACAAGCCTTAGCAGACACCATTGCTGCACTCACTGCCCAAATTGCCAAACTCCAAACCACGGTGGACTTCCGTCATGACTCCCTCTCTGCTGTGGTGACTGAGTTACAAAACAAAATCGCCTTCTTTCCATCTCCTTCAGCTGGCCCATCTCAGCCTTCACCCTCCCACTCCACTGCTTTTCCACCTCCACCACATCTCACTCCTCTTAATCAAGTCCATGGTCCTCCTCGTACACCCCCCCAACCAACCTAAACCCCCAAAAATTCAATTACCAACATTTGACGACAGTGCTCCCTTGGACTGGATATTTTAGGCGGAGCATTATTGCCAATTTTATATGGTGGGTGATGCTCTAAGTTGGTTCAAATGGATGCATGCTAACTTTCAGCTTTTCTCATGGGATTCTTTCATTCGGGCTTTAGAGATCCGTTTCGGGCGCTCTTCATATGCGAATCACCAAACCGCCCTATTTAAACTCCATCAAACCACATCGGTTGCTGATTACCAGGTTCAGTTTGAGAAGTTGTGTAATCGGGTCCTCGGGTTATCTCTCGATGCCATACTCAACTGTTTTATATCGAGCCTCAAGCTAGAAATTCAACGTGAACTGGCAGTGCTTCAACCACACTCTATTTCCTAGGCCATAGGCTTGGCAAAACTATTAGAGTCCAAATTTCAGCAAACCAGATTCCATTCTTCCCTTATGCCTCAAAAATCTCCCGCCCCTTCAAATCTACCTCCACTCCACTCCCGTCTCCTCCTCCTAAACCACCATATCCTATTAAACGCATGACATCTGCTGAAATGCAAGAAAGACGGGTCAAGGGCCTCTATTTTAATTGTGATGAAAAATTCCAACCGGGTCACCGATGTAAGTCCAATCCATTTCTACTATTATCAGATTCCGACGATTCTGAATCTCCCACTTTACCCGACAACCCAGAATTCGATGCCACCCTACATTTCACAGATTCTTTTCCTCCACCACCCCCTGCCCATTTCATGTCTACTAACCCCGATTCCCATAACCCAATTCCTCTATATTATTCCACATCTCTGAAAATGCTCTCACCAGTGCCCCTTCTCCTTGTACACTATGCCTACGTGGCAGTATTAATGGCCACGCTGTCACCATATTAGTCGATTCGAGTAGCTCACATAATATTATCCAACCCCGACTCGCATCCTTTCTAAAACTCCCTATTGAATCCACACCCGACTTTAAAGTTATAGTGGGAAATGGTGAATGTTTGCAAGGTTTGGGGTATTGTCAAAATGTTATTGTCCACATTCAAGACCACTCATTTGTCATTCCCTTTTATGTCATTCCTATACATGGTGCAGATGCAGTTCTTGGGGTTCATTGGCTCCAATCCTTAGGGCCCATTGTGTCCGATTTCTCTATTCCATCCATGTCCTTCGATTACAATGGTGAATGGGTTACCTTGGTGGGTGGTCACAAAGTTAAACCCCAACAATCCTCTTTCACCCAATTATGTCGATTTATTTACACCGATCTAATGGCTTCCTTTCACTCGATTATACTTATTCCACCCGAAACTGCCCCTGACATCAATCTTCCTGAGTCCATATCCTCTCTACCCCTTGATCTCCATCTACTTCTTCACAAATTTTCATCTCTCTTCGTTACCCCACATGGGTTACCTCCCTCCTGTGCCCACTACCACCATATCCATCTTCTCCCTAATTCCAAAACCGTTAACGTCAAACCTTATAGATACACTCACTACCAAAAGACGATCATGGCTGAATAAATCTCCGAAATGTTACGTGACGGAAAAATAAAACCATGCACTAGTCCCTTTTCCTCACCGGTTCTCTTAGCAAAAAAAAAGGATGGTTCGTGGCGGTTTTGAGTCAATTACAGGGCCTTAAATGCTATCATAATCAAGGATCGTTTTCCCAACCTCACCGTGGATGAACTACTTGGTGCGACAGTTTTTACCAAATTGGATTTACGATCGGGTTATCATCAACTTCGTTTGGCCTCCGAGGACACCCACAAAACAGAGTCTCGTACCATTGATGGCCACTTCGAATTTCTAGTTATGCCATTTGGGTTGTCCAACGCCCCATCAACATTTCAATCGACAATGAATGATTTATTTCGGGGTTTACTTCGTCGTGTTGTATTGGTATTTTTTGATGACATTTTAATTTATAGTACTTCTTGGTGTGAACATTTATTACATTTATCCGAAATGTTTCAACTCTTAGCTACTAATCAGATTTTTTTGAAGATTTCTAAATGTACTTTTGGGGCAGCTAGTGTGGATTATCTAGGCCATGTAATTTCTGCCACAGGGGTAGCTGTTGACCCAAGTAAAATTCGTGACATTATTGACTGGCCCACACCGTGGTCAATTTCAGTGTTGCGTGGGTTTCTCGGGTTAACGGGCTATTATCGTCGGTTTGTTCAAAATTATGTGATGATAGCGGGCCCATTAACGGATCTATTAAAACACGATTCTTCTCAATGGAATTTATAAGCTACAGTTGGGGTTAATCAACTCAAAACTGCTATGACATCTTTAATGGTCCTACGACTACCAGATTTTGGACTCTCTTTCGATTTACATACTGATGCTTCGGGATCTGCTGTTGGCGCAGTGCTTTCTCAAGAATCTCGTTCCATCACGTTTTTCAGTAAGAAACTTTGTCCCCGCCTTCGTTCCTCTTCCACGTATGTCCGGGAAATGTATGACATCACTAAGGCTGTCAAAAAGTGGTGACAATACTTATTAGGACACCAATTTTGAATATTTACGGATCAACAAAGCTTACACAGTTTACTCATGCAGCACACCCAAACTCCAGAATTGCAAAAGTGGTTGACTAAATTACTTGGATACGATTACGTGATATTATACCAACCTGGGAAGCAAAATTGTGTCGCAGATGCCTTGTCTCGCATTCCTCCAGACCCAGCAATCTCTCTTTTAGGCGTCGCAAGCCGTTCGTTTGCTATTATCGATCAACTCCGCTCTTTTTATCAAAACACACCTACTGGACAACAATTTATTACAAAATTACAAGGGGATACGTCTATGCAGAAAGTTTTTGTTATTTCTAATGGCATTGTTTATTTCAAAAAGCGCATTTTTATACCTAAAGATTCTGGTTTACAGGTCTTATTACTCTCCGAATTTCACGACTCCCCGATGGCAGGGCACTCCGGTATTCAGGCCACCTTCATCCGTCTCTCTTTTAGCCGTCTCAAGCCCTTCGTTTGCTATTATCGATCAACTCCGCTCTTTTTATCAAAACACACCTACTGGACAACAATTTATTACAAAATTACAAGGGGATACGTCTATGCAGAAAGTTTTTGTTATTTCTAATGGCAATGTTTATTTCAAAAAACGCATTTTTATACCTAAAGATTTTGGTTTACAGGCCTTATTACTCTCCGAATTTCACGACTCCTCGATAGCAGGGCACTCTAGTATTCAGGCCACCTTCATCCGTCTCTCTTCTTCTTTTTATTGGCCAGCTATGAAGATGGATATTAAACATCACATCTAACAATGCCATATATGTCAACAGGTAAAAAGTACAAATCATAAGCCCTATGGTAAGTTACAGCCTTTATCAATGCCTCAACAAGTATGGGAAGACATAAGTATGGATTTTATCACAAACTTACCCCCGTCTTTTGTTAAAATAGATGTTTGGGTTATTGTTGACCGTTTAACCAAGTTTGGTCATTTTATTGCCCTACCCCCACACTATTCCGCCGTTTCTCTTGCTTCAATTTTTTCAGTCGAAATTGTTAGACTCCATGGTATTCCGAAATCTATAGTGAGTGACAGGGACCGCATCTTTGTGAGTACTTTCTGGAAACATTTGTTTAAGCTTCAAGGAACCACTCTAGCTATAAGCAGTGCTTACCACCCTCAGACAGACGGCCAGACAGAAGTGTTAAATCGCTGTTTAGAAATGTATCTTCGCTGCTTCGCCGGTGACCAACCCAAATAGTGGGTTCGATTCCTCCATCTTGCTGAGTATTGGTATAACACATCTTGGCACTCCGCCATTGGCATGTCCCCGTTTCACGCCTTGTATAGACGACCACCTCGGACTGTTCTCTTTTACACCACCGGCACGACTTCTATCGACTCTTTTGATCAATCCCTGCAACAGAGACAACAATTTTTAGCCACACTCAAGCTCAACCTCCAGCGAGCTCGTCAACGTATACCAAGATCAAGCCAACAAACATTGGACTGAAAAACATTTTGAAATTGGGGATTGGGTATACTTACGTCTTCAACCATATAGCCAACTATCAGTCGCCAAGCAGTTTACCCACATACTCAGTCGCCGCTATTACGGGCCCTACCGCATCCTTCGTCGTATTGGCTCTATCGCCTACGAATTAGATCTGCCATCTGACGCCAAGATCCATAAGGTTTTTCACATATCACTCTTAAAACCATGCCATGGAACGCCCCCCTTTGAGATTAAACTATTTCCACCTACCATTGACGCCACTTGTTCTGCCCTTAACCCTAGATCTATTTTGGGTGTTCGACAAGTTCAAACAAAAAAGGGAGAAGAAGGTCAACTTTTGATTCATTGGGAAACATTGTCTGAAGATGAAAGTTCATGGGTCTCACTTAAGGGATTTAAGGAGTCTTTTCCCAATTTTGACCTTGAGGACAAGGTCATTCCCCATGGGCCAGGCAATGATATGAATGGGCCTGATTTTACAAATGGGCTGGCTCAGAAACAAAGCTTGGAGGAATTAGAAGATACCAACAGGCCTAGAAGAATTAAAAGGAAGCCCAGCTGGCTCAAGGATTTCAGCTTGTTGTAGAGTAGGGATTTGAATAAATTGTCATCTATGGTACTAAAATAAGACAGGTGTCTTATATCCGCTATTTTCCAGTTATTGATATTTTGTATTTATCAAGTTGTTTCAGTGGAAAGGAAAATCAGAAAATTGCAGAACTATTCGTCCTTTTCCCTATCCCTTTTCTTAGGAGTTTGTTATTCCTTTCTCTGATAAGGAATTAATTCAGCCATTGTCATCAATTATGTTTTGCATCTAAATCTGTGTTACAGTTTTTGCGAGGAAGCGTCCACCTTAACCTACCTCATTCATCTGTTTTTTCTTATTAATAATGTAGATGCCTACTATCTATGTTGGGGGGTTTTAATGATGAATGGATTTATTTGTCATCTCTGTGTCTTTGTGATGGAAATAATTTAGTAAACTTCTTTGCAGAAGAAGAGTTTTGTTAGCGAAAGATTTTGTTTTAGTTTTTCTCTAGTTTGTTGTTATGTTAATCTTTTATTCCACATTTGTATTGCAATGGTTGTTTATCACCGATTTAGGCAGTCAAAAACCTTGTTAAGTAAGGAAATATATATATATATATATATATATATATATATATATATATTTACACACTCCTCTGAGTAACTTTAGGCAGCAAAAGGGGTAATATGCAACTTGTGCACCATCAAATTAAAGCTAATTTGGTTTATTTTACTCTGCAGACTCTGTACCAAGGAAAAGATATAAGCCCCAGAATTAAAGGAAAGTTGACATCCGTGCATCAAAATCATTCTAAATTTGTCTGTAGAACTAGGGCTAAGTTTTGGTGAAGGTTGTGTTGGCTTGTATTGGCTTAATTGACTGTATTAGAATATTCAACTCCTTTTGCGTCGCATCATTGGTACTCGCCAATGCTCTAACATGTCTAGAGAAAGTTCAAATTTAGATTTAATATAAAGTTATGCTGATAAAACATGTGGATTGATGCTTTCATTCTCCAAAATTATTTACATAGAGCTTGATAATTGAGAAAACTCCTACGTAACAGAATACTAATTAAGCGAAAATAAAAGCACTATATGGAAAGACGGATTTTGTACTAAGTGATCATGTTTGCCTCTTTAAGTCTGAATTACATTTTTGTGGGCGTTCATCTACCCCATTTTGCCAGTTTTTCTTATTCATATCTTTGCTTCTGTGTTGGTGATATGTAATGAAGGGATTTAATTATCTGTTTTGATTTCCGAGGTGTACAGTAGGAAACTATCTTCCGTGTCCAATTCTCAAGAAAAAATTATATAATTGTTAGAGATTAGCAACTGAGGTTAGCTTTTAAGGCTTGAAAAATGTTTATTGTATTTGTTCTTTATATACTATACTCTACGTAGTGGCAGTAATTTTCGAAGAGTAAAAAGGATTTTGGCACAAAACTTTTTTTGTGCATTTGTCAAATCGGTACATGAACTTTGTGAGATGAGTTAATAGATACATATTTTTCAGTTGCAATATGTAATTTTTTGAGTCCTATTTTGTCCTTATCTACCAAATTGGAACATAAGTATTTTAATCTGCATTTTCAAACTGTAGTTTTGTGAATTTAAAGATTGCACATTTGCTTTTCATTTTTAACATGAGATAACAAAGTTACGTAGTTATGGGAAAAAATAGAACCGAGGAAGTTATAGCAAAATTCACCTACCAGCGGTGTGCAGCATTTTCGTGAACCTGTTTATCAGATATTATGCATACTCCCAATTGCAAAAAAAGTAACTAATAGTATGATGAAACCTGAAAATTCCTTGAACCATATACATTGTCTGAAAAACTAGAATAGTAGTAAAACATATGCTTTATATGTCTCTTCAGAAACCATGTATCCAAAATAGAGAATTGAGCTAATATCAAAAGTTTCTAAAAAATTAAAATCTGAAATGGAGTTTTTGATTAGAATCATGTGAAACCATTTTGAATCTTATATTAATATATTACACACTGTACATTTTTACAATAGCTTACATGCTGCATAGAATTGTTCCTTAGGACATAAAAACATCAATGGATTTGATACCATATTTGTATTACGTTTGAGTTGATATAGTAATAACCAAGTAACCAACCTGTATTGAAGTTGATGCAATCTTGTTAAGATAATATTCAAACTTCAAGTATATATATTTTAAAAAATTACACATTCATATAAATAATGTACATTATTAATATAAATAACGTAGAGAACAAAATAAATGGGTAAAAATTATGTTGATACCTGAGTTTACCAACAATGTCATTTTGATATATGTGCAGAACATTATTGTTTGAAGGAGCCTTCTGAATTAATTTGTCCTGTCTGCTAAAGGACATGGGAATGATTTGGTAGGTTATGGATCAGTTCACATAGAATTTGATGAGGCATCGACGAGCGTTACCATATATATACTTGTCTACCTCCCCTTCACTGCACACATAATAGGCTCCCCATTTTTACAAGGCACTATTTCAGAGTGTTTGACATAAAGTAGTGTTTCACCTTAAGGAATAATGCCCATGAGGCTTTTTGTTCCCTGAATCTTAAATACAACTTGTAAGGATAAAGTTTGCATTACCTTCAAAGATCTCCCCACCCCACGTACCCTTTCTCGTCTCAAATTGATTAATAATGATTTTAGTCTTGGAAAAGGATGCATTTTGTTTGCCCATAATATGAGGATACACCGAGATGACTAAATAGGAAAACCAGTAGCGTTTTTTCTTAAGATCGCGTATCAAAGTCTAGCTTCTTTTTTAGCCACCCCTACCTCTATATTGAGGAAATGTCGGTCAAATTCATACAAGTAAAGGAAAATATATTATTGGTCAACCGTTTGCTTTAGAAAATTGAGATCCCAATATTCTATTCTTAATTGAAGTTTTGTGAGAAGTGAATATGCAATGTTGATTTGCTTCAGTCAAACTCATTTGAAAGTCAGGTTTGATAAAGTAGGCTTCATGATTCGGCTTTAGGCCAGCTCCTCCAGTCGATAAAGTACACGTGCAGCGCAAAGACATGTACATTTGCACTTAAAATTCAAACTTAGATACTGGCTCTATAAATGGTTTTCAGGTCTTTAATATGGATGAGGTTAAGTTATTTGGCTATTTCTAGATTAAGAACGAAATATTCTGTTTATTTACCTTTCATAAAGGATTGGAAGATTAACACCTTCAAATATTTAAACTTCAATCCAGTAAGGCCTTTAGAGGATAGTAATATTTGAAATCGAGCTGAACATTTGAGAGTGGATTTCGAAGCCCGTTTCCATGGTGCATAAATCTATGTGTCAATATACATATTCAGTTACATTAACTTGGCTATATTGCCAGATTTCTTGCTACGATGATTCATTTTAAGCAAATAAATGACATAGTCTCCCACTTGCTCTCTTTGAATGATGAGTGTAACAATTTATTGTGGCACATGCATTGCAATGTAGGTTGCCAAATAGGAATTACATGTTATTTTAATTGTAATCTCACACTCTAGCTACTATAAATAGGAAATGAACCTGAATGCTTAAAGAAATCGTGATAGTTTATTGTTTGTGCTCTGCACTATGGTTGATTAAATAAATAAGTTTTGGTCACTCTTGAAATAAGTCACTAAATTGTACCAAAATCTCTGCAACTTCTGTTGTTGAAGAATTTTCATTTTTGAATTCTAAAACATGGTTTTTGAATTAAATGTCAGCAATTTATTTTGTAGATTTCTGATTTCATTATGGCCACTTCCGTTGAGGCCACTAGCCGCCCCAGATTGGCAAGGATGAGTTTAGCATATCCATCTTCGTGAAGAAGAACGAGTTCATAGAAATTCCACACAAATGTTAGTCTCAAAAGTCAACAGAATGATTAACATCAATTAAAAGCATACGCACTCTTCTTTTCCAAACTAGACTCCTCGAGATAGGCTTTCATACATCTCTTTTGATACTTGTAATATCCCAGTTGCACGTTGAAGGCACACTCTCCAAACAAATGCATGATGAATCCATTATTTATGGCATCCGAGAGAAGCAGTAGTATGAAGGCTGATACAATGATACCAAGGATAAAAAGTCATCGAATAAACCATATCAACCACAAGGACCCACCTTAGTACACGGGCATGCCTGTAATCAGTACTAGAAACACACAGACCATTGAGCATGCTAATGCATGACAAGCAAACCTATAATACGATGGGAACAGTCTTTGATCGTATGCCTGTGCAAATATGACAATTACCCCCACTACAGAGGAGATAAGGATAAAGCATTGAAGAGATAAAATACTTAGAAACCCTTATGTTCTCGGTAGTGGGGGTAATTGTTCGCATATTTGCACAGGTATACGATAAAAGAATCCTCCCGCCATTTTATAGGTTTGCTTGTTGTGCAGTGGCATGCTCAATGGTCTGTATGTTTCTAGTACTGAATGCAGACATGCCCTTGTACTGGGGTCAGTCTTTGTAGTTGATATCATTTATTTGAAAACTTGTTATCCACAGTATCATTGGGTCTTTGCATGCTACTCCCAGATGCCATGAATGATGGATTCGTCATGCATTTGTTTGGAGAGTGTGCCTTCAACTTTCAAGCGGGATATTACAAGTGTCAAAAGAGACGTATGAAAGCCTACCTGGAGGAGTCTAGTTTGGAAAAGAGTGTGTGGGCTTTCATTTGATGTTAATCATTCTGTTGAATTTTCAGACATTGAACACTTGTGTACAATTTCTATGAACTTGCTTTTTGGGTTTTCTGTTATGAAGTAAGAAGAGGTTTAGTTTTTATCTGTTATGTAAGAATGATTGTTAGATCTTTGATTTGTAACCTTATTGGATCTGTAATTTGTACTCTTGTTAGATATGTAATTTGTACCCTTGTTATTTACCTCTATAGCCACATATTCTCTTTATGAAGCATCTTCATGTATGAAGAAACCCACATTTCCCGCACTGTTCTATGATGTACGATAAATAGAACTTCCAAGCCTTCAATCATATCAAAGCTCTCCAAAATGGAACCAATTTATTTTCTGTGTTTTAGTTATATTTTCCATCCTTTTGTGAATAAAGCTTCATATTTGCATCAGGATAACACTTATTTTCATGTAGATGATGGACAAGAATTCAAATTGGCATGAAGTATTTACCCCCGGAAAAAATTGGCATGCAGTACATTGACTTCTTAGGGTAATTTACTCTTGGTTTAGTAGATAATTTCAAATAATGCACACAATTAAAGAGTTCTTGACAATTAGTTTTAACTAATCAAATAGGATCGTTCCATACATGATGATTTCATCGTTTATTTTTATTTGGTGGAAGTCCAACTTTCAAGGGTTGGCTGGTGTCTCGTAAGACAAGGGCACAACATGACTAACTATATGATATTAATGGAGAAACATACAAACTACTATTTATGACGATTTGATTAGAATGAAACTAGCGCATTTCAAGATTTAACATATCTTTTCTTCAGAAGAGATTGTTGCCTAACACTCAGTAATTCCTGCATTATTGGACCAAACTCACATTTCAGTTTATTAACATAAATAGGAACAAACACAAGTTTAACCCATTCCTCAAGTGAAAGAAAATTGAAATGAACTTGGAAATAGGATATAAGAAATTATCTGTTTATTTCCAAGTTAGAATGGATCTTTGATTCTTGTTTCTCAAGTTTTACCCTTATAGATATGAAAACTCCTCTAGTAACATACGTCACTTAAAAAGATCTCTATTGTGGACAAGGACCTTATCATGATTGTCAAAACAACGTATAGTTTTCTGTCCTTTATTTCTGTAATAATTTTTTTTCTTTGACTAATTCCTAATATTTGGGGCTTATAAATATTACTAAATGACATACCAAATTATCAAATTAAGGAGTTTGTAACATCTTTAAATTTTGAGTTTCCTTTCTTTCTCCACGAACTATAATAGCAAAAATTACATTTTTGGTCCCACCAAAAATTAAGGGGTGCACTATTGGTCCCAAACTTTACGGGGCTTGTACATTGAGTTCTTAGGGTTGACCTTATGTTGCACATTTGTTTCTTCCATTAAAAATGGACGGAAGTGACAAGGAACCGTTAGTTACTTTTATTAAATTTACATAACCCCTTGGATTTTATGAAATTAGCAAAACTCACATTGTATTATTTAAAGGGAAAAAAAAGTTAATTGCGCCCCCACCCGCCCTCCCCCTCCCCCCAATCCGGATCTTCTCTTAGTTAGGATGCGGAGAAAGAAATCTCAGATTTTTGTCCTTATTATATAATTTTCTCTTTCCACATCCTAACCGTCCGTGTATACACTTGTCACACATCTGTACGTGTAATAGGAAGTGTAACACGAATGCTGTAACAGAAGATTTTATTTGCCCCCCCTCCCCCCGTTTTTTTAGATCATCAATCTTTATAAGTAAATATTCATATTTTTCAAAAACAAATCAGGAAAAGTTCAGAAACATCCACAAAATTAGAAAAAGACTTTTGGTAAAAATTTATTTTATTCTTTGTCGTAAAATTATCTCTAATAAACCGTTAGATCTTTGTCATAATTGATTTTGATTAATTCAAGTTAAAAAAATTATTTAAGATCTCAACTGTTAGATTCTTTTAATCGAAGGTCCATAGTGTTAGTTTCTTTTAGTTGAAGGTCCATACTTTTCCCAAAAAAGAAGGAAAGAAAATCTAAAAAAAAAATCTAAAATCGCAGATAGTTTGAGAAAAAAAGGAAAAATCAAGAAACAACCGTTAACAAAATATGAAAAGTTCAGAAAAAGTTTAAAAAGCACATATATAACAAAATAAATATCTAAAAATAGAGAAAACCTCTATGAAGATAGAAAACCCTAAGATTATCCTCACATGTCGGACACTTCCGCCGGCCAGACGCCGCCGCAGCTGGCCGCCGATGAACGCACAGTGAAGAAATACAAACTCGATTTACTCGGCGATGAACGGGAATACGTTCCGCCGGCTTCTGGAAAAGATAACGAAGGAAATATGGACATGAACGATGGCACTAAACAGGAAATTCGACCGAACCAATGGTCCTCTGGCAAACTGAAGGATTTGTGGAAAAAAACCACGCCACAACGCCCGTACTATTCCGGTAATGTTGAATCAGATAGTAACCCTAACCTTACTGTGAAATTTTCGGCTGTTGTTGATGCAAATAAGGAAAAAGATTTAATATGGCCAAATCTGAATGTGATAGTGGATGAATGGCAGAAATATGCCATGCCATACAAAACTTGACACGTATTTATCCTAGCAAGTATACTAGGTCGTGCAATGTAATAAAGTGGACTATTAGCCCGGGGTGTATCGTCTCCACAGGGACAATTGGATTTGATGCTCGTAATTGCTATGTTTCCCAACTCTAAGCTAAATCAAAATATAAGATGAGAGATGTTTGAACTATGAAAATAAACTAAGGATAACTATATGAAAAACAAGGTAATATATCAAATGGAAAGAGATGATTGGGTTATGATCCTACTATGCTCTATTTTGTGCTCATAAACTCTCAATTACCCTGATTATTAGAACGTTCTTGTTATGGCGAAACCCCCTAAGGTATTCATTACTCAATCTCTTGAAATAACAAGCCTATACTAGTCAACAACTCCCTATATCTCTATAGCGAAGATTGAATTAACTAACATGCATTAAGGTTCAAAGGGATTCCTTGCTTACGAAGATCCTACATTCACTCGGGTCATCTTATCACAAAAAGCCACACAACGCAATTGATTTTATTTCTAGTCAATTGTTACGTTATGATGTTTGATTTTACGGTCTACCTTTATCTATCTCCTCTCGGTCTCAAGACAAAGCATTATATCAAACACATGGTGATCAAGCATATGCAAGCATTAAGCATAAAAATCAAATACGTAATAAGAATGTAATTAATCAGGAAACTAAGTGACACGAAAAATCCTTACGTATATTAAACAGCAAGTGGACTGGTCGTGTGTAGTAATAAAGTGGACTTTAAGTCCGAGTTATCGATCCCACAGAGACAAGATTATTTAAAGCTAGGAATTTAAAAGCAATTAAAATTGAATTAAAAGATTGTGATTAATTTACAATAAAAATGTGAAAACGAGATTTAGCAAATAGATTTAGATTCTTATGAGATAAAACAACTAAGGCACATGCTTCAACCAAATTTACTTGTTAATATAAATATGAACTATTCTTCGTATTATTAGATTACTATTGCTTTGGTGAAAATTCCTTAATTAATTACTACCCGATGTCTCGGCTGTCATAATCCTATGATAAATTGACAGTTCTCTAAATATGTCTATCGGAGAATTTAATCAATAATCATGCATTCAAGTTCTAGAATTTCCCCGAATAAATCCGGCTAACTGCACCCGGGAATCTCTACCTATCTCTAGGGGCAATTCCCTATTTTTTTACGGATGATGTGATGATTTCTTTGAACCCTAACTTATATTCTTTCAAACTATTAAGTTAGGCAATATGACAAACATATGGCGATCAAACATATGCAAGTAATTACGCACAAAATCAAAACACAAAGCAATTGTAGAATTAATACGAAGAATAATATCATATATATACTCATAACTTTGGCCTTCACATGGCCCTAGTTAAGGGAAAATTAGTTCATAATTGAAATTGGGAAAACAATAAAAACATAGAATTACTCATAGATAAAGATGAATATCAAACTAAGAAACTCCCTATTTTGGATTGATGATCGATTCTTGATTGGAAGCTTGAATCTCTCCCTTTCCTCTTCTTAGCTCTTCAAGTATGATGATAGGATGACTCAAAACCAAGAGAATGCTCCCCCAAACCCCTGAATTTTCGTCCTCACACTCTCAAATGATGATTTTTTGATGTCTTCAAGTGAGCTCCCTACTCCCCTTTAAATACCCAAAAATCCACCTACCAAGAATTTGAGCTACCGTTCTCTTTCTTTTCTCCTACCAAGAATTTGCACCTACCATTCTCTTGTTTTCCTCCTACCAAGAATTTCCACCTACCAAGAATTTGCACCTACCATTCTCTTGTTTTCCACCTAACAAGAACATGAGCCGCCACTTTCGTGTTTTCCAGCGCAGGGATAGTGTTTTATTCATAAACTTCTCCACAGATCTCCGAATTGGATGATTCAAGTTTTCATGTAAAGATAAGACATATATCTAAACCTTTGTAGAAGAACACTTTATCCAATTCTGTCTCTAAAAATATCAAAATGGCGTTCCAACGTGGAGGTTGTTTCTGATTTGGCATCCCGGTGTGCGAAAATGGTACTAAAACATGATTTTGGCTAACTCCAGCTTATTTCTTGCTTGTTTGGTTGTAGAGGTGTGAAACATCTTGGCCTAAACTTGTTTTATACGTCATTTTTCCACCCTTTCTTCGATTGTATCCACTTAAGGTCTGAAATCGCTTAATGCACGAATTAAACGCACAAGTGACAAAATCAATCGATAAATGAACCTAAAACATAAATGCAAAGGGGCTTAAAAACACGTAAAAACGCCTCTTATCAACACCCCCAGACTTATCAATTGCTCGACCTCGAGCAATAAAAGGTCTAGGCAGGAAAAACATCATCAACCAAAAGGAGAAAACAAAAACAACAAACGAACTCACTTTCGTAGAGTAAACGATTGCACTTAGCATGTGCAACAGGCCTTTAAACCTTTGAGTTACCTCAAAGGACGAGTTATAGTCTCGTGAGGGTTTGCAGAAGATATACCCACAAAATCTAACAAACTTTCAATCCCAACCAAATGAATACATCTCAACATAATTAACAAGAATAAATGGCACAAAATCATCCTTTTATAGATCACAAATATATATACATATCAACTACTTTTGCTCATGTGACACCAATACTCGAAAAGACTCCATAGGGTGTAGTGAAAATAAATCTAAGGTATTATAGTCGAAAGGCATCCTTACCAAATTTTGGACATTAATCCCATATCTATCAACTTTTGATCAAACACAAAGCATAAGAATCATAGAAAATATCATAGCCATTTAAATTTCATTATCTCAACCATTCAAACTTTCAATTCATATGAAACTTTCCAATTAACTTCATTAAGGCTAGATCATGTGCAATGTTTTATTCCATTAGGCTTTCTATAACACCCATGTAACAAGCTTTAGATCAATGACTCCCAAACTAGATAGTTTTGGGGCATTAAGTGTAAAGACACTCCTAAGGATTTAATCACTCGAGTGTCAAAGGCCACGAAATAAAACGAGATCTTTTAAACAATTCGCTTCTTTTTGGCTTGAGCTTAGCTCAAATTAGCATAATAAGTACAGTATATAAGCATGAAACTTTTCACCTCCAGTACATATTAGCCTGACCACTTGTGGTCATACCAAACTTCAACCTTTTTAATTCATTGTTTAGCATAAAAAAATTACTACTCAACTTATAACCTTATGAAAAATCTAAGTTAATTTTTCCGGGAAAAACTCCTTAAGTGTCTCAAGATGGTTATTGACACGCTAAAAGCTAACGTGCTATGATAGCAAGTGCACTAGTCGTGTGTAGTAATAAGTGTGGACGAAAAGTCCAGGTTGTCGAACCACGGAGACTTGAATTCTAGTTTATGATTTTATACAAAAAACAACTACAATAAAAGTAACTTAAATGTAACGTGTACAATAAGAACAAGGTTATGCAAATGAATTAAAACCAATTATAAAGGGAGACTAAGGCACATGCTAGGTCCAAATTGATCAAATATACTTATAAAGGCTCTTGTTGTAGAATTACTCTTATATTGTTATGGTGAAAACTCCTAAGGTAGAGAATAACCGATGTCTCGCGTATAAACTCCTATACTTAGATCGTGATTTCCCAAATATCCCTATCCGGAAATCTAACCACTAAACATGCATTAATGTACTAGAGTTCACTCGATTTGAATCGAACGACTTCACCCGGGAATCTTTACCTATGTCTAGGGCAATTCCTCATTAGTTGCGGGTCATGATGTGAATTTCTTGCACCCTAAGTCAATTTTCTCCCGAAATATTAACCTAGGCATAAGATTCTAACATATAGTGATCAAGTATATGCAAGATAGACAAAAACACAATTCACATCACATAACAATATAAGAACAACCTCAACAATTATCTATTGTAAGCATATATCACAATTTGGCCTTACATGACCCTAGTCTTACGAATTTAGTTCATAATTGAAAGCATAAAAGACATAAGAGGAATATTCATAGACATAAATGAAATGAAAAGCTCTTAAAAACTCCCTAAATGGTGAATGATGATGGATCTTGAAGTTGAGCCTTCAATCCCCAAGCTCTTTTCCTTCCTCTAGTTTTCCCCTCCAAGAGTGATGAAGAATGGTGATGAATGGTGGAGAAATCAGATTAGGGGCTGCCCCCCTCTCCTCCAAGAATCTGAAATTGATAGTGAATTCTGAAGAGTATGGGTTTCCCCTCCTTTTATAGCCAAAATTCCACTAAAGTATGCATTAAGAATTCCCATTAAAGTTCCCCAATGAGAATTCCACCTAAGGTGATGCTTAAAGTATGGCTTTTAAGATTCCAACCAGCTAAAAAATGCTAAACTTTCGGCCCTTAAGAATTCCACCAAACATAACCATGTGAAAACTTCAACAAAACACATGCATACTGCCATTTTCTTGCTTTCCAGCGTAGTCTTAGTATTTTCCTCATAACATTCTCCACAGATCTCCAAATTGGATGATTCAAGTCCCCATGTGCAAATAAAATATAGATCTACAACGTTCCAGAAGGACATTTTGTCCAATTCGGTCTCTAAGTATACCTAAATTACGTTTCAACATGGAGGTTGTTTCTGATTTGGTGCCCATAAAGTAAATCTACCAAGAAACACACTTATGACAACCCCTCAACACATGTGCTGAATTATGGCCAAAAATGATTCTTACCCATCATATAATGCTGGAATTTAGGCTTAAAAGGAGTAACATTTGGACTATCCACGCCTAGGCATGACTAGGAGGGCGCTGGGGCGTATCCTGGCACATGTACTTCTCTGTTCGGCGCAACAATTGTATTTCCTTCATAACTCTCTCCACAGGCCTCCGATTTGGATAATTCAAGTTTCCAAGTGAAGCTAACACAGAGATAAACAACTTTGTTGAAGGAGACGTCCTCAAATTCGAACTCGAAATATGCATAAATTCTGTATTTGCGTGCGTTATTTCTCTATTGTAGTGATTTTCCACCTTTACTCGATAAGCACACAAATTAAACGCAAATGTGGTATAAATCATGCATAAACCAATATAAATCCAATAAATATGAGGCTCTAAAACATGTAAATTCACACCCTATCAGTTATCCTCTCAACTTCTCTACCCTCGATTTATTGTGCAATGTGGATCATCTAAGAAATCAACCCTAGTCTAGGGTCTCCATGAGCAATTTCAAAGATATATATGTTCCATTAAATTCAAATTATTTCAAGAAATCATGCCATTTTTTTTTTCAAGTTAATCAATTTTAATGCATCAATTGGAAAGATAAAAAAAAACAATTTATACTTGATTTTCTCAACAAAGAAGTATTTAAACATGATATCATACAAACTTTCCCCCAAACTCAAGCTAAAAATTAGCATTGCATTTTCAATGTTCAAAATAAGCACTTTTCTACCCCCAAACTCAAATCCAACATTGTCCTCAATGTTGTTACAACAAGTATACGCAACGGTAAAAGAACACTTACAACCAAGGATGTTGAAAAACATCCTTTAACTTCCAATGCATCGTTACAAAGCTTCTTCTCCTCTCGAGTAAAATAAGCATCTCTAAACATAGGGTCCAAATGTCTATCATATCTAACACTTCAACTTTTCAAACCATCAAGCATAAGAAAACATACATGCCAAAAGTGCATGTTTGAACATAAACATAAACAAACTAACTAAACAAACAAAAACAAAAGAGAAAAAAAAAAAAACCTTACAAACTTGGGTTGCCTCCCAAGAAGCGCTTGTTTATAGTCAATAGCTCGACTATTCAGGATCGACTTAAGTCGATGGTTCTCGGAGCTTGACAGATAATGTGTCTGCGCTCCAGTCAGTGTCCGAGTAGTGTTTCAGCCTATGTCCATTGGTTAAAAATACTTGTCCATCCTCAGTGATAAGCTCCACAGCTCCGGAAGAATACACTCGGGTGACTCGAAAGGGTCCCGACCAACGCGATTTGAGCTTGTCTAGGAAGAGCTTGAGTCTAGAGTTGTACATAAGAACTTTCTCACCTTCTTCGAATTCCCGGGGTAGAATATGCTTGTCGTGCCACTTCTTGGTCCGTTATTTGTACAGTTTTGCATTCTCGTATGCTTCATGTCTCCACTCCTCGAGCTCATTCAGTTGAAGCAACCTCTTATTACCTATAACACTTGTATCGAAATTTAGGAATTTGACAGCCCAATAAGCACGATGTTCAAGTTCGACAGGTAAATGACAAGCTTTTCCAAATACAAGACGATATGGGGACATGCCAATAGGGGTTTTAAAAGCAGTACGGTAAGCCCACAATGCATCATCTAATTCCAGAGACCAATCAGTTCGATGGCTATTTACCGTTTTTTCTAAAATCCGTTTAATTTCCCTATTAGACACTTCGACTTGCCCACTAGTTTGAGGGTGGTAAGGGGTCGAGATTTTATGGTTAACACCATATTTGTTCAACAAGTTTTCAAATTGCTTGTTACGAAAATGTGTGCCTCCATCACTTATAATTGCTCTCGAGGTTCCAAATCGTGCAAAAATATATTTTCTCAAAAATCTAAGAACAACCCTAGCATCATTAGTTTGCAAATAATAAGATCCTTTCTTATCTTTTAAGTGATCTAAGATAGGTGATCAGCTACTACATTTTCAGATCCTTTCTTATCTTTTATTTCTAAGTCAAACTCTTGTAGTAATAAGATCCACATGAGTAGTCTAGGTTTTGCATCTTTTTTAGCAAGCAAGTATTTCAAGGCCGAGTGATCAGTGTATACTATTACTTTGTTAAGCACAAGATAGGAGTGAAATTTGTCAAAAGCAAAAATGACAGCTAAAAGCTCTTTTTCAGTCGTAGCATAATTGAGTTGGGCCTCATTTAAGGTACGACTAGCATAGTAAATAGTATGAAAGATTTTACCCTTCCTTTGACCTAGTACGACTCCAACGGCAATGTCGCTCGCATCGCGCATCAACTCGAATGGTAGGCTCCAATCTGGGGCAGACATCACAGGTGATGAGATTAATTTCTCCTTCAGGGTGAGGAAGGCCTGCATGCATGCATCATTAAAGTCAAACACTGCATTTTTCATGGTCAAGTTAGATAGGGGTTTAGCTATCATTTCAATTTTCGCTCTATCCACATCAATCCCCTTGTGGGAGATCTTATGACCCAGAACAATTCCTTCTTGTACCATGAAATGACACTTTTCCCAATTTAAGACTAGATCACTCTCCTCACACCTCTGCAAAACTAAGGTTAGATTGTGCAAACATCTATCATATGTAGAGCCAAAAACAGAAAAATCATCCATGAAGATTTCAAGAAATTGCTCGACCATGTCATGAAATATAGCCATCATGCATCTTTGAAAAGTAGAAGGTGCATTACATAAGCCAAAAGGCATACGCCTATAAGCAAAAGTGCCGTAAGGACAAGTGAAAGTAGTTTTCTCTTGATCCTCGTGTGTAATAGCAATTTGGTTATAGCCGGAGTACCCATCCAAAAAACAGTAATATTCATGCCCGACTAATCTTTCTAACATTTGATCGATAAAGGGGAGGGGAAAGTGGTCTTTTCGGGTATATTCATTCAATTTACGATAGTCTATGCAAACCCTAAAACCAGTGACAATTCTAGATTGAATTAACTCATTCTTGTCATTACGAACTACTGTCGTACCTCCTTTCTTGGGCACTACCTGCGTTGGACTTACCCATGGACTATCAGAGGTAGGGAAGATAATGCCGGCATCGAGTAACTTGATTACCTCTTTCTTCACCACTTCTTGAATTTGAGGATTAGACCTCCTTTGTGGTTGTATAGTGGGCCTTGAGCTTTTTTCCATTAAAATCTTATGCATGCAGATGGCTGGGCTGATCCCCTTGATATCAGCAATCTTCCATCCAAAGGCTTTTTTGTGATCTCTCAACACCTCCAGTTTCCTTGCTTCTTGTTGATCTGATCAACGGCGCCAAAAACTTGACACGAAAAATCCTTACGTGTATTAAACAGCAAGTGGACTGGTCGTGTGTAGTAATAAAGTGGACTTTAAGTCCGAGTTATCGATCCCACAGAGACAAGATTATTTAAAGCTAGGAATTTAAAAGCAATTAAAATTGAATTAAAAGATTGTGATTAATTTACAATAAAAATGTGAAAACGAGACTTAGCAAATAGATTTAGATTCTTATGAGATAAAACAACTAAGGCACATGCTTCAACCAAATTTACTTGTTAATATACATATGAACTATTCTTTGTATTATTAGACTACTATTGCTTTGGTGAAAATCCCTTAATTAATTACTACCCGATGTCTCGGATGTAATAATCCTATGATAAATTGACAGTTCTCTAAATATGTCTATCGGAGAATTTAATCAATAATCATGCATTCAAGTTCCAGAATTTTCCCGAATAAATCCGACTAACTGCACCCGGGAATCTCTACCTATCTCTAGGGGCAATTCCCTATTTTTTTACGGATGATGTGATGATTTCTTTGAACCCTAACTTATATTCTTTCAAACTATTAAGTTAGGCAATATGACAAACATATGGCGATCAAACATATGCAAGTAATTACGCACAAAATCAAAACACAAAGCAATTGTAGAATTAATACGAAGAATAATATCATATATATACTCATAACTTTGGCCTTCAGATGGCCCTAGTTAAGGGAAAATTAGTTCATAATTGAAATTAGGAAAACAATAAAAACATAGAATTACTCATAGATAAAGATGAATATCAAACTAAGAAACTCCCTATTTTGGATTGATGATCGATTCTTGATTGGAAGCTTGAATCCCTCCTTTTCCTCTTCTTAGCTCTTCAAGTATGATGATAGGATGACTCAAAACCAAGAGAATGCTCCCCCAAACCCCTGAATTTTCGTCCTCACACTCTCAAAGGATGATTTTTTGATGTCTTCAAGTGAGCTCCCTACTCCCCTTTAAATACCCAAAAATCCACCTACCAAGAATTTAAGCTACCCTTCTCTTTCTTTCCTCCTACCAAGAATTTCCACCTACCAAGAATTTGCACCTACCATTCTCTTGTTTTCCTCCTACCAAGAATCTCCACCTACCAAGAATTTGCACCTACCATTCTCTTGTTTTCCACCTAACAAGAACATGAGCTGCCACTTTCGTGTTTTCCAGCGCAGGGATAGTGTTTTATTCATAAACGTCTCCACAGATCTCCGAATTGGATGATTCAAGTTTCCATGTAAAGATAAGACATAGATCTAAACCTTTGTAGAAGAACATGTTATCCAATTCAGTCTCTAAAAATATCAAAATGGCGTTCCAACGTGGAGGTTGTTTCTGATTTGGCACCCAGGTGTGCGAAAATGGTACTAAAACATGATTTTGGCTAACTCCAGCTTATTTCTTGCTTGTTTGGTTGTAGAGGTGTGAAACATCTTGGCCTAAACTTGTTTTATACGTCATTTTTCCACCCTTTCTTCGATTGTATCCACTTAAGGCCTGAAATCACTTAATGCACGAATTAAACGCACAAGTGACAAAATCAATCAATAAATGAACCTAAAACATAAATGCAAAGGGGCTTAAAACACGTAAAAATGCCTCTTATCACTAAGAATTTATTAAACACAAAACATCACAAAATATCCACATAACCCAATCAAATAAGTACTTAGTTCATAATTGTAACAAAGAGAAATTCAAAATCCCTAAAAGACATAGCTAAGAACTATTCTAAAAGGGCGAATTGAAGAACTCCCTATCACAAGAAGTGAATCCAAGCTTTGATGATGATAATTGACTCTTCAAGCTTCCTTGGGACTTTAGATGTCTTCCTTGGGTCTTGGAGAGCAAGAAAAGCCCCTTTGGTAGGTGAAAAGTGTGTCCAATCCCCCAAAAGCTGACCTAAAACTCTCTTTATAAATGGCTGTACGTGGATATGAAAATTAGGGATCGGGAAAGTGGACCGCTGTCTAATTTGGCACTGCATTTTTGGACCGCGGTCTTTTGACATAAAATTCACAGCTTTAGTATTTTGATCATAAATATCTCCAAAAATGTCGGATTGAGGTGATTCAAGTTGCTACGCGAAGCTAAGACAAGACTCTACAATATTGAAGAAGAAATCTTAGTCTGATTCGGCTTGTAAAGGGACAAAAACCTCATTTTTCTGTGAGCATTGTGTAAAATATTTCGTCAGTTATCTTCTTTTGTTTCTTTCTTCAATTTCAAACTCAATTTGGATCTCATTTCTCGTCTTTCTTGCGTAAATCAACTTTTATCCTACAAAACAAAACGTATTCCAATCAAAGCATTATGAGATATAAAAATTGATCAAAGTAACGATCAATTCATATTACAATGGGACATAAAATACTGTAAAATCACTACCACAAAAAAGTCCTATTACAGCGCACCTATGACAGCGGTTTTGAAAACTGCTGTAAAAAGTGGCATTCGGTTCGGACCTATGACAGCGGTTCGAGCCAAAACGCTGGCATAGGTTTCAGAAAAAAAAAAAAAAAAAAAATATTTTGAATGTGGCAGCGGTTCGGCCAGAACCGCTGCCAAAAAGCACACGTATGGCAGCGGTTCGGCCGAACCGCTGCCACAAAGCGCACGTATGGAAGCGGTTCGGCCGAACCGCTGCCAGAAGTGTACTTTGTGGCAGCGGTTCTAGCCGAACCGCTGCCAGAAGTGTACTTTGTGGCAGCGGTTCTAGCCGAACCGCTGCCAGAAGTGTACTTTGTGGCAGCGGTTCTAGCCGAACCGCTGCCACAAACAGACATGTGCCAGCGGTTCGACCGAACCGCTGGCACAAGGGCCGGGTTTTCTACAACCCGGCCCCCCTCACTCTCACTCTCACTATCACTACATCTCACCTACTCACTCTCTCTCTCTCTCAACTCTCTCACCACCACCACCACCACCACCACCATCACCACCACCACCACCACCACCACCTCCACCATCGCGAGACCACCGTCCGCCGCCCCCTAGATCTCTTTTCTCTCTCTAGATATCTAGCCCTCTCTCTCGGTTTTTCTCTCTCTCTCTCTCTCTCACCACCACCACCACCACCACCACCATCACCACCATCCGCCGCCCCCCTCCCGTTTTCTCTCTCTCTCTCGGTTTTTCTCTCTCTCTCTCGGTTTTGCTCTCTCTCTCTCGGTTTTTCTCTCTCTCTCTCTCTACCACCGCCGCCGCCGCAGCCGACCTCCGCCGCCGCCGCCGCCGACCTCCGCCGCCGCTGCCCCTGCCGCCCACCTCCGCTTCCGCCGCCGTGGTCCATTTAGTTTTGGTATTTTCTTTTAGATAAATATAAATATATATATATATATACACACACACATAGAGTATGTATAGATGTATGTATATGTGGGTGTATGCATATATGAGTGTATGTATATATATTTGTGTATGTGTGCTTGTATTTGTGTATATGTGGGTGTATGCATATATGAGTGTATGTATATATATTTGTGTATGTGTGCGTGTATTTGTGTATGTGTGGGTGTATAAAAAATTTAAGGGAACTAGGAATTTGACTGAATTTAGTATTAATTTTAGTTAGTCGGGTGTTAATTCCGTTTGATTTGAGATTAAATTGTGGTTATTTGGTGGTTTAGGGTACATTGATCCAACTGGTGATCTATATTTATACTTAGTTGCTGAAAATATAATGTTTTATCTATAGTTTTATGTGATTTATGTGATCCGACTGGTGATCAATATTTGTAGTTGCTGAAAATATAATTAATTAAGATTGAAATTGGATTTTAGCGGATCGTCAGATTCGAATTTTGTTGGATTCAACCTAACCGGGTGAAGATTAAGTCGAGAACTTGGTAGTAATTTTTGCGTTGTTACTCTGCTGAATTTTTTCTAGAATAATGGGAAATAAATTAAAATACAAATTATTTAATTAATTTAACTATCAACTGATGATAAAATTGTTTAATTTGATTAATTCAGAATCAAAATGGATCGAAGTTGGATTTTAGCAGATCGTATGTCGGAACAGTATGAGAAAGGTGTGAAAGAGTTCATAAAGTTTGCGGTTGACCATGCACCAGATCGAACTAGGATCACTTGCCCGTGTTTACGTTGTTGTTTTGGAAAGAGAATTAGTCCACGTGAGTTGGAAGATCATTTGGTGTGTAATGGAATTGATAAAAGCTACAAACGTTGGACAAGACACGGTGAAAGCAGTGTCCCGTTGGATGATTTGGGTGGTACATCATATCCATCACACGATTTCAACATGAATGATTATGAGCCTGATCGTTTGGAGGAGATGACAAATGTGATTGAGGAGGATTTGCGAAATTGTCCTAAAATGTTTGACAATTTGACAAGTGATTCAAAGACACCACTGTATAGTGGTAGTAAATTCACGAGATTGAAAACAGTTCTTAACCTATACAAGTTAAAAGCCAACAATGGGTGGAGTGATAAGAGTTTCACAGACTTGCTTGGTTTATTAAAAAGCATGCTACCTGAGGATAATGTGTTACCTAATCGTACTTATGAGGCTAAACGGATGTTAACCTCAATTGGCATGGGATATGAGAGGATACATGCGTGTCTCAATGATTGCGTATTATTTAGAATTGACTATGCATCATTGAAGGCCTGTCCAAAATGTGGCGCCTCACGGTACAAGAAGAATGGATCTACGCCTGTCAAAACCATGTGGTATTTGCCTATAATACCACGATTTAAACGCATGTACAGTAGTAAAGAGTTAGCCAAGGACTTGACATGGCATGCTGATAGAAGGTTTGAAGAAAGGATTGAAGATGACAAGATTCGACATCCCTCAGATTCTCCTCAATGGAAAAAGATTGATGATGATTTCCCTGAATTTGGTGAAGAATCAAGAAACCTGCGCCTTGTATTGGCTACAGATGGCATGAACCCTCATGGCTTGCAAAGCAGCTCACATAGTACATGGCCGGTGATTTTGATGATCTACAACCTTCCCCCATCGCGATGCATGAAGCGAGAGCATATAATGATGCCTATACTCATTTCTGGGCCGAAACAACCTGGAAATGATATAGATGTCTACTTGACCCCTTTAATTGAGGATTTGAAGGTGTTGTGGGACACCGGTGTTCAAGTATATGACGGGTTGAGAGAAGAAAATTTTAATCTCAGAGTCATGTTATTTGGAACAATCAATGATTTTCCGGCAAGAGCAAACCTCGAGGGATATGGTGTACATGGCCAATGTGGATGCCCCATATGTGTGAAGAGTACAGATCAATATCGATTGACACACTCCCAGAAATATGCATTCCAAGGGCATCGGAGATGGCTAAATCGGAACCATCGATATCGTCGGTGGAAGAAAGCTTTCAATGGGAATATAGAAGAAGGTCGAGCTCCTAAGTGCTTAACTGGTGAAGAAGTGTTTGAAAATGTAAGAGACTTGGAGGTTAAATTTGGAAAGACTTTTGCATGTGGCCTTGCAAAAACTGGGTGGAAAAAAAAGTCAATTTTCTTTGAGTTGCCGTATTGGACGTCTTTACATGTTAGACATTTTCTCGATATAATGCATATTGAGAAAAATGTATTTGATAGCGTCATTGGAACACTTCTAAATGTGCCCGGAAAGACAAAAGATGGCGTAAAGGCACGGTTAGACTTGGTTGAAATGAAGATAAGAGGAAAATTGACACCAACAAATAAGGGGAAACGTACTTATTTGCCTCCAGCAGCTCACACTCTAGCCAGGAAAGAAAAAATTGCATTATGTGAGTTTCTTAATGGAGTGAAAGTTCCAGAAGGGTATTCTTCAAACATTAGCAGTCTTGTATCAATGAAGGATTTGAAGCTAAAACACTTGAAGACTCACGATTGTCATGTAATCATGGATCATTTGCTACCAATTGCTATACGGGCCATTTTGCCAAAAAAGGTGAGAGACACGATAACTAAATTGTGTTTCTTCTTCAAAGCAATGTGGAGCAAGGTGTTTGATCCTGAGCAATTTCCTGCACTTCAAAAACAAATTGTCATCACTTTGTGTGAGCTTGAAATGTATTTTCCACCTGCTTTTTTTGATATAATGACTCATCTTCCCATTCACTTGGTTAGAGAGACTCAACTATGTGGACCGGCTTTTATGAGATCTATGTATCCGGCTGAGCGTTATATGAAGGTATTGAAAGGCTACGTGAAAAATCGTAGTCGACCGGAAGGTTGCATTGTTGAACGGTACATAGTTGATGAAGCCATTACATTTTGCACAGAGTATCTGACAGATTCTAATGTTGCAGAGCTCCCAAAGTCTCATGTTGTGGGAGGGGGAACAGAAGGAGTCGGATTAATGGGAAAACAATTAGCTAGTGTTCATATTACACAAAGGGATCAGGCACACCTATATGTGCTCCACAACACCGATGAGGTTGACCCATATGTTGAAGAGCATAAGAACCAACTTAGGAGATTCAATCCAATTAAAAATGAGAGTTGGATTTCAAGAGAGCATAATAAGAGTTTCATCGATTGGTTCCGAAAGCATTTTGAAGAAAAACAGAAAGAGAATCCACAGCTTTCAGTTTCAGATAAATTGACACGGCTGTCGATGGGTCCGGACAGACTAGTATTTTGTTATTCAGGTTATCGTATCAATGGTCGCACATTCTATACAAAAGACCAAGACGAACGAAGTACAATGCAGAATAGTGGTGTGAGTCTTGTAGCTCAAGCAATGCATATCTCAAGTGCGAAAGATAATAATCCTATCTATGCCGATTTATCATATTACGGGGTGATTGAACGTATATGGGAGCTTGATTATAGTTGGTTTCGGGTGCCTGTATTTGGGTGTAGGTGGGTTGACAATAAACATGGTGTCGATAATAGTGAAATAGGCTTCACTCGAGTAGACCTTGAAAGAGTGGGATACAAAGATGAACCTTTCATTTTAGCGTCACAAGCTAAACAAGTATTTTTTGTTACCGATCCTATTGATAAGAGGTGGTCCATTGTTTTATCGGCAAACAAAAATACATGTATTGAAGGTGATTATGAAGAAAGTGAAGATGATGGAGAAAACCCTATCTCCTTAGGTGATTCACAATCAATTGATAGTGACGATGACTTGGATATAAGTGATGATGAATTGTATATGCGTCAAGATCACCAAGAGGGGATATGGATTAATCCGTCAGTTCGTCGCCGTACTAAAAAAAATGGTCGTACCGATGGGAAGCAAAAGACTGCTAAGCCAACGACAAAAAGAAAACGATGAAAGGTATTAGAATTTATTTCATAATTGTATGATAGACTTCTTTCAATATTTATACTTAGTTGCTAGAAAATTTATATTCTTGAGATTTGCCAATTTTTGTGGAAAATTTAAGGGAAATAGGGGTTGATTGATTTTAAGGTTAATTTGGTTTAGCTGGGGGTTAATTATGTTTAATTGAGGATTAAATTTTGTTTATTTTGTGGTTTAGGATAATTTTGTTTATTTTGTGATTTATTACTTCTATTTGAAATTTATTATTGCCAAATGAATCTGCCAAATTTATATGAAGATAACTTCTGTATTTATTACGTCTATTTGAAATTTATTATTGCCAAATGAATCTGCCAAATTTATATGAAGATAACTTCTGTATTTATTACGTCTATTTGAAATTTATTATTGCCAAATGAATCTGCCAAATTTATATGAATCTAACTTCTGTATTATTTGTCTTTTGTAGGTCGATGGCTTCAAATCCTGATGGTAGTTTTCCCGACGATGATGTATATGGATCAGATAGCGGTCATGAGAAGGACATACGGAGAGGTGTCTCTGCTATGAAAAAAGTTGTCAATGCCAGAAGTAAAGGCATAAGGCTACCTGTCGGCTGGAATGACAGAGGTCAGCCAATTAACCCCAACAAATCAATATTTGTTGGGTATATAGGCGTGCAGGTTCGGCAGAAGGTGTCGATTGCCATTAGTACTTGGCGCAAAGTCCCGTCAGCAACAAAAAAAAACATTTGGGATGAGATGAAGGTAATTTGGATATTATCTTATTTGTAAGTGTTAATATATTATCATATTCTCTAAATTATAATTTTATATATACTTTATTGTTTGTTTTTTGTAGTTGGCGTTTGATATTGACGAAAGTCGACAAAAGTACGTACTAGCAGAAGCTGGGAGGCTAGCACGTAACTTCAGGAGCTACATAAGCAGAAAGTATGTGCGAGATGATGATGGAAATGTTAATGTCAACCCACCTCCACAATATGAGATATCCCAAGCCGATTGGGCGGCATTTTTAGAGGTTCGCTTAGGTGAACCTTGGCAGGTAGCTAGTCATTTTAATTTACAGTTTCATTTGTTGGTTATTGCGTTTATATTTAGCTAATAATTTGATAATGTAATAAACAGAAAATAAGCATTGACAATCAGGAAAGAGCAAAGAACCCTGAATATCCTTACCGGAAAGGGAGTTTTGGAGATGCTGTTGTGGAGCAAATGGAGGTATGTAGTTCATTTAGCAGTGAATCCTTACAATTTTTTTAATAATAATTCTATGTTAATGCATACATATATTTTTTAATGAAAATACAGATAAATAAAAGAAGGGATGCGGGATCCGATTGTACAGATGTGACACGAGCACTCGTGTGGAGGGTTTCGCGTTCCGATCCGACAAATCAAATTGATAACGAAAATGTTAGAAGAGTGGTGAATGAAATGGTGAGTTATTGGCAATTTTAGCTCTATTAATTGTTTTATTGAAATACTATTAAAAGCACAAGGTTCACTATTTTTTTTAATTTTTAAAAATATATCATTACAGGAGAGCATTTCACAAGAGAGCACTAGCCATAGTGGAACTTACACGAGTCGAGATGACCTATTGGCTAAAGCTATTAAAAGGAAAGAGCATCCGGGTCGCGTTAGGGGTGTTGGCTTTGGGGTCTCACAAAGAGACTATTTTAAGGATCCAAAGCCTGCTTCAGAAAAGGAGATGGAAAACTTGAGAAACATAGTGAAAAACCTCTCCGAAACTATGGTTGCCATGCAACAACGAATTGATGTTTTGGAAGCCCCTAGCTCGCGTCAGCCACATGAAGATGACGTCATTTCTTTGAAAGATAGCAGCCCAGAACCAGGTTATAAGATGCTTCCTGAGGTAAAATATTTGAACTTGTTTATTAATCATATAACTTGCGACTCTCTATTTTCTGTAAATCATACAAAACTTTCTAATATAATGTTGTATATATATATATACGTGTGTGTGTAGGGTATCACTCCATGTCAATTAGCACTTTCATCTCCATCATATCGTGTGGTGGCTAAAGGACAGCTATACAATCGATCAGAGACTGATAGAACACTTCACAACTGTCAATTAGCCACCAACAATGTGAAAGTGCGCATTGACACTGCAGTTGAGGCTAATACACTCCTGCCCGTCCCTCTCAATGATGAAATATTCTCCATTTCTCATGCGCTGGGTACCTTTGTTGCTTGGCCAGCGAGTCTTGTCATTGTCACTGCTGCACCGGTATGTAATTAATAGCTAGTCATTAATAAATTATAACAATTTGTTTGAGGTTACTAAATATACTTTGGTGTGTAACATTTATATTTTATTTTCTTGCTTAAACAGTCCAAATCATCTGCAAACCGTAAGTCAGGGACGTCGAAGCGGTCAGCTGTCAAAGGAAAATCTCAAGTGGCCGAGCCTGCAGGTGAAGTAGACATATGTGCAGATCTTCAACTAGATGGACTCCCTAATGACCTTGTATTTCTGGGAAAGTACACGAAGATGATGAAGATTGATGCCCAGATCAATATATATATGGACGAAGCCATTATGAATGTTTCATTTCCAGAGTTCATTGGGAGGGAGGAGATCTATCACCTTCTGTGTAGAAAAGAAATAGGAGCCTCTATCATTACAGCGTACATAAAGTAAGTTTTTTAATTATTTTATTACATCTAAACTACGATTATTTTCGTCACTCGAAATTCATTTTTTATGCTCAATTTAGGTGTTTGTGGTTTAACTACGTGATCCCCGAAGGAAAAGAAACAAGTTTCGGGTTCCTTAGCCCACATTCCATAGCTGCTCAAACAGACCCGTCAGTTCAACAAGTGCAGTACATAGCACGTGCTATGATGCAGAGTACACAACAAAATAAGTTATTTTTTGCACCTTACAACACCGGGTGAGCTACTAAAGACTCGATTTTAATTTGTAAAACTAGCTACGCAAAACAAATTTTCAACTATCTTTTGAATGTTTTGTAGGGGTCATTGGTTGTTGCTTGCAATTAATCCATTTAAAGAGATTGTTTACTATCTGGATTCTGTGCATGGTGAGCCGCAATACCGAGATGATATGATGCTAAAATTCAATCAGTAAGTTTTTCATTCAATCAATGTATCCATTATATTTAATATTTTTTTAAATTGTATTTATTTCACATAATTTCTTGTTTTTAACATATTTTCTTGTTTTTTATATTTTTTTATAGAGCTGTGCACATATTTCGTGCAAACTGCAACAACCAATCCAACAAATCCAAAAACTCGGACTGTAAATGGTTTACTATAAAGGTTAGCGTTTTCTAGGTTCATGAGATTATATATTCGTATAGAAGTTCGTCTTCTAATACAATGTAAGTTTGATTGCTTTTGTAGTGCCCCCGGCAGACCAACGAGGTGGATTGTGGCTATTTCGTTATGAGATTCATGAAAGAGATTATTAGCCACGGACTATCTATAATCCCAACAGCGGTATACATAATCCTTATATATATATATATATACTTAATTCTATTACTTTTGAAATTATTAAACCTTAATTGGTAGGTAATTGAAATGTTATTTCACTTTGCAATTAATCTCTATATATATACATATATCTTGCAGTACTTTAAGGATTGTCAATCCTTCTATACTGATGAGCAAATTGATGAAGTACGCTGCGAAGTTGCACGTTACATTTTCTTAGCAGCTCCTTAGAAATTAGGTAATTTAGTTTTTGTACATTGTGACTTGCTATAAATTGAGATTTAATTTATTGTATTTCGTAAGGTCATTAGTAATTTAATTAGTTAATTGTACATTTTGTTGGAGATTAAAGATGGTAATATTGAAGTTTGGGATGATGTTTGCTTATGTTGAATATGTTTTGTTGTTAGTTGAAATTTGTTGATTGGATCATTGCATATTACAGGCACTATCATGACAGCGCAATAAATAATTAAAAAAAAAACAGAAAAAAAAACAGCGGTTCTGCAGAACCGCTGCTACAGTTCTCACCTGTGGCAGCGGTTCTGGGAAAACCGCTGCCAAAGGTCTCACCTGTGGAAGCGGTTCTCCCAAAACCGCTTCCACAGGTGAGACCTTTGGCAGCGGTTTTCCCAGAACCGCTGCCAGAGGTCCACCTGTGGCAGCGGTTCTGTAGAACCGCTGCCACAGGTCCGTTATTTTTTTTTATTTTTTTGGTTTTTTCGCAGCGGTGTTCAGGAAACCGCTGTCATAGGTAGACCTATTACAGCGGTTTTGTAACCGCTGTCATAGGTCCACCCCTATACCAGCGGTACCTTTGACAGCGGTTAAAACCGCTGCCATAGGCCCAAAAAAACCGCTGTCATAGGTCATTTTTGTAGTAGTGAAATATGGACTTATCAAGGGCTTTGGTGGTAAAAGTGCTAGGGAAAACCGTGAGTTACACCACATTGAAATAGCTAGTGAAAGTGCTTTGGCAGGTGAAGTACGACTTGGACCCGGTGGATCTGGGGAATGACTTCTACATGGTGAGATTTTTCTCGAAGGAGGAGTATTATCGAATCTTGTCCGGAGGGTCATGGATTGTGATGGACCATTATCTTACAGTTAGGAATGGCATCCCGATTTTCAACCCGCCAAAGCTCACATATTGTCTACGGTGGCATGGGTCCGTTTTCCTAATCTTCCCATTGAATTATTTTACCCGGATGTGCTATTTAAGATGGGATCATTGATTGGAAAGGTGGTGAAAGTCGATAGAAAAACGTAATAATTGATTAGAGGGAAATTTGCCCGTATCAGTATCGAGATTGATTTATCTAAACCCTTAACACCATATGTGTGCATCAATGGAAGACCTCAAGCTGTAGAATATGAAGGTCTTCATTTAGTATGCTTTGGTTATGGTGCATATGGCCATCGACAAAAGACTTGTGGTAAGGGACCAGACCAAAATCGAACGGCAGATGATACTTCGGAGAGTAAAAATTCGGGTCAACAGGAAAAGGACTTGACATTTGGGCCATGGATATTGGCTTCAGCAAGACGTAGTAAACCACCTAACGCGGGTTAGGGGGCAACTCTTCCAAAAGAGCCAAGTCTGATATTCACAGCAGCTAGGAATCATGGCTATGGTAATGGAGAGAACCACACTAATAGGGAGGATTAGGTGGGGAGAAACGGGAATGACCAACAGAATCATGCTAGTGGGGGGGCTAGAAATAAAAACAAGAGCAATTATGGAAGGTCACGATTTACAGTGTTGATTGATGAAGATGCTGAGGGCGAGGGTGCTATCCGGATTCAATGCTTGGGAAACACTCAAGGAAGCTCCACTAGTGGATCAAAAAACTCAACTCGGACTAATCGGATGAAGAATAACAAGGAGTCGAGCGCAGTGGCCAAGGGAAAAGAGAACCGAAAGCCTAATGTGGAGGTTAACATGAACCAAGTCACACCAATCACTCAAGGTACAATGTACTCTATAGTGAATAACTCGATTTCCCCAAACCCCATTGACACGTCAAATTCACCCGCTCACCACACACACCACCATAACCGAGACACGTTAGTCTCAGGTCACCACCCCCTCTCCCTTTTTTGAATTATCCACAGGATTCTAGTATGCACTTTACTTCGGAGGCGCGAACAGAACCTTTGCTCGAGGAGACTCGGGATCCTAACAAACAACCTTGGCCGAGTGATATGGTTTTTGAGGCTGGCGCACGTGCGATGCATGGCACTGTTGCAAAGTTGAAAGACGCTTATGAACCCCATCCGGATGATTTCATGCGAATGGGAGACAATGCGGAGCTGTCTGATGACGACATATGTTTGGACCTGGGGGATCAGGAATCCCCCCGAGGTTAGAGTTCCTTGAGAATTTTCTCTTCTGTTTTTATTTTTCTTATGAAGTTTGTCTCGTGGAATTGTAGAGGAGCTGGGAGTCCTAGCTTCGTTAACACTTTGATGGATATCTTATGTAAATATAATCCGGTGTTACTTGTTCTCATGGAAACCCGTAACCAAGGGAACAAAGCAAATGCTATTCTTCGTCGGAGTAGGTTTGATAAGGTGGAAATTGTAGAAGCTAGAGGTTTCTTGGGTGCTATTTGGATTTTCTGGAACTCGGCCAAGGTCTTGTTGAAATTTTTAGAAGCAAATGACCAGTGTATTACTTCTATAATTCAGCAATTGGGGCAGTGAAAGTGGATTCTTTCCGCAGTTTATGGCATCCCTCAACAAGAAATTCAGGATAATCTTTGGGCACACGTCGAAAATATGTCCTATGGCATTCTGGGGACATGAATGTGGTGACTAATAATCTAGAGAAGTTGGGAGGGGCGCCTTTCGATGCTAGCAAATGTCGGAGATTTGTCAAGTGTATGGATACAGTGGGTTTGATTAACCTTAAATTCTCGGGCCCACCATTCACTTGGGCCAAAGGGGGTTCGTCAACTCTTCAGGAACAGCTTGATTGGGCCATTTGTAACAGTGACTGGAGGATTGAATTTCCCGATGCTACTGTGACACATCTTCCTCGTATTTCATCGAATCACTCACCCCTTCTAGTGCAGTTGACAACGACGGTAGGCAAGGAAAATCACAAAAGGGTTTTTAGAATGCAAGCTGCGTGGTTTTTGGACAATTGGTTTCGGGACATGATTTGTGAAAATTGGCATCCAGACCTTACTCATGATATCTACGAGCAGCTTACTCACACTCGGTCTAAGGAAGATAACTAGAATCGTGAAGTATTTGGGAACATTTTTCGTAAAAAGAGGGAATTGGTGGGTCGTATCAATGGCATCTAAAGGCTCAGAGAGTCAACTTTAATAGATATTTGCAGAAATTGGAAACCAAGCTCACTACTCAGTACCATGATACCCTTCGTCAGGAGGAAGTTGTTTGGAAGCAAAAATCTTGTATTCGATGGATTCAATCTGGGGATTTAAACACCCGTTTCTTCCACATGGCAGCCACAACTAAATAGAATAGAGCCAGAATCCGTGGATTGTGGGGTGAAGATAGGCTGTGGGAATCGAATGAATGCACTCTGAAGAATATGGTTGTGGACTTTTATCGTGACCTTTATGGGGCCGGTACCCCAGTTACTGCTTATCCCGCTACGAGGGACTTCCCGCGGCTAGAGGACAGTCAGATTGATCTCCTTAGGATGGAAGTGACAAAAGAAGAGGTGAGGAAATTTGTGTGGGAGATGCATCCTACCAAATCCCCTGGACCTGATGGAATACAACCAATTTTCTTTCAAAAATGCTGGGATACGGTAGGTGATGCAGTCACTCATACTGTACGACAGGCCCTTATCACAGGTAAAATTGATTCTCGTATTAATGAATCCCTGATTGTTTTAATCCCTAAAGTAAGTAACCCTGCACATTTAACTAATTTTCGACCAATCAGTTTGAGCAATGTGATTCTCAAAATTATTACTAAAACCATGGCTAACCGGCTTAGAAATATTATGGATAGTTTGATTCCCCAAACTTAGAGAAGTTTCATCAGGGGGAGACAAACTATTGACAATATTATTGTTACACAAGAGGTCATCCATAATTTGCGGGTGACAAAGGGTAAAAAAGGTTTTTTCATTGCTAAAATAGATTTTGAGAAAGCATATGATCGTATTGATTGGACGTTTTTGGAGAATGTGCTAAGTGAAATGTGTTTCACCTTGTCATGGATTAAGCTCATTTTGGAATGTACCACCACTGCTAAACTATCCCTACTTCGGAATGGTGAAGCAACATAATGGTTTAGTCTAAAACGAGGCCTGAGACAAGGGGACCCCCTCTCGCCTTATTTGTTTGTTTTCTGTGTAGAAAAGCTCGGTTCTTTGATCACGGAGGCGGTAAGGGAAGGAAAATGGCATACTATTCCTACTTCGCGACCGGGACCTCGCTTGTCCCATCTCATGTTTGCCGATGACTTGATTTTATTTGGAGAGGCCTTGGAACCCTAGACTTTAGGGATTAATCTCTCCGGATGATATGGAACGGACCGTGGGTAGCTATTGGTCAAATTCGAATGGTTGGAAATGGGATGAGTTAACCACGCTCCACAATGATATCCTCGGGCAGCTTATGGGAGTTAATCTCACTTCTAGACGTCATGTTGAGGATGCAGCTATTTGGAAGTACACGGAAAATGGTAAATACTTGTGTAAGAGTGCTTATTCTTAATTGCATCGAGAGAATGCTACAGTGACTTCGACAGATAAAAACACTTGGAACCATATTTGGAAGCTGAATGTGGCGAAAAAGCCATAAATTCTTTTTATGGCTGACACGACATAATAAGCTCCTTACTAACCACATGCTGGCCACCAGGGGCATAACAAATAGTGGGTGGTGCAACACCTGTCACCACACTGAGGAAACGATTCTGCATGCACTCCGGGATTGCCCACGGTCAGCCAATCTCTGGCGTCCGCTAGTGGCCCCTAGACACCAATATGTGTTCTTCTCTCTTTCTCAACTGGAATGGGTGGACTGGAATGTCGGCGATTCTGCAAACAAGTGTGAATGGTCCAAAATCTGGAATGTCACCTTTACGGCAGCTTTTAATTTTTTGTGGCAGGTACGCAATGCATGTGTGCATGGGAAAGACACCGGCAACCCTGATATGGATATGGACATAGTCCGCAACCGAATTGATGAGACCTTGCGCTTACAAACAAGTGACAAGTCCGAAAGTGATAACTTTATTTGTGTTCGTTGGGAACCACCAGTTCCCAATACTTGGAAAGTTAATGTGGATGGTGTGGTCCGTCGGGGAGCAGAACTCCAAACCGATTGGGCGAGCATCGGAGGAGTTATTCGTGACCATAATGGTCACTGGATTCGGGGATTCAGTGGTGGCATAGGCATGGCTACGCCGCTTAGAGCTGAGCTAGCAGCGATTATGTATGGTCTTAATCTGGCCTGGGATTTACAAATATGAGAGGTGATTGTTGAATCTGATAGTAGGGAGGCTATCATTGGGATACATGAGGGCACTACCTCACACCACCACTGGGATCTAATTGATCAAATTTGCTGCAAGATGAAGCTGGCATGGCATGTAGAAATACGTAATATATGGCGAGAAGCCAACTATATGGCAGACGAGTTGGCAAAGAAGGGTCTTGCGAGACCCCTTGGTGTCATGCAATCCCCGAGTCTAGATTTGTGTAATACTTTGGAACAAGATCTGCGAGGCCTTACATGGCTCAGGAAAACGACTATAAACCTGGGTCTGTCGGGCTAGATTGTTAGGGTCCCTTCCCCCTCTCTTTGTAATAAAAAAAAGTCTAAAAAGCAAAAAAAATATAAGAAATTTTGAAAAATGGAAGACAATTAGAAAAAATCATAAACAATATAAGAAAAACTCAGAGAAAATCATGAATGATATAAGGAAAATTAAAAAACAAAATAATACAGAAAACAAATAAACAATCAGGAAAATAAAAAATACAATCAGAAAAAGAGAGAAAATAGAAGACAAAATTAGAAAAAATAGAAAACTTAAGAAAAATATGGAAAAAAGTAGAATATAAAATTGCAAAAATTGAAGAAAATACATCAAAAAAGGTGGGTCGGTGGAGGGAGACACGAACTAGGCTCACAGGTGGTGGCGAGACGGTGGAGACACAACATTGGCGGCTCGATTTGGGGTAGGATGCAACAGGTTGTTGCATTTTTGTTGGTGAAGAGATTTTTGTAGAATTTAGGGATGGTGGTGTTTGGTCTAGATGCAATTATGTGTGAGATGGGCATTAGTGGCAGGGGCCATTCGCTGCGCTGGTGGAGGCTGGCAGCAGAAAGATTATCATGGAGTGAGATTGTTGAAGCCTACATGAAGTAGAGGGAAAAAGGAGACTGAATAAAGAAAAATAAAAGCAAATAGGAAAAAATATAATTGAAACTAAAATGGAATAGTTTGCTAGTTTTACATAATTTAGGAGGGTCTTATGCTACTTTAAGAAGTTGACTATCATTTCTCATCAAATTTTTAATCGCGAGGATTACATGTGCAATACAAGGTCATTCTGTAGACCCAAGATGCAAGTCCCGTAAAATTTGGAACCAATAATGTACACTTATCAAATTTGTGGGATCTAAAATGCAATTTTGCCAACTGTAGTACTCTTAGTATGTGAATTCAAAACTAACCTCCTAAACTCTTTTCAAACAAGTCTAAATATCTCTATACTGAGGCGGAACCATGGGAGCTGGTAGGGGCACCTGCCCCCAAATTTTGAGAAAAGTAAATTTTTGCCCAATAAATTTTTTAAATTTGAAAAGTTGCCCTCCATCAAAATTCAAAAATATCTAAGTTTGACCACTCTTTTTTGTATTCGCCCCCCGAACCCCAAATCTAGACTCCGTCCCAGTCTCTATAATATATTTCAAAAGAGTTGATAAGTTTAGTTAAACATCTTGATAATTCTATACCCATGGTTGCATTTTTATGTTCAGTTCCATACTGGAGTAATTCCTTATAATAAGAGATCACTAAATGACTATATTACACTCACCTCTGAAAATGTAGAAAAGAAGAGAAAAAATAAAACAACTTATTCTTATGAGTTAATTACTGAAAAGGAAATAAGCAAAATGGAATCTAGAACAAAAGTGCATCCCTTATTATCTTATGTTTCACCTATAAAGAGCCCTTATTAAAGGGGGAAACAAATGAGAAGTACATGGGAAGCCAACTCAATAACATAGCATAATAATCAAGGAACAATTTTGTGGGCTTTCATTTTGTCAATAACAGAAATGAGTGAGTTTTGACTGTTCCTGAATCCAAAGAAGCCATGTTCTTTGCTCTTGTTCATGCTATCCAACATACACTCCCCATATAACATCAAATCAGCAAACCAGAAAGTTGCAACTTCTTCCAATTTAGTTGGTGTCAAGTTATTTTTCTTAACGATTTCATCCCAAACAGGTCCTTTGTCTTTCATCCTCTCCGCCAAACTCACATACTCTTGATTTTCATCCAGTTCTTCGTATTCTACATCAAACTTCTCCGCCAATACCTTCCACAAGTGTTTCCACTTGAAAACATCGCCATTACTGCAATTAAACGCTTCGTTTTTCCCATTGGGATCCACCGAGCACCAAATTTGTTGTTCAGCGATCAAATCAGCGTCAGAAGCCACGAAATAGCAATTCCATGCAGTTTTCGTGCCTGGAAATTTCAACGGCACGTTTTCATGTTTACAGATGGCGGCGTAAACTATGAGACTGTCTAGCATATTCATCATGCTGTAAGGTGAGAACCCGAATATCACTGCTGGCCTATGAACGGACCAAGTCATGCCTTCTTTCTTCTTGCATGCTTCAAATGCAATATCTTCGAGCGTGTAGTAAAAGTTGGGAGCATCTAGCCTGGGAACATCCTCGATGAATGGGGTATCGTGGGGTTTGATTTTCCCGAAGGCTTCAAAGGGTCCGATGTAGTGTTTGTGCCCTGTTTGGATACATATGTGGGTGAGGTTGGGCGCGTTGGGCATTAAAGCGTCTAGAACATTTTCTAGCATGGAACCATTGATTTTGCAGCACTCGGCTTCGGTGGGGCGATTGGCCCACGTGACCCAGAAGATGTGGGTGACGTCGTTTAGGGGTGAAAGTTTGGTTTGGGTGTCTTTGGGGTCGGAGACGTCGCATTGGATGTAGTGGACAGGGTGGTCGGCATTCCAGGAGGGTCGTGGTCGGCGTGCTACACCGTAGACCTTCCAAGGCCCGCCAGGGGTGTCGGAAACTGGCAGGATTTCAGCTAGGCTGTTGCCCACTATGCCGGTGACGCCAATGATTAGACCCACATTCTGGGGATTCTGGACTCCGTTCTCTTCTGGTTTTTTCTAGAGTGTAAGAAGTGATAGTGAGATGGGTTATCATGTACTATTCGAATCCTTTATTTCAAACGGTGTTTCATCTTCTATTCCATTTACTTATATACATGTCACTTATCATATATATAGAAGTAATAAGAATTTTGTACACTTAACATTTATATATAAATAAAATAAGAGATGAAACATAATTTTGAAATAGAGGATCCTGTGTGTGACGCATGTAGTATAGAATTTTTGTAGTTGGTACAAGATAAAAGAAATAATGCTCAATGTAACCTATCTTTAGTAGTATCATATTATTGTTTAAGGTCTAAGGGACACTTTGGGCAAAAAGTTACATAAAAACAGAATTTATCTTTATTTTTGGATATTCTATTTAAAAAAGTAATAAATAAATTTGTATTTCATAAAGAATTAAATGTTTAACTGGTATTGATAATTAATCAACTCGGACTATTTCTGTTGAATGGAATATATTCCAATAATATGTGAACTGAAAGTTTTGTAATATTTAAATTATCAATAACCAGCATAAAAAGAATGGTACTTGTGGAGAGGGTGAGACTTACCAGAGCAGCTCCAAGAGCACCTTTCCACCACCAGCTCATTTTCCAGGAAGATGAATCTATATTAATATGCAGTTGCTTTACTATGTTGTAAGAGGGAAGAAGAACTAGAACACGACAATTGCTTTGCCACCAGTAGCCTTATAGATGTATGTTGGATCTATCAGACACCCTTTTTATAGATGCTTAATTGGTCATCTTAAGTTTATTTGGAAAATTTTAACTCGGAACAAAAAGGAGGCTAGGCGCTATTCTTTATTATCGTAATTCTATACATTTTTTTTTCTTTAAGTATCAAAAATAAAAATACCTTCTTTTTTCTTAATTAATCATCCAAATTAAGAGTGATCAAAGTCCGGCTATTCAAGCCGATGAAGCCTAGCTTTATTGCCGAAATTGAAATTCCTAAATATTAAAAGTCTTGGGGTTCTATTCTCACCTGCGTGTAAGTCTTACTCTACTTTCATTGTAATTGTTAGCTCTGATTGTAATAGTAGTTCATTGATTGTAATTTCTTAGTATTTCACATTCATGACATGTATGATCTAATCGATTCAATTGAAAAAAAAAAATCAGGCTATTTAGTTAAATTTTACAATGATATTACATATTAATAACTTATTAAATTTTAGTAAAACATTTGGCATTATTCTGTAATAAGCAAACACGGGAAAATGGATGAGTGGAAGGTATACAATTAACGTGAGGCCTACAACTTATGCTGAATGGGTGGCTTGGGCTGTGCGCCTCACCATCAGCCTTTTAGTGGTTGTACATAAATGTTAAAATATATGGTTTCCACGCACGAGGTGCATGCTGTGCACTACTGTGCACCATTCTTATGTGGTTATAATCTTTCGCCTCTTGAATGAAGTTTATAGTTTAGTGTTGATACATATGCATTTAATTGGAACTGCCAAGGCCTGGGTGGGGCTCGGGTAGTTCAAGAACTAACGGATCTCATCCGTTCTTACAACCCGTCTGTAATTTTTTTATCTGAAACAAAATTTAATTCTTCGTCTTTCGATGGTCTTAAGTCTAAGTTAGGTTTATTTGGTATTTGTGTCGAGTCCGTTGGCTTATCTGGTGGTCTTGGCCTTCTTTGGGTTAAAAGTATTGATATTGTTCTTCAATCTTTTTCTCGTTCCCATATTGATGTCTCGGTTTATGTTTCTCCTGAGTCGTCTGCTTGGAGGTTCACGGGTTTCTATGGAAATCCACGGACATCTCTTCGTAAGGAGAGTTGGCAGCTTCTTCGTAGGCTTAGTGAGGGTCACTTCTCTGCGTGGCTTGTATGTGGTGATTTTAATGAGATTCTTGTCCCAATTGAACAGGAAAGTCGGAATGATCGTCCCTTTGGCAAATGCGTAACTTTAGAGACGCACTTGCTGATACGGACCTTCATGATCTTGGCCATACTGGGAATATCTTCACCTGGTCTAATAATTATGAAGCTCCTCACACAGTGCGAGCCCGCCTTGATCGGGGTCTTGCGAACTCAAAATGGTGCGATTTGTTTCCCAATACGTCAGTTTCTCATCTTGATGTCATCCATTCTGATCATAGTCCAATCCTTATTTGTACGTCCCCCGCTTCTGTGTCGAATGTCCCTAAGAAAAAAAAAGGTTCCGTTTTGAATCAGTTTGGCTTAGAAAAAGCGAGTGTGAGGAGGTCATTAAAAATGCATGGGACCCTAGTAGTGCAAACTCGAGTGGGGAGTCTGTTAGTGCTAATATTCATAATTGTCGATTAAGCCTTATTAACTGGGACAAAAATTCCCTCCATCATTCCAAAAATCGCATAAAAGAATTGGAAAAATATCTTATCCAGCTCCGGTCTGGTCACATCTCTACCCACTCAAAACACAGGGAAACCGAAGCACGTAAAGAGCTCGAAGAGCTACGATCGTGTGAGGAGACTGCTTGGAAACAACGTAGTCGCGCCCTCTGGATGAGAGACGGGGATCGTAACACTACTTTTTTTCATGCTCAAGCTTCTGACAGAAAAAAACGTAATTCTATTAATAAAATTCGAGATAGTCAGGGTGTTTGGCGTAATAAAGAGAGTAATATCCACATGATTATATCCGATTATTTTCGGCTTATTTTCTCGTCCATTAATCCGTCTAGTGCAGCTATTGAAGAGGTCCTGGAATCTGTCCAACCTCGTGTCTCAGATACTATGAACCGTTCCCTTTGCAGGCCGTACACGGCTTTAGAAGTTACTGGCGCCTTGAATCAAATGCATCCCCTTAAAGCCCCGGGGCCAGATGGTATGTCCCCTATTTTTTTCCAACATTTTTGGCACGTGGTTGGCTCTGATATTATCGCCTGTGTTCTTGATGCTCTTAATAATCGTTCTTTCCTTCCCAAGTTTAATTTCACTCATATTGTGCTCATCCCAAAAATTGACAAACCTGAATCTGTTAGCCAGTTTAGGTCGATTAGCTTACGCAATGTCATTTACAAAATCATGTGGAAATGTATAGCTAATCGTTTAAAACCTATTCTTACTGATATCATTTCTGAATCCCAATCTGCTTTCATCCCCGGTAGGCTTATTTCTGATAATATTCTTATTGCGTATGAACTCAATCACTTTCTTAAGACTAAGGACTCTGGTAATGATGGTTTTGCAGCAATAAAACTCGATATGAGCAAGGCTTATGATCGAGTTGAGTGGTTGTTTCTTGAGAGGGTGCTAGTGAGGTTTGGTTTTGATAAAAGTGTGGTGGATTTGATCATGATGTGTGTGTGCTCAGTTACTTATTCTTTTATGCTCACGGGTACACAATTTGGCTTTTTATCTCCTCAGAGGGGCATCCGTCAGGGTGACCCTCTATCACCTTATTTGTTTCTTCTTTGTGCAGAGGTATTTAGTTGTTTATTACAGGCGGAGGTGGATAAGGGTGAGCTGCGTGGAGTTAGTATTTGCAGGGGTGCCACGACTATTCGCATCTGCTTTTTGCTGATGATACTTTGATTTTCGCTCAAGCAGATGGTCAATCGATGTGGTCTATTAAAGATGTTTTGCAGAAGTACGCCAGGGTATCGGGACAGGAGATTAACTTACAAAAATCATCGATGGTATGTAGTAAAAATGTCTCGCATACTAAGGCTCGGGGTTTGGCAACTATATTGGGTGTTGGTTTGACTGAGAAACATGACAAGTATCTGGGTTTGCCGGCGGTTGTGGGGCGGTCTAGAAAGGAAGTATTTGCATCCATTCGGAATAGAATACAATCACGAATTAATGGGTGGAGTGTTAAGTTTATTTCACAAGCAGGTAAGGAGATTCTGTTGAAAGCCGTAATCCAAGCTATTCCAACTTATTCAATGAGCTGTTTTAAATTACCGGATTACTTATTGAAGGAAATTGAATCGACTATGTCCAAGTTCTGGTGGAATAACAAAGAGAGTCGTAAATTACACTGGTTAGCTTGGCAAAAATTGTGCCAAAGGAAAGAAGAAGGTGGATTGGGGTTTCGTGAGCTTAAAGCTTTCAATCTAGCTATGTTGGCTAAACAGGGGTGGCGACTACTTCAACAACCGAATACTCTCTTGAGCCGGTTATTGAAAGCACGTTACTACCCAGATGGGGATTTCTTATCTGCACGTTTAGGTTCCCGACCCTCTTTCACGTGGACTAGTATCTATGAAGCCCAAAATTTAGTTCGTCATGGCTGTCGTTGGAGGGTTGGAGATGGCGAGCTTATTTCTATTTGGTCGGATCCTTGGCTTCCTCGTCAGATGGATTTTCGGATTGTTACTAGGGAACGTCTTCTTCCTACGGATACTAAAGTGAGTTACCTTATCGATCAAGACACGGGATGGTGGAATTCTGATCTGACCGATATGGTATTTTGGCGAGAAGATGCTGAAATTATCAAATCTATTCCTTTGGGCTCGAGACACAACATTGACCGAATAGTCTGGCACGGTTCTAAATCGGGAACTTTTGCAGTTCGCAATGCCTATCATCTTGCTATTGAGCTTAACAATTATGGTAGAGCCTCCTCTAGTCGACTAAAACCAGCTAGTATCTCGTGGCAATTTATTTGGCTTACTAAGATTCCACCTAAAATTTGGATTTTTGCTTGGAAAGCTTGCAAAGAGGCCCTTCCTACATCCTCAAATCTGCTCAAGCGCAAGTTAGATGTGTATCGTGGCTGTTGTTTGTGTGATTCAGAGAATGAAGACCTTTTCCACTCTCTTCTTTACTGCCCATATGCCCGTCAATTATGGGCCATTTTGAATTTACCAACACGTTGGATTATGGAAGAGAAGGCTTCGATTGAAGGATGGATTAGAAGCTGTCATGCAAACCTCGACAATGACCGGTTTTATCTCTTCTTGACAGTGACATGGTTTCTTTAGTTCAACCGGAACAAAAAAGTTATGGAGAATAAATGCGTTTCTCCGGATTGTCTGGCCATACAAATTCGATCTTTCCTGCTTGCTTTTTAGGAATCTGACAGCCAATCTCGGGTATTTGATCCAGGCCCTACTATCCACTCATGGCAACCCCCTGGATTGGGAACCATCAAAATTAATTTTGACGGAGCCAATTTCTCCAATCCGGATGGCACGGGATTAGGTGTGGTAGCAAGGAATTCTGAGGGCAAGGTTGTTGCTTGGAAGAAAGTCCATTTGGGATTCGGTTCTGTTGCTGAAATTGGAGAAGCGCTTGCATGTCGCGAAACACTTCGTCTATCATCTTTGCATGATTGGAGGCAAGTTATTGTGGAGGGGGACTGCTTAACCCTCGTTCAAAAAATTAATTCACCATTGGAGGACCTATCCTCTGTGGGCCCACTTATCTCGGATATTCGTTCGCTTTTTCCTGCTTTTAATTCTTGCTTGGTTAGTTTTTCTCGTCGCTCTTGTAATGGTGTAGCGCGTAGTGCTTTGGTTTCTATCTCGGGGGATGGCTCGAATATCCCGAATGATGTTGTGAATTTGGTTTTGGCTGATATTGCCTAATGATATCTTCATCTTTTCCTTCAAAAATAAAATAACATTGCGAGTATATTAGGCTAAAATTGACATATATATAGATATTTACATGATTATAATCAAGGAAATTTCATTTTTGGTCCCCCAATTTTACAACAAATTCGATTTTGGTCCCTCAGTTACATAGCTCATGAAATTTGGTCCCTCACTTATCACTTTTTAATAAATTTTGGTCCCTTAGACAACTTTTAGGATCAACTGAAATATCAAAAACTGCATTTTGTACCCAAAAAATATAAATTATGATAATTTTCACCCCAAAAAAGAATAACTAACGAATTTCACCTTTTTATCATATTTTTTATTATGATATATTTACGTATTTTTTAATTATGCATGAAATAAAACATGTTAAGATGTATTATAAATGTATATGAATACCATAAAATTACACACATTCTTAAATTTATACATATCAAATGTATAAATTTATATCAATCATGAACACATATACATATGAAACTAAAATTAAAGCTTATGTTTTGGGAAATAAATTTGCTGGTTCATTTCAATCCAGATAATTTTCATATATAAAGCTGTGTAGAGTTTACTTTTATTAATTCTTATAGGAAAATTTGGAATTAGACCCTTTCTCAAGTTACAAAAATTGTTGAAAAATTATTGTATAAACTTGACGTTAAAAATCAAATGATTTAAATTACAACACATCAATAATAAAATATATAACATATTAATATAACATTGATTAGGACTCTTTGATATATTCAACACGCACATACAAATTCTTTTAAAAATTGCTCACTTTTTACACAAACTGTCTCTCTGTGTGTGCAAGTTTTACGTCAAGAGTCAAGAAAAACCCGGTGCTAGAATAGCTCTCTGTCTCTCTCTACTCGATATATATATGCAGCCTAACTTCTAGATTTCTTCTCTTATTACTTCATTAATTACCCTTCCCACTTATTCTCTCTCGAACTCTTCTATTTTGTTTCACACACAGTCAGTGTGTGAGGATTGGAGAGTTTGATATTGATGAGAAAAAAATGAGGTTTTGTTGGGCAAAGACATGCAATAATGAACAAAAATGGGGTTTTGTTCTCTCCATTGTGAAATCGAACAAAATGTGTAATTTTATGATATATATTTACACACACATTTATAATATATCTTAACATGTCTTATTTCATGCAAAATTTAAAAATATGTAAATTTATTATAATTAAAAATATGATAAAAGGGTGAAATTAGTTAGTTATTCTTTTTTGGCGTGGAAATTATCATAATTTATGTTTTTGGGATGCAAAATGCAATTTTTGATATTTTAATTGACCCTAAAAGTTGTCTGAGGGACCAAAATTGATTAAAAAGTGATAACCGAGGGACCAAAATCGGATTTCTTGTAAAACTGAGGGACCAAAAATGAAATTTTCCCATTAGAATCACAACAACGCATCGAAAACGTGAGTGAGGCTAAAAACGACAAATATAGCTTAGGGTTAATGATAGTTTCCTCGTATTAGAAATTACTTGATTACCAATTGTTTCTTTGAAAATAATCAAACACTTCACTATGATGTACCAGGCTTTGTAATATGATCATGTGCAATATCGTACTTGTATTGAACATAAAAATTATGCGGATATTGACTGGATACTCTAAAAACAAAAATAGTGACAATGTCAAAGTTGCCACAAATTTTAATTTTTTTTGTAACATGGAATTTTTGTTTTGTTCTAAAAATATATTTTACATGTTTAATAGTGACAAGATTTATAAAGAAATTGTCATTTTTAATAATTAGTGACAAGAAAATTATTGTTGCATAATAACAAATTTTGTATTAGTGAATTATTCAGGAGAAATATGGAAGAAGTCGGAAAATAACCATTTAATGAACCAAATTTAGAATATTGAACGGGAAATAATTTGGCAATATTTTGTTAAGATATATAATTCGGAACTTGACACAAAATTTGAAAAATGAAAATTTGATTTATAAATTCATCTAAGCAATAAAATTGTTTACTATTAAGTAAATTAACTTGTGTAGGTTTTTTAATCATCGTCACATTATTAAAAAATACTAAACATATCTAGGTTTAAAAACCAAAATTAGAAGGTAAAGTTTCATATAAAGTGTTTGATATTACGTTGCCTTCTCACAAATTATTAAATGATAAATTATATATTTTATCTATTGACGTAGATCAATTATCAAAGAATATCAATCATAGACTAACCATTAAAGCGAAATAATAAGTTGTATGTTATTGAAACAATCTAGTGAACTAACTGGAAATGAAAAAAAAAACTACTAAAAATAAAATAGAACTTACAGGTACTAGTCACAAGAAAATAAAAATAATCATAAAAAACTAAATATAAATAACTGAAATTCCATGTTAAACAACACGATTATGAAGCTACCATTATCATTTGGTTCCCCTACATTGTTATAAAAACTCATCATTTAAGCTTCCAAGCAATATAGTATTAGAATAATATTTGTTAGGAATTTCATGTTAGATGTTATGATGATGACAATTAGGACCTTTTGTTAGACCCCAAAATATGTAAGTTTGTTTTTCAGCTTTGAAGCGTTAGATTTGTAATAGACTTTGTTTTATTTTTATTCTAGATTGTTAGGTTAAGATGTCTTAGACTGAGCGTCTGATTTGTTCTGAGTGAGTTTATCAGAAGTAAAGTTTGAAAACTCAAGCGTCTGAAGTCTGAATAAAGATAAAGATTCCAAGCGTCTAGAATGACCTGCTACACCAAGCGTCACCCTATAGGATAGAAGTGATTCAAGGTTGAATAAGCGTCTATCAATGACTAATTTCACCTGAATTTATTTCTAAGTCCAGAAAGAGTTTTAATGCAAATATTTTCAAAGCATTAAATGCCAACGGGCATTTAATTCAAATGCATTAAATGTTGATAAGAGCATTAAATGTGATAAACACTTTCAGACGTACGGAGAAGCCACCCTATTTGACTGTCAACTATTCAAAGACTGCAGCACCAACTTTTGTGCAGCAGATTTTCAGGAAAAAGGACAAAAAGTTGTTCACTCGCGAAAGTTGTTCAAACGGACACTTTTTTCAAGAATGCCTATAAATATGACTTCAACAAGAAGCCAAATACAGAGAACAATTATCAAGTCGAATTGCTGTTGCAATGAAGTCTCATTCCTTACAATCTCAGAAAAGCCAAAACTTTCAAGAAAATATTCTCTTTGCTTTTCTTCAAATCCTGAGACGGTCAACCAATATCTCAAACACTCTTTTTAGAGAAACCCACATTACGACTGAGATATTCCTAGTTGTTTGAACTTTATCAAAATCAAACAAACCATTTAGAAAAACCCCTATCCAAGCCTCGCGATCTGTGTGAAGTCGAAGTTGGATACTTGCCATATTACTGGGTGAAAGAAGCAAGGGGATTGAAGTGATTTGGAGCAGAAATCTGTGTGATCAAGGAGCTCAAGTTATCGACATCCATCTCTCCCTAATTTGTAGAAGATTCTGTGTGATTTTTTTAGAATCATTTTAGTGGATTGCCTCCAAGTGTTCGAAGAGAAGAAGGACGTAGTTGGGATTACACCACCCAACGAACCTTACAAATATTGTTCTTTACTTTACTTTCAGCATTCATATTGTCATATCATAATCTGATAAAGTAAAACTTAATCAAACGCTAAGCAACTAAATACACTTTCTGTGACGCTAAAGATTTAAAAGAGAAGACTCCAAAATCATTCCGCTGTGCTAACACTGATCAAAGAAGTGAACGCTCAAACCTATTTGGTTGTAGTATTTAAGTCTTGAAATCTAAGTTAACTTTCTAAAAACAGTCTTCGTTAGACGCTTCACCAAAGCGCATATATTTTAAGTGAACGCTTAAGTCAAGTGTTAGACACTTCAAGCGTCTACTTTTCAAGTGTCCAAAAAACCTTTTTAATACGAATCTTTTGAAGTCGAAAAAGACTTCAGAGTCTATTCAACCCCCCCTTCTAGACCCTTTCGTATGCCACTTGGGACCAACAAGTGGTATCAGAGCGGTTAAAGTTGAAATTTTAAAATTTCCAAGCATAACTGCTTGTTTAGATCCTTCTTCAAACTTAGTTGCTTTAGATTTTAAACATGGCATTTGGTAAAGCCCCCAAACTGACTGAGCCAAATTTTGACACATGGAAAGTCAAAGCATTTACATATCTCTGTTCATGTGATGATGACATGTGTGATATTATTTCAGATGGACCAATCAAAATATATAAAGTTATCACAAGAGCGCCTGGAGCCACGGAAGACACTCCTGATGGTTACGTTGAAAAACCGAAACAAGAATGGTCTCCAGATGAGCGTCGAAGAGCTAATTTGGACAATGTTGGTCGTAACGCTCTATATATGGCTATTGGTGATAATGACAATTTATTCAACAAGATCAAGTTTTGCAAAATCACTAAAGAAATATGGGATAAGTTGGCTACAATTTGTGGTGGTTCAGCTCAGATCAAAGAAAACAAACTTTCCATTGCCAAGGAAAAGTTTAACGGATTTAAGATGCTACCCAATGAAACTTTAGAGCAATTAGATATAAGATTTACAGCTCTAGTTACAGAACTTACATCGTTGGGAATGGATTTGCAGAATCGAGAAATGGTGGTTAAGATCTTTAGAAGTTTACCAAGTAAATTCTTGATGAAGACAACTGCTATGAGAGGATCAAATATGCTGGATCTCCTAACTCCAGAAGACGCCTTTTCAGAGCTCAAAGCATTTGAGTTCGAGTTGAATTCTGCTAGTGATGTTGTGAGTAGTCCGGTGATTGAATCTGGAGCGCTTATAGCATCAATTAAAAGCAAATCGGGCAATAAAGGAAAGAATTTAGATATCAATGAAGAAGAGGAATTGGCTTTGCTGAATAGATTCAGAAAGTTCTTAAGATATGAAAAGAAAGGAAAAAGTTTTAATAATCAAGGACAAAGTTCATATCAAGCGCCTTCTCCGATGCAACAACAGCTTCAAGCGCCTCAGTATTTTGTTCCCTCACCCCAAGCGCCTGTTCAGTACCAAGCATCTACTCAAAATCTCTCAGCTTCAGTGGTCTCAAAACCACACATTGCAAGGTTAACAAATGAACAAAAGATGAAAACTAATCTTTGTTACAATTGCAGGAAAATAGGGCACTACCAAGTAAATTGCCCTTATCCAAACGTATCCAAGCCCTCAAGGCAGGATTATTTGGATAGAAACCAATTCAGGAGCAACCTTCGTCAACAAGGTTTGCTAGCAGAATCAAAACCAGCATCCGCACCTGAAGATTTAGAATCATCAGAAGAGAGTAGCGACGATGATGAGCCATTAGATGACTTAGCGCTATGTCTCATGGCCAGAGATGATGAAGCGTCTCCTGAGGTACCTAGAGCTAAAGCCGATACATCTGTGTGGTACTTCGATAGTGGATCGTCAAGGCACATGACTGGTTCCAAAGATCTTCTGATCAACTATCAAGCTGCCAATGGTCCTCAGGTTGTATTTGGTGACAACTCCAAAGGTAAAACCAAAGGTATAGGTACTATGCATAGGGGGAACATCATGATAAGTGATGTTTATTATGTTGAGGGTCTGAAGCACAATTTATTAAGCATAAGTCAATTTTGTGATAAAGGCTTTGAAGTCATATTCTCAAGTGACTGTTGCGATATAAATGACGCTAAGACTAAGTCTACTAAATTGAAGGGTAAAAGAACTAACAACGTATATTTGGTAGATTGGGGTTCAACACTTGATAACAACCGAACATGCTTTGTTGCTAAAAATGAATCTAAAATGGGCTGGTTATGGCATAGAAAAATGAATCACCTCAACTTCAAAACAATCTCTCAGCTTATAAGTCAAAATCTTGTAGAGGGATTACCAAATGGACCATTTCATAAGGATCCCCTTTGTGACGCTTGTCAAATGGGTAAACAAGTTAAATCATCATTCAAGAGAAAACTTCATCTATCTACCTCTAGAATACTTGAACTACTTCAAATGGATTTGTTTGGACATGTTCAAACGATCGGTGTAAGCGGTAAAAAGTATACTTTGGTGATAGTAGATGATTTCTCTCGATTTACTTGGGTGGAATTTCTTTCATCCAAAAATGAGACATGTGACAAGTTAACAACGCTTATTCGACAACTTCAAATATTGAAAAATCTTAAGGTTGCAAGAATAAGAAGCGATCACGGTACTGAGTTTACTAACAAGATTGTTGAGAAGTTTTGTGTAGAAAATGGAATACATCATGAGTATTCAGCTCCCAGAACTCCCCAACAAAATGGTGTTGCTGAGCGCCGGAACCGAACGCTTAAGGAAGCAGCTAGGACGATGTTAGCAGAATCCAAGCTTGCTCCTAGGTTTTGGGCCGAAGCGATCAACACTGCCTGTTACACTCAAAATCATTGCATGATCAACAAATAGCATGGGAAAACTCCATATGAACTGTGGAAGGGACGTAAGCCAAATGTTTCATATTTTCACGTCTTTGGTTCTAAATGCTTTATCCATAATAATGGATCCCAAAGCCTAAAGACATTTGATCCTAAAGCGGAAGAGGGAATCTTTCTAGGCTACGCCAAGAATGGAAAGAATTTTTGCATCCTAAATAAGATCAAATCGAAGGTTGAGGAATCTATTCATGTTGTTTTTGATGATGCTAACCAAGAACCAAGTAAGGTTAATGTGAATGATGTAGGAGTTGAAGATCTATGTCATCAAGCGTCTAAGGTTACTATTGATGAAGATACTGACGACGATGATGAGATCTCAGTGCCACCTCATAAGATTACTCGTGAGGTTAATATGAACAATATTGTAAGAAATGCTGATGATCATGAAAAGAGTGATCATCAAGAGCAAACAAGAATCTGTGAACTTGAAGCGCTGACGCAAGAGGATAATCAAGCGTCTGATCGTCAAGCGTCTGTTCAACCTCTTAACCCTTTCCAACCAGATAGACTATGGCTCCGTGATCATCCACCTGAGCAGATTATTGGAGATATTGAAGTGCCTGTTAGGACTAGAGCCACTACGTTCAATGCGGCTATGTTCGCAAGTTTTTTATCTCAAATGGAACCTAAGAAAGTGGATGAAGCGCTAAGCGACCCAAGTTGGATTGAAGCCATGCAAGAAGTGCTTAATCAGTTTGAACGAAATAAGGTTTGGACGCTAGTACCAAGACCAATTCACCAAGGAGTTATTGGAACTAGATGGCTTTATAGAAACAAGATGGATGAGAACGGCATTGTGATAAGGAACAAGGCCAGACTGGTAGCTCAAGGATATTGCCAAGAGGAGGGTATTGACTTTGATGAGACATACGCTCCTGTCGCTCGTCTTGAAGCAATCCGCATGTTTCTAGCGTATGCAGCGTTCAACAAGTTCATAGTGTATCAGATGGACGTGAAGAGTGCTTTCCTGAATGGTAAACTCCAACAAGAAGTATATGTGGAGCAACCACCAGGATTCATCAACAATCATGGTAAGGGTATGGTCTACAAGCTAGACAAAGCACTTTATGGGCTTAAGCAAGCACCCCGAGCATGGTATCACACTCTCTCTATCTTCCTCATTGGTAAAGGCTTTTCAAAAGGCAGCGTTGATACAACGTTATTCAAAATTACCAATAACGAAGATACTCTCTTAGTCCAAATTTACGTTGATGATTGACACGCTAAAAGCTAACGTGCTATTGTAGCAAGTGCACTAGTCATGTGTAGTAATAAGTGTGGACGAAAAGTCCGGGTTGTCGAACCACGGGGACTTGAATTCTAGTTTATGATTTTATACAAAAAACAACTACAATAAAAGTAACTTAAATGTAAAAACGTGTACAATAAGAACAAGGTTATGCAAATGAATTAAAACCAATTATAAAGGGAGACTAAGGCACATGCTAGGTCCAAATTGATCAAATATACTTAGAAAGGCTCTTGTTGTAGAATTACTCTTATATTGTTATGGTGAAAACTCCTAAGGTAGAGAATAACCGATGTCTCGCGTATAAACTCCTATACTTAGATCGTGATTTCCCAAATATCCCTATCCGCAAATCTAACCACTAAACATGCATTAATGTACTAGAGTTCACTCGATTTGAATCGAACTACTTCACTCGGGAATCTTTACCTATGTCTAGGGCAATTCCTCATTAGTCGCGGGTCATGATGTGAATTTCTTGCACCCTAAGTCAATTTTCTCCCGAAATATTAACCTAGGCATAAGATTCTAACATATAGTGATCAAGTATATGCAAGATAGACAAAAACACAATTCACATCACATAACAATATAAGAACAACCTCAACAATCATCTATTGTAAGCATATATCACAATTTGGCCTTACATGACCCTAGTCTTACGAATTTAGTTCATAATTGAAAACATAAAAGACATAAGAGGAATATTCATAGACATAAATGAAATGAAAAGCTCTTAAAAACTCCCTAAATGGTGAATGATGATGGATCTTGAAGTTGAGCCTTCAATCCCCAAGCTCTTTTCCTTCCTCTAGTTTTCCCCTCCAAGAGTGATGAAGAATGGTGGTGAATGGTGGAGAATTCAGATTAGGGGCTGCCCCCCTCTCCTCCAAAAATCTGAAATTGATGAAGAATGAATGCAAGAGATGATTAGCTTTATAGGTGTAGATTCTTCTTCCTCCCATGTGTTGTTCCTCTCTTGTGTCCTCCATTACTCTAAAGTGTGTAGTATAAAATTTCATAAAGTAAATCTACCAAGAAACACACTTATGACACCCCCTCAACACATGTGCTAACATTTGGCTTTAAACATTCTTCCCCACAAAAGATGCTGAACTTTTGGCTAAAAGTAATCAAATTCCGGACGACGCGGCGCCCAGGCGTGGGTATTTTGGCGCCTAGGCGCGGTTTTGCGAAGTCTGGGCAGTTTTCTTGTTTTTCTGCGCAGCAATCGTATTTCCTTCATAACTCTTTCCACAGACCTCCGATTTGGATTATTCAAGTTCCCACGTGTAGCTAAGACATAGAGATACAACTTTGTTGAAGGAAACTTTGTCCAATTCGGTCTCTAAATGTACAAATTGTGCGCTCAACCGTGGCAAGTGTTACGAAATCCGCGCCCAGGCGTGGATATGATGGCGCCTAGGCGTGGGAGTGCGAAGCAAATCCTCGGAACTGGATGTCAGATGCGCCTGGGCGTGGTTGGAAGGGCACTTGGGCGTGGTAAGCCGAAAGTCTGAACCGTTTTCTTGGTTTTCAGCGCAGCAATCGTGTTTCCTTCATAACGTTCTCCACGGACCTCCGATGTGGATGATTCAAGTTGCCAAGTGAAGATAACAAAGAGATCTACAACTTTGTTGAAGGAAACTTCCTCAAATTCGACATCAAAATATACATAAATTCTGTATTTGCGCGCGTTATTCCTCTATTGTAGTGATTTTCCACCTTTACTCGATAAGCACACAAATTAAACGCAAATGTGGTATAAATCATGCATAAACCAATACAAATCCAATAAATATGAGGTTCTAAAACATGTAAATTCACACCCTATCAACACCCCCAAACTTACCCATTGATCGTCCTCGAGCAATGAGAGCTATAAGACAAGATCAACATCATTCAAAGGGAGAAAACAAAACAACTAACTAACTCACTTTCGTGGAGTAAACGATTGCACTTAGCGGGTGCAACAAGCCTTTAAACCCTTGAGTTACCTCAAAGGACGAGTTATAGTCTCGTGAGGGTTTGCATGTGATATACCCACAAAATCTAACAAAATTTATCCAACCAAATCAATACACCTCAACATGATCAACAAGAATGAATGGCATAAAATCAACCTTTTAAAGTTTACAAATATATATATATATATATATATATATATATATATCAATTACTTTTGCTCATGTGACACCAATACTTGAAAAGACTCTCTAGGGTGTAGTGATAAATAAATCTAAGGTATTATAGTCGAGAGGCATCCTTACCAAATTTTGGACATTAATCCCATATCTATCAACTTTCGATCAAACGCAAAGCACAAGAATTATAGAAAATCTCATAGCCATTTAAATTTCATTATCTCAAACATTCAACTTTCAATTCATATGAAATTTCCATTTAAACTTCATTAAGGCTAGATCATGTGCAATGTTTTATTCCATTAGGCTTTCTATGACACCCATGTAGCAAGCTTTAGACCAATGACTCCCAAACTAGATAGTTTTGGGGCATTAAGTGTAAAGACACTCCTAAGGATTTAATCACTCGAGTGTCAAAGGTCACGAAATAAAACTAGATCTTTTAAACAATTCACTTCTTTTTGGCTTGAGCTTAGCTCAAATTAGCATAATAGTACAGTATATAGACATGAAACTTTTCACCTCCAGTACATATTAGCCTGACCAATTTTTGGTCATAACAAAATTCAACCTTTTTAATTCATTGTTTAGCATATCAAATTACTACTCAACTTATACTTTTGTGAGAAATCTAAGTTAAAATTTTCGGGAATAATTCCTTAAGTGTCTCAAGATGGTTATCCTCTCAACTCCTCTACCTTCAATTTATGTACATTGTGAATCATCTAAGAAATCAATCCTAGTATAGGATCTCCATGAGCAATTTTAAAGATATATATGTTCATTTAAATTCAAATTATTTCAAAAAATCATGCCATTTTTACAAGTTAATCAATTTGAATGCATCAATTGGAAGGACTAAATTTTTTTATTTTTTTTTATACTTGATTTTCTCAACAAAGAAGCATATAAATATGATAGCAAACAACTTTCCCCCAAACTCAAGCTACAAATTAGGATTGCATCATCAAAGTTCAAAATAAGTACTCTTCTACCCCCAAACTTAAATCCAACATTGTCCCCAATGTTGTTACAACAAACATACGCAACGGAAAAAGAACACTTACAACCAAGGATGTTGAAAAACATCCTTAAACTTCCAATACATAATCCTATAGCTTTTCCTCCTCTCGAGTAAAATGAGCATCTCTAAACATGGGGTCCAAATGTGCATCATATCTAACACGTCAACTTTTCAAACCATCAAGTATAAGAAAACATACATGCCAAAAGTGCATGTTTGAACACAACATAAAGAAACAAAATAAACAAAACAAAAACAACTTCATAATGGCATATTTATAAACCAAGCTAAATACATAAGAGATATGATTAAGATTTGGTATGGAAAACGCATCATATTCAAAATTCCAATGAGCCAGACGCTTAAGTTAGATAAAGATGAAAGTGGAAAGAAAGTTGATATCACTAATTATAGAGGTATCATTGGATCACTTCTTTATCTTACTGCTAGTAGACCTGATATTATGTTTTCGGTATGCATGTGTGCACGATTTCAAGCCGATCCTAAAGAGTCACATTTAATTGCTGCCAAGAAGATCCTTAAATACCTGAAAGGCACACAAAATGTGGGCTTATGGTATCCAATGGACTCACCTTTTGAACTAATTGGTTACTCAGATGCAGATTTTGCAGGATGCAAAATAGATCGTAAGAGTACTAGTGGTACATGTCAATTTCTAGGTGATAGGTTAGTTTCATGGCATAGTAAGAAACAACAATCCATAGCTACCTCCACAGCCGAAGCTAAGTATGTAGCTGCAGGAAGTTGTTGTGCATAAGTGTTATGGATGAGGCAACAACTTAGAGATTATGGAATAATCCTAGGCCTAACCCCAATTCATTGTGATAACCAAAGCGCTCTAGCCATGACTCAAAACCTTGTTCTTCATTCCAGAACTAAACACATTGACATTAGATACCATTTTCTTTGTGACCATGTTCAAAAGAAAGATATCTCCATGCACTTCATTGGAACTGACAAACAATTGGCAGATATCTTCACCAAAGCACTCAACGAACAACGCTTTCTCACTTTGAGAAGTGAATTAGGTATGATTAATTTAAATGCTTAATCATTTTGCATCATATTTTATTAGACATATAATTTAGGGGGAATCCACTTAATTTATGTCTAAAAGATTTTCCTAACTGGTACAGGTTATCAAATTTAGGGGGAACCTTAAAGTTGTACTTGACCATAACTGCAAGAGTCAATGATCAAAATTTTCAGATGCATGATCATCAACGCTTAATATTACTTTTGCATAAAATATTGGACGCTCAAACATAAAAAAAAAAAAATCTTTTTTCAATCCTAAGCGTCTAATTCTCATATACCAACAAGTAGTATCAGTTAAGCGTTGAACCAATTCCATTCAACCCTCCCAAAGTTGGTGGTGCTGCTAAACCACTTTCTGAGCATCAGACTGTACATGAAGCGTCTGATGAAGAGGCTAAACATCCTGCTCCAGAGGAAGTCGTGAAGCGTCTAACTGCTACCAAGAAGAGGGCTCCTAGAAAGCCCAAGGTACAAGCTGTTCCTGCTCCTCAGAAGAATGATGAGGAAACTGATGAGGATGCATAGGACAAGTTACCTCTGAAGCGGAGGAAGCTGGAAGGAATCATCAAACAAATTGAATTTGATGAACCAGCTGCTGCTCCTCCCGCTCAAGCGCTCAAACTCGTTGAAGGAGTCAACGTGAAGAAAATCTTCAAGCGTTCCAGGACAAGCAATCGTCGAGCTGCTCCTGTTCCTGAAGAGCCTGAGACTATTGAGCCAAGCGCTCAAGTTGCTGTTGAGCCAAGCGCTCAAAGTGTTGCTGTTGAGACAAGTTCTCAGGGTAAGTTTATTTCTTCCCACAGCATTCCTATTCCTACATCTGTAGAAGATCCTGCTCTTATAGAGGATAGTTCTTTTGTTACAGCTTTAGTTCCAGCTGCTGCTGAAGTGTCAACCGATGTCCATCTAGATGTTGAGATGACCCAAGTTGTGGCGATTGCCAAAGACATTGCCGCAGAAGCTGCTGCAATTGAACCTGAAGAACCTGCTCTCAAAGAGGTTCAGTCATCAATCACTGTTCTAGCTATAATAGAGACACGCTCAGAAGGTCAGAGCGTTGCTGAAGACGTTACAAAGCCAAGACACTTCTTCCAACTGGACCCGCTAAAGACGATTGATCATTCAATCAACTACATGCCTCCAGCACTCGAAGAAGACTTCATTCCTGCCGGATATAATGAAGACAAATATATTGCTGCTACGAATGAGATTGCCCTGCTGGTTGATATCGACAATAAAATCAGGGATATAGTGTTTAACACAGAGTTGACAGAAATTGAGAGAAAATATTATAGGGCCATTGAACTACAAAAAACTCCTGGTCAAATACCATCCTCTCTCATTCTTCAACAAGACAGACAAGGAGGAGCAACTCCTAGATGTGATGTGGATCTAGCGTATTACCTCGATTCTGGCCACAACAATTCTACAGGTTTTGCTCTCAGAGACTACAATATTCGTGTGTATGAGCCACTTCACCCTAGCTTTCTCAATCCATCAGAGGCAGTCTTGAACCAAGAAGGCTACACACACTTTCCTCATATTGCGAATAGTCCTGAAAACCTATCTTTGGTCAATCCACTTCGCTTATGGAAAAATAAAGCAGTTCATGCTGGTGAGCGTCTCGAATCTCTCACAGATTCGATCCAGACTGAAGCTGATGCGTATTTTGATAGCGTCTGGAATGCTAACTATCAAACCGATAGATATCGTTTTGAATATATCCGAGATATTCACCATGAAGGCATTAGAGCTATTGTCAACGTTGGCACAGACTACTGCATGAACAAGGTCAATTGGGTTGAAGCGTACATGGGAAACAAGTACACTTTCTCAGAATTAGTTCAAGCTCTCCATTTGTTCGGCATAGGCATGCATGACAAGAAGCATCATTTCGCCAAGTATTGCCTAAAGAAGCGTCAACAGAGAGTTGGACCTGTTCTTAAGCTCCCCTTAATTAGACATCAAATTGAACAATGTCTGCGTCAAGAGCTTCACAGACTGTCCATTACTCTTCTACATTTCAACGCTCAAGCGTCTACCAGTGGCAGTAATCAAATTTCTAGCCTGAATTTTGCCCCCAGCCACTGTGAAGATAATTTTAACTTAATGGTGAAGATTATGACTCCCTTATCTCTTTTCAACAAAATCTTCACTACCAATCTTAGACAATGGACCGGCTCCGTCATCAATTCTTTTCGAGGATATCCACTGCTCCCTTCTATCCGCAAAGAGGTACTCAATCATTATGAGTTTGTCCTCTCACTACTAGAAAGAAATTAGGGACTAGCTCAAGCGATCTATCCATATTTAGAAGAGTACTACGCTGCTTACGTGCCTGAGGATCAGCGTCTCAAGTCTCTTCCCTCTGACTGCTTGATTGGATTCTCTCGAAATTACTCTCCAGACTCCATTTTCTCTATCTGTCAAGCGCCGTCCAAAGTCTTTCCGCATCATGTGCTTGACATCATTGGTCCCATGCACATCAGGGCCATTGATAGTCCTCTTCGCACATTTATTTCTGGTTCTTGCTGCTCTAGATCCAGACTTACTGAACTTCTGGAAGCTTCGTCCACTTCTCTTGCCGATTTAGCAAATTGGAACTTCCAATTCGATGACTTTCGCCAAACAGAGTCAGCGCTTGAGGAAGCCCCTGCTAAGACAATTGAAGCGTCCACTTCCGAAGTTGCCAGTTTTCCAGCGTTTGCTGAAGAACCTGTTCAAGCGTCTCAACCAGAGGATAATCCTGATGCTCCTGAACCGGTTGCTGCTGATATTGCGGAGGATCTCTCTCTTGACGTACAAGGTACTGTCTTTGATCCAGCATATCAAGCTCTCCTTGACTCTCTGAAACACTCATCCAGATTCAAGTGACCGACTCCTCAAGCGGTTCAATTAGATGAGAGTCAATCTTTTGGTCCTTTGCTCAAATCCGTTTTGGAGGATATCAGTGCTCATGCTACTCAGAATGAAGAATCCCTTCACTGGATTAAAGAAGATTTGGCAAAGATTGAGTCTCACGTTATGAGCGCTCAAATTGCTCATATGCATAGCTCAGCTCAAGCGGCTGTTGGTGAGTGTAAACAAACCTTTCAAGAAATGCATGATGCTACTCACGCCCACCAACTTGCCATGAAAGAAGAGTTAGAAAAGCGCCTCGAAACCCTAGAGACATCTCTGAATGATGCTACCAACACCAAGCTTCTCGCCCTGTAGGAACGCTTCGACAAGCATCTGGACGACATCTCAGACTCTATGTCTCAGATTGCTCATCAGGTCAGTTTACTTACAGAACACTTTTTGAAGTCTGATGATGGCAATAAGGGGGAAGAGAAGAAGAAAGGAAAATAGAGGAAAACGTCTAGTTCAAGAGCTCAAGAGCCTACGCCTCTTAAGCGTCAAGTCTTAACCTCTCCTTCTGCGCTAAGTCTCCCATCTTGGATAACCGCTTTTAAAGTAAGTGACTCTGGAGTGCCTAGTAGAACACTCAGGTCACCTCCAAGAGCACTATATCCAAATCTACCAATACCTACAAGAGCAATGTTAGAACAGTTTGACATCCCTCTTCAAAGAACATCCATTTCAGAACCTTCAGACCCAAAAATTTTAGCTGAAGAGAGGCAGATGTCTGACTTCATCCGAACTTTCAGAATTTGTCTAAGGTATATTGGTATTGATCCAATTGATTGGGACAAACACTTTACTGCTTTCAAGAAGAGACAAGAAGAAGAAAATAAGCTCATAATCAACAAAGATCATGAAGCGATGATGACCTTGGAAGATAATCTGACTGAAGCTATCTGAGCTGAAATGCCCAAGCGATACAAAGTTAGATCAAGTCATTAAAGCTTTTTGATTTGTATTATCTATATTCTTGTCTCTTATATTTTGTTTCTTTAGTTGTAAAAATGCTTGTAATCTTTGATATATATAAAATGCATTTTTTTCAGCTGAAACATCTCTTTGAAGCGTAACTAACTTTAACTAACCTTATCTAATCAAAGCTAATATTGGCTGTCTAAACTCTTGAACTATAAAAGAGTAAGTATTGCCATCATCAAAAAGGGGGGAATTGTTAGGAATTTCATGTTAGATGTTTTGATGATGACAATTAGGACCTTTTGTTAGACCCCAAAATATGTAAGTTTGTTTTTCAGCTTTGAAGCGTTAGATTTGTAATAGGCTTTGTTTTATTTTTATTCTAGATTGTGAGGTTAAGATGTCTTAGACTGAGCGTCTGATTTGTTCTGAGTGAGTTTATCAGAAGTAAGTTTGAAGACTCAAGCGCCTGAAGTCTGAATAAAGATAAAGATTCTAAGCGTCTAGAATGACCAGCTACACCAAGCGTCACCCAATAGGATAGAAGTGATTCAAGGTTGAATAAGCGTCTATCAATGACTAATTTCACCTAAATTTATTTCTAAGTCCAGAAGGAGTTTTAATGCAAATATTCTCAAAGCATTAAATGCCAACGGACATTTAATTCAAATGCATTAAATGTTGATAAGAGCATTAAATGTGATAAGTACTTTCAGACGTACGGAGAAGCCACCCTATTGAACTGTCAGCTATTCAAAGACTGCAGCACCAACTTTTGTGCAGCAGATTTTCAGGAAAAAGGACAAAAAGTTGTTCACTCGCGAAAGTGAGAGACACGCGCTCGTGCATGCGTCAAACGGACACTTTTTTCAAGAATGCCTATAAATAGGACTTCAACAAGAAGCCAAATACAGAGAACAATTATCAAGTCGAATTGCTGTTGCATTGAAGTCTCATTCCTTACAATCTCAGAAAAGCCAAAACTTTCAAGAAAATATTCTCTTTGCTTTTCTTCAAATCCTGAGACAGTCAACCAATATCTCTAACACTCTTTTCAGAGAAACCCACATTACAACTGAGATATTCCTAGTTGTTTGAACTTTATCAAAATCAAACAAACCATTTAGAAAAACCCTTATCCAAGCCTCGCGATCTGTGTGAAGTCGAAGTTGGATACTTGCCATATTTCTGGGTGAAAGAAGCAAGGGGATTGAAGTGATTTGGAGCAGAAATCTGTGTGATCAAGGAGCTCAAGTTATTGACATCCATCTCTCCCTAATTTGTAGAAGATTCTGTGTGATTCTTTGAGAATCATTTTAGTGGATTGCCTCCAAGTGTTTGAGGAGAAGAAGGACGTAGTTGGGATTACACCACCTAACGAACCTTAGAAATATTGTTCTTTACTTTACTTTCAGCATTCATATTGTCATATCATAATCTGATAAATTAAAACTTAATCAAACGCTAAGCAACTAAATACACTTTCTGTGACGCTAAAGCTTTAAAAGAGAAGACTCCATAATCATTCCGCTGTGCTAACACTGATCAAAGAAGTGAACGCTCAAACCTATTTGGTTGTAGTATTTAAGTCTTGAAATCTAAGTTAACTTTCTAAAAACAGTCTTCGTTAGACGCTTCACCAAAGCGCCTATATTTTAGGTGAACGCTTAAGTCAAGTGTTAGACACTTCAAGCGTCTACTTTTCAAGCGTCCAAAAAACCTTTTTAATACGAATCTTTTGAAGTCGAAAAAGACTTCAGGGTCTATTCAACCCCCCCTCCTTCTAGACCCTTTCGTATGCCACTTGGGACCAACAATATTAGTATAGGTCTCTTTATTATTTATTTCTTTTGTTATTTATTTCCTTAGTTGTTTATTTCCTTTATGATTCTTGCTTTGTATTCTATATAAACTCTTTCATTATCAGTAATAAAGTCATGGGGATTATACCTTAACATGGTATCAGCCTAAACACAGCCTAGGGCTTTCAAACTACAAGGTAGCCACCGCCTTCCCTTCCCTCGACTCTACGCGCTGCCGCCGCTGCTCCCGCCATCATCTCATTCTCTCCCTCTAAGTTGTTGCTCCCCTCAACGCATTATCTTTCACTATACAGCCTTCTACAGCACTACCATCCCATCTCGTCCGGGATTTTTGTGCCTTTCTCTTCTGCTGGCATTCATAATTTAGTCTTGGTTTTTGTGATTATCCACGGTAATTATTCTCGATTACTTTTTTTTCTAGTTATTTTCTATTTCTCTAGCTACGTGTTTCTTTTTTTGATTTTTCTCCCTAATCATGTCGGATTCCGAGACTATCACTGTCCAAGAACCCCAACCCGTCGCCTCTAAACCCCTAGCCTTACATCCTGCTTTAGCCACCGGTAATGTTCACTCTTCATTTGGTTTCAAACTTACTGATAATGATTCTAATTATAAATACTGGCCAACATGTTAATGGACCTCTGTCGTAGCTATTCTGTGTTTGATCGTCTTTTTGGAAAATCAAAATCCTTTTTTAATAATAATGAATCTTGGTTTGCTCTTGACTCCACAATTAAACATTGGTTTTATTCCATAGTGGATTTGAAATTACTCAAAAATATTGATTTAGAATGCTCCACCTAGCTCTCATAAATTTTGGCTTGCAATTGAAGAAAATTTTAGAAATAATAAACCTTCTCGCTCTTTGCAAATAAATGAACGCTTTTACAGTCTTCAAAAATGATCTATGACTATTTCTCAATATTGCCAAGAGATGAAATATCTCTCAGATAACCTCGCTAATCTTGATAGTCCTATCACTGATCAATCTTATCCAACAATTATTACAAGGTTTACCCGAGTCCTACTTCCCTCTCGTCACTATAATCACTATTCAAAAGCCCTTTCCATCTTTTTCCGAAGTTAGAAATTTACTCCTCACTCACGAAGCCCGCGATTCCTGTTTTCACTCCAACCCAACCACATCTGATTTCGTCACTGCGCTTTTTTCACAAAATCAATATCAAAATCAAAACACGTATCGCGGTAATGGAGAAAATCGTGGAAGAGGTGGTCGGTCTAGTGGCCATAGTGGTCACTTGAACTACCAGCAATCGGGCTTAAACAAAGTCCACATTATTCTGCCAGCCCAAATTCAGGTTTTTCACCACAGCAGCCCAAATTCTCTCCCGGCCCACGTTTCAGTGGCCCAACTCCACCAAATGTTGCTACTCCTCAATTCTAGTGGCCGAAAATTACCCTTCAGCTAATTAGGCTCAATTCACTCAGCCCACTTCTCCTGCCTGGCTTTCGCCCGCTTCACCTTCCGTGCCCAACAATCCAGCTTTAGCGATTAGGCCCTCCAGCGTGCCAGGCCTGCTCGGCTCACCTTCAGCGTCGGCCACTCCTACCCTCATTCTATCAGCTCCATCACACATGCAATCCCCTACTGTCGGCTCATCTATACCACCACTGTCGTCTGCCGACACTGCTATTGATCTCTCCTTGCTTTATCAGACGATGAAACTCAATCAACCGGATGATCACTGTATATGGATAGCGGGCAAGAAATCACATGACCTCTCACCAAGTTAATTTAGATAATAGCGTACCTAGTCAAAAGTTAAATTCAATAATTGTTGGTAATGGTGCTTTACTTCCAATTACATTTATTGGTCAATCCTTCCTAGATTGTTCTTCTCGTTCTCTGCTTTTAAATAATAATCTCGTTTCTCCTTCTCTCATTAAAATTTTTATCTCTGTTCGTAAATTCACTCATGATAATTCTTGCTCCATTGAATTTGATCCATCTGGTTTTTCTATTAAGGATCTTAGTACTGGCGCATTAATTCTTCGATGTGATAGTGACGGCGATCTCTACCCTTTTTCCACATACTCCACTGCTCTCAGCACTTTCCACTGCTCTTCTTGTCTCTACATGGCATTGTCAGCTTGGTCATCCAGGTATTTCTATTTTTAATTTTCTATCTAGTTGGCATTTTATTAATTGTAATAAAGATTTTTCTCGGCAATTATGTCATGCTTGTCAGCTTGGTAAACACAAAAAATTATCTTTTTGTAGTTGAACTTATTCTAGTAGTTCGTTGTTTGATGTTATTCACTCTGATCTCTGGACCTCCCCAATTCTTAGTTTGGGTGGTTTTCGCTATTATCTTATTTTTTATGGATTTTTCCTTCATGCAATAAGTCAGATGTTTTTAAATTTTTTGTGGATTTTTACACTTATGTCAACAGTCAGTTTAATTTCAAAATCAAAACTTTACAATGTGATCATGGTGATGAATTTGATAAAAAAAAGTTCTACGATTTTTTTGCCACAAATGACATAATATTTCATTTTTCTTGTCCCCATACTTTAGAACAAAACGGTAAGGCTGAGCGCACCATCCAAACTATTAATAATACAGTTCACACTCTTCTCTTCAAGCTTCCTTCCTCCTTCCTTTTGGGTCGAGGCAGCCCCATCTTTTCAATCTTCTCCGCACCACCACTCTCTCCTATCGCACCCCTTTTGAGCTTCTTTATAATATCTCTTCCTTTTATTCTCAACTCCGTGTCTTCAGATGTCTATGCTATACTAACCTCTCCGCCACTGTATCAAATAAATTATCTCCACACTCCTCTGCCTGTCTTTTATTAGGTTACCCAGCCAATCATAAAGGTTTTCGTTGTTTGGACCTTAGCACACAATGTTATTATTTCTCGTCAAGTTATTTTTAACGAATCTATCTTTCCTTTCTCGTCGGTTTCCTCTCCTCTGACTTTCTCTTCTTACAATTTCCTCTCTTCCGACAATGACCCATCTCTTTTTCTCCGCCTCGCGAGCTGCTACCCCTCCTCCTTGACTCCTCGATCGGCGCATCCTCCTCCGAGTTTTTCCTTACCATGCTTGTCTCGTCCCGCGTCTCTCGCCATCGCTTTCTCTTCTGTTTCTCCTCCCTCCGATGATTTGGCACCTCCCATTTCCTCTCATCCTTTGACAACTCACTCTAAATCTGGCATTACTAAACCTCACCAACTTTTTAATCTCTCTATCTCCTCATCTTCTCCTTCTTCGGCTCTTCACTCTCATACTCAAGCTCTCCATGATCCCAGTGGAAGGCTACCATGGATGATAAGCTATTTGTTAGAACACGGGATCTTGTTCCTTGCCCTCCTAATGTTAATATTGTTGGGTCCAAATGGATCTATCATCACAGATGTCGTTCTGACGGCTTTATTGAGCGATACAAAGCTCGTCTCGTTGCTCAGGGCTTCACTTAACAACACGACATTAACTACGAAGAAACCTTTTGTCCTATCGTTAAGCCTGCTACTACTCGTACTGTCCTCAGTCTTTCTTTCTCTTGTTCTTGGCCCCTTCATCAGCTCGATGTTAAGAATGCTTTTCTTCATAGTGATCTCTCTAAAAGTGTCTATATGAAACTACCGTGGCTATTCTCATCCTGATTTTCCCAATCATGTCTGTAATCTCAAGAAAGCTCTTTACGGCCCTAAGCAAGCTCCTCGTACTTGGCATGATCATTTTGCTACTTACCTCTCCCCTCTCGGTTTTGTTAATAGTTGTGCTGATACATCTCGGTTCATCTACCATCACGAGTCTTCCACTATGGATCTTCTCTTATATGTTGATGACATCGTTCTTACTGCCTCGTCTCCTTCCTTTCTATCTCAACTCACGTCTCTTCTCTCTTCTGAGTTCGCCATGAATGGTCTTGGTTCTTTACATTACTTTCTCGGTATCTTAGTATCTCGCTCTCCCTCCGGTCTCTTCCTTTCTCAGGAAAAGTTTGCTCGTTAAATCCTTGATCGTGCCAATATATCTAATTGCAACCCTACATCCATGCCTGCGGATACTCAATCCAAACTCTCTGCTTCCTCCAGTCCTTCTTTCTCTGATTTGACTCTATATCGCAGTCTTACCGGTGCTTTACAATATCTCATGTTCACTCATCCTAACATTACGTAAGCTATTTAGCATCTTTGTCTCTTTATGTATGATCCCCGTGACAGCCACATGCATGCTCTCAAGTGTGTTCTTCATTATCTTCATGGCGCTATTTCTCATGGTCTCTCTCTCTCTCTCTCTCTTCTCCTTGTAGCATGTCTTAACTCATCTCTTACTCTGGTGCTGATTGGGCCGATTGCCCCATTGCCCATTGCTCTACCTCTGGTTACTGTGTCTTCCTTGGGATAATCTCATCTTTTGGTCCTCAAAACGCCAACCATTTGTTTCTCGTTCTAGTGTCAAACATGAATATCGTGGTGTTGCCAATGCTCTCACTGAAACGTCTTGGCTTTGTAATCTTTATCTCAAAATCTGTTGCCCTCTTCAAAAAGCCACCATAGTCTACTGTGACAACATAAGCTCAGTCTACCTTTCTTCTAATCGCGTACAACACCAGCGTCCTAAACATGTTGAATTGGATTTACACTTTGTGCGAGAAAAGGTTGCCTTAGGTGAAGTTCGTGTTTTGCATGTTTCATTTGCTCGTCAGTTTGTTGATATCTTCACTAAAGGGCTTCCTTCTTCTCTTTTTGATGATTTTCGCTCCAGTCTCAACGTTCGGTCTCCTCCCGTTTCGACTGCGGGAGAGTATTAGAATAATATTAGTATAGGTCTCTTTATTATTTATTTCTTTTGTTATTTATTTCCTTAGTTGTTTATTTCCTTTATGATTCTTGCTTTGTATTCTATATAAATCTTTTCATTATCAATAATTCAAGGGGATTATACCTTAACATATAGATATTGTATCATTTATCTCCTTATTTCTTGAAGTTTTTTTCATGTGCAAATTCATGCGCACAGACACCAAATTGTGAAGGTTTTTTTGTTCCAATCGATTTCTTTTCTTCGTATGAGCAGCCTCGAACGCACTCCAATTTCTTTTACAAGTAGAAGCGTTACATGGTTGACTAAGTATGTTGATGGCCAATTTGTGTGATAATGGAATTTTTGCTCCGAATAGATTTCACCACATTCCTATAAAAACAATAACTTGAAATCATTTAAAACATATATAAGAAAAAAAATAGAAATTATAGCTAATTGACATTGGAAATATAAAAACTTACTTGGATGTATATTATTCAAACCATTTACAACACATTCAGTGAAAATACTAGGGCTATGTTTGTTTGTTTTTTCGTATCCACATTTTCATTTTCATTCTCGTTTGAAAATAAAATATATAGTTTACATCATTCTCAACGGAAAATACATTAATTTTATTTTTCACTTTCACATTCTCCAATAACTATATTTTACTTTGCCAATTCACATTCACATTTTTCTCTCTCACACACATCTCCGTCTATAATCTGTATTTTATGGCAGCTATTATGGTGTTATAGTGCAATAACAGCAGCTATTATGGTGTTACAGTGCAATAAAATACATAGTCTTAACCTTCATAGGTTTGTGCACATTTTAAGACCCATTTTGAATTTCTTTAGTGCCTTTTTTGGGTCAATTTATATCATTTTTACTTATAAATATATTTAAACAATATAATATTATCTATTATTTTAGTACTAATCAGATAATCATTATTTTTAACTAACTCAATCATTTCACACATCATCAATTCCTACTATTTTAAAAAACATACCAAATATGTCTACATTTTCACACAAAAAAAAAACTCATTTTCTCATATGTTCTAGGAAATTATGGTTGAAAATGAAACAAAAACTCATCAACAGAGCCTAGGCTTTCGACTCACATATTCTAGGAGTTTCGTAGTTAAATTATTTCGATCTTCAACATGTGGCATCATTTTCTGGATAAATCTTTCAAGTGCCGATTTTGTTTCCTTTTCCATCAAAACATGCTTAGAGTAATACAAACTTGGATTCAAAACAATTACTGGAACATACAATTTATTATCTAAATTCTTATCCCACCAATTATTTATTATTTTCCAATAAGACATAAAATTATCAGCATTATTTTTTGTATTGAATTTTGATAGTCTCCTTTGCTTTATCAATGACGACATACAAATAGCCAATAGTAGAACCATCTCCATAACCATTCTTAAAACTTTCACAAGTGGCTCTTCCTCTTTTCCAAAAGTCATTTCCCTGAATGATACTAGTTATTTCTTTATCATGTGTAATTAAAATGAGACATATTCTTCTACTCATTAGAAGTGACCACATATCTTAATTTTTCTTGGTATTTTAAATTTCCTTGTAAGCAAATAAATAGCTGAATGCTTTAGATCTCTTCCATCAATGTAAGACCTCATTAAGTTCAAAACTTGTTGATACTTATTAAAATTTAGAAGGCTTCAACCCATGAACATCAACCCTAAATATCACGAGATGTGTTCAAGTGTGTTAGTTGGTCTAAATTCAAAGTATACTTTTCTAAAACTATCTTGAGATGTGTTCAAGTGGATATCGTCCATCAACTTTGGCTCACTCGGGGAGCGTTCAGTGACCGGTATCTTGGATTCCCTTTTTGCTCAGGATGCATTCGGGCTCAGAATTGTACAACTATTCTTGAAAAACTCCAAACTTGTATTTCAGCTTGGTACACAAAAAATTTATCTTATGTGGGTGGCGAAATTTTAATCAAGCACATTCTTAGTTATATGCCTCAATACCAAATGCAAACTCTGAAACTTCACGTAGTTATCTTACATCCTTGCACAAGATCTGTAAACGTTTCCTATGGAATTCAACGACTAACACTTCTAAATCGAGACCTCTAACTTAGCAAACAGTGAGCGGACTTGGAATCAGCGATTTACTTTCGCTTAATCAATTTTTTGCAGAGTTTATACATTTCAAGGGGGTTTTCACCTATTTCGTTAACACAGTAGGTTTTTTAGCACTTTCAAAATAACACAGGGTTTTTTTTTTGCAATTATCCCTAATAATAATAATAATAATAATGTAATTGGACATGTAATTTGACTCTTATTACTAAATAATTACCTACTACGAATTTTGTAGTTTTATGCTTAGTTATGGGGTTGGAGAGAGTTTAATTCCATGTAAAAATAGGGGGCTTTTTGCTTCTATTTGTGTTGTGGGCTTGGAAGCTGGAAGCTATGGAGTTGGTATCAATCCATTCTTGTCTTCTACTATGTTTCCTTTATTTTTTTCAAATTTCTTTTCCTGAGTTTAGTTTCTGTTCTTGTTTTCTTGAGTTGGTGATAGGAAAGAGTTTTGTTTTGGTAGGTATGCAGATTGGTTTAGATGAAAACATGGATCTGGATTTGTTAATGAAATTTTCCCGCTTTTAAGCTTGACGTAATTTGCTATAAACTCATATTTCTCCGCTGCTTAGACTTTGGCTTTCAATTTCTGATTTATTCCTTCATTCTAAAGCCAACTGAAAAAGTATGTGTTTTCTGTACTTATGCACTTAGGAATTTTTTATATTTTTGGAGTTGTGTACTTATGACCCTTAGTTGTGTTTCTCGAAATCGAATAATGGGTTTTGCTACACTGTCAAATTAATTATGCGAACGTCTTATATTGATGAATCACAATTTTGATGGCCAGTAGGATGTTGTCTCATAGTTGGGTCTCTTTTTTCTCTTCTCATATGATCACGATGGAATGCTGTTTGCATTTTCTAATAATAGTGGGCTTTACCTCTGCTTCTCTGGTTGTTAATATTAGTTAACTTTGCAATCCGATTCAGTACTCGCTCGCTTCTGTAGGTAATCCCGCAGCAATCGTGTGATAATGTTAGTATTGACGCTATTGAATGCTTTTGTTACTTTGAAACCTGTGTTTGGGATGATCTGTTATAACTTATAATGTTGAATTGTCTTTTGTTAGTATTTTCATGTATCTTCTCCAGTTGTGAAACATATTCTTTTTATTGATGTTAATGGGATTATAAATAGATGAGGGTGCACCTTATGGCGTAAACAGTAACACAGGTGGGATTTCTGATTCTTTTGCTAACTTTGTGTGGAATACGGCAGTTGTAAAGGTATTTTTCACTCCTCGTTAGTTTATGAGACCTATTGATTACTTGGCGCTAAACTTTTAATATCATGTTTTCTTTCATTCAACAGATTACCTCAATATCTATACAAAGAAAAAAGTGTGTTTTCTTTATGCATTTATTTTACAACCAAAAATACAATTTCGTCACTTACCAAACATTTGAAGACAGATTTGTTCTTATCTACATATTGATGATGCATATGTAATTCTGTTATGCTTTCTCCTCTCGGTCACTTGTCTATGAAGTAATTATAATAAAAGAAAATGCATAAAGATGAATGAGTAATTGAGCTTGCCCATAAATTCAATACAAGTGAACACACAAGAAAACCACTATGAGTGTTTGAATATAAATCCCTGTAAACATAGGTGGCTTCTTGCTTCTATTTGTATGAAGGTCTGGAGAACTATGGTTATGTTTGGTTATGTTTTGGGGTGGTATTTTGGTGAGAATTATTGGTGAAAAATTTATGGGGACACTTGCATATTTGATGAGATTGTTTGGTTTTATTTTGGGAGTTGGTTTTTGGGTATTTTTTTGGTGAGATAGTGTTTGATTTTGTTTCCAGAAGAAACAAAAGTTACTGTAGCAGTCAAACCATGAGTCTTTTGTTTGTTAATAATTAGTTAATGATTGAGAGTTAAGCGAGGGGATAAGCAAAAGTAGGGGACAATATCTGGGTTGTAGATTTTTAAATAAATAATTATTGTGTTTTTTTTTACCAAAAAAAGTAATATTTTTAGCCCAAAATTGTGTTAACCAAACACAATTGGGCCAAAATTTTGGACTAAATTGGGTTTGGAAACATATCCAAACATAGCCTATGTATTTGGGATGCGAAGGTAATCTTGTTTTGGACTGTACATTTTGTATCTCAAAGGGTATATCGCATTTCGTTTTGGATTTGCACTTTCTTATGCATTCATTCTCTTCAGATAGCCTGAAAAGGCAACAATCTTGAGCATCTGATGTATAAGTCTTAAAAGGACAATTCAGATACAGCATTCGTCGATGGTAAGTGTGCACTTGCATTTTCATGTCTTGGAGAATTTGTTTGTGCAGGCATCTCTCAGTCGGGTGTACAACGTGACACAGGCAGAAGCCAAAGCTCTTAAGGATGCGATGCAGATGGCGGATGCCCTTGATTTGGTTGACTCCATCTTTAAGAGTGATTGGTCCATTGTCGTCAAAGATTGAACCTGCTGAATAGGCTTCAAGAAATACTAGTTTTGAAATCAAATCGATCTTGTCCAAGAGACCAAGCTGGAAAGTTCGTAACATTGAGAAGCGCAAATGCCATGGCTCGTGCATTAACTGGATGGGCTTTTCACTCAAATTGGCAAGGACCCATTGATTATAATATGTTTTCTTCCATTTTGAAAGATTGTAATTAACGCAAACTTGGCCAGTGAACATTCTGAATTTCTTTTTTAATATTTGGATTCATCAAAAAGAAAAGGTTATTAACTTATTATTAAGCAATTTTTATTTTCATTATTAATTTTACCAAGCACAATCATCGCCCCTTGCGCGCTGCCCTGCTTACTAGTATATATATAAAGATAGATAGATAGATATATAAACATGTTCACTTCACATAAACGGACTGAGACCCACATTATTATTAATCATTTTTGCCTTGGCCCAACCACATTGTTGTAGATTCATCAGCTCGACCAAATGAGCAATTTTTAATAGTCCACTCAACTCTTATTAAAGTTTGACTTTTCAAATTATGAGGATAAGTTGACAAACTCCTAACTTAACATAAACTACAGAAACATCAATCTGAAATCTTGATCGATTATGTCTTCTCATGTTTATAGTGTATCTTTAAAAGCTGGGAACTGTTAGTTTATCTTTATTCGAGGAAGTAAATGAGCTGAAACACAAGTTGTCCCACATTTCTGAACTGGCTCCAACTTTGCGGAGGGGCTGAGAAGTCAACTTTTTACTAATTGCTCCTTTCCAACCCGAGTTAGGATTTTGTGCTTCCATAGTTCATTAGAACCTCAGTTCAAAAAAATTGATATTGATTAGAACTGAAATCAATGATATTGATTATAATTAAAAATGAATATGGTCAACATAAGACTCGGCTAAAAATAAATGAGTAATATATAAATTAATTTGAATAAGATCAACTTGAGATGACCGTCAAAGATGAAATATCTCCCTCTATTGAGCTAAATTATGCATCGGGTATGTAAAAGTCTCAGCTCCATTTTAGCTTTTCAATAAATAAATAAATAAATATATATGATTATGTTGGGTTGGATCAAAGTCTTAGTTTCACCTAAGACTTGTTGGTTTAGTAGTATTCTGATGGGTGATAAATCTAACGCAACACACAGTCCAATTAACACAAATTAACAAGAACAATCGGTTCTTGCCCGAAAGCCAAAGCTCCCAATATTATTGATCCATTCATGATAAAACGTCCAAAACCCTTCACAATCATATTAATACTGCATATTCCCCTCCTTACCGAAATAGACTCCTACTATACTTAAACTACTGCCTTAATTAACAGACTCCTACTATAATAAACTTCTGCCTTAATTACCTTTAATTAATTAATAATAACAAAGCAATAATAATAAAAGTAATGCAATCCTCATCTTCACGACGCTGCTGGTTCCACCCCCTCGCCATGCAATTTCTTTCTTCTCACGTACACTTTCCACGGTCCCGACCTTCGCAATTCACCCATCTCTTGTTCTTCCGAAATCTGCTCCACATCAATTCCCTCCCCCTCAAAAACGGCCTTGTCCTCAAGGCGGAAAGAAGGAAATTGAGCTCTCAAGTCGTCCACCGAAATCCAAGAAGAATCGTCTTGAGACTTACCTTTCCAAACCACCAGAACCTCTCGCACATCACCCCTTTCACCCCTTCGGAGCCTCTCCTGCACCACCATTTCAGGCTCAAATAAATCAGTTGCACTTGCCTCCAAAGTTTCTGGTAACGTAGTCTCAATCGGGTGGTTCCCCCAGGCCCGTTTTAGTTGCGACACGTGGAATACCGGGTGAATACGAGTCGATGATGGCAATTGAAGTTCATAAGCTACACTCCCCACCTTACGAATAATTTCAAACGGACCATAGAATTTGGCCGAGAGTTTAGTGTAATTGCGACTGGCCATAGAAGTTTGCCTATAAGGCCGAACTTTCAGGAAAACGAATTCGCCAACCCGGAACTCGACATCCCGTCGATGTTTGTTTGCATACTGCACCATTCGCTCTTGAGCTTGCGATAAATTATGCTTCAGCTGCTGCAAAACAGCATCCCGACCCCTTAACACCTCGGCCACGGAATCAACTCGACACTCTTCGGGTAAATATCCTTTGAGAGTTGGTGGGGGTCGCCCATATACGATCTCAAACGGTGTCACCTTCGCCGATGTTTGAAACGACGTATTATACCAATATTCGACCCAAGGTAGCCATCCAACCCACTTCCGGGGCTGCTCGGAAGTGAAACATCGTAAGTATGTCTCTAACACCCTATTTAACACCTCAGTTTGCCCGTCAGTCTCGGGGTGGTATGCCGTATTGAATTTCAACTTCGTTCCCTGCACACGAAATAACTCTCGCCAAAATGAACTCATAAAAAGAGGATCCCTGTCACTCACAATCGATCGTGGAACCCCATGCAAGCGGACGACATCCCTTGCAAAACTTTCAGCCACTAGACGGGCAGTAATAGGAGCTTTCAAGGCCAAAAAATGTCCGTACTTCGAAAGTCGATCAACCACCACCAAGATACACGAAAACCCAAGCGATTTGGGTAGCCCGGTGATAAAATCCATTGAGATGTCTTCCCAAACCATGTCGGGAATTGGCAAAGGTTGGAGAAGTCCCGCCGGTGACTGCGAATCATACTTCGACTTTTGACACACCAAACAATTCGCTACATACTCCTTCACCCGTCTAAACATCCCACGCCAATATACACTTGCGGCTATACGACGATACGTCCTGAGCACCCCCGCATGGCCCCCTTCCGGAGTATCGTGAAATTCACTCAAAAGTCGTGGTATCCAAGTCGAGTTGTCTGACAGTACCAATCGGCCTTTGAAAAACAGCCTGCCTTCCCGAACCATGTACCTTGGACGACTACCATTATCCCGCTGCACAACCTCAATAATCGATTTAACATAGTGATCTTGCTGTTGCTCATCAATTACATCACTTAAATTGGCCCAAATCGGCCCACTCACTGCCATACACACGCCGTCCTCTTCCACCCGTCGAGATAAAGAATCAGCCGCCTTATTGGATGGTCCCGTCTTATACTCAATCACAAAGTCATAGCCGAGTAGTTTGGCCACCCAATTTTGCTGAGCCGGGATAACAATCCTTTGGTTTAATAGGTGTTTCAAACTATGATGATCCGTCCTTACCACAAACCGACGACCCATCAAATATGGTCGCCAATGTTGCACCGCGAGCACTAATCCCATCAGCTCCCTTTCATACGCCGATTTCGATAGCGAACTCTCGAGCAGGGCTTTGCTAAAATAAGCAATCGGCTTCTTTTCTTGCATCAAAATAGCCCCTATTCCCGTTCCCGAAGCATCACACTCAACTACAAATTCCTTCGTGAAATCGGGCATTGCCAAGACCGGGGCCGAAGTTAGGGCCGCCTTCAAGGCACGGAATGCGGTGTCAGCCTCGGTTGTCCAATTAAAACGAGGTGGTGCATCCTTCTTCAGCAAACTGGTCAAAGGCCGTGCGATAACCCCATAGTCTTTCACAAACTGCCGGTAGTATCCAGTTAGTCCCAAAAACCCCCTAACCGCCTTCACCGACTTCGGAATGGGCCATTCTAACACAGACTCAATCTTAGCCGGGTCCATGGAGACACCATTGGCCGAAATTATGTGGCCTAAATACTCAACTTGCGTACACCCGAATGCACACTTTTTCTGATTTGCCTTAAAATGGTTCACCCGCAGGATGCTCATAACCTACGAAAGATGCTTCGTGTGCTCCAAAATGGAACGACTGTAAATAAGAATATCGTCAAAAAACACCAAAACAAACTTACGTAACAACGGGCGGAATAGATCGTTCATCGTAGCTTGAAAAGTCGCCGGTGCATTCGATAAGCCGAACGGCATAACCAAGAACTCGTAATGGCCATTATGAGTTCTAAAAGCCGTCTTCGGCACATCACTCGGACTCATCCTAATTTGATGGTACCCGGACCTTAAGTCGATTTTTGAAAATATAGTCGCCCCAGATAACTCATCTAACATCTCCTGAATAACTGGGATAGGATACTTGTCAGGGATTGTCACCTTATTCAACTCTCGATAATCCACACAAAAACGCCAGCTACCATCTTTTTTTTTCACTAACAACACCGGGCTTGAAAAGGGACTCGAGCTCGGCTGGATAATCCCTGCCGTCAACATATCCCCCACCAAGCGCTCAATTTCATCCTTCTGTAAGTGCCCGTATCGGTATGGCCTTACCGACACCGGACCTGCCCCCTCAACTAGCTCAATATTATGATCCGTCTCCCTACATGGTGGCAGCCCCCTGGGCTCCCCAAACACGTCCGAGAACTCGGTCAACACCCGGTCCAATCCGTCATGCTCCACACTTCCTTCGGCGGTCTCTTTAGTCACTGCCCAGCAATCGCGTGAATTGACCACCACCGCAAATAATTCTGGCTCCTCGATATGCAACAAATTCCTCAATGTCACTTGTGCTCGACACGATGATCGGTCGCCAATGAGGTGAATAGGCCTACCGTCAACTACAAAATTCATGGTCATTTGTTGCCAATTAACCATAACATTACCCAACTTAGCCAACCACGCGATCCCGAAAATCAAGTCCACGCCTCCTAAAGGAAAAATATAACAATCGGCCTTGACCGAAATCGACTCCAACTCCACGACCAAGTTCTGGCAAATGCCCGCCGACTCCTTGCGTCTACCATCGCCGAGTTGCACCCCAAAGCGACTAGTTGGAACCACTCGCAACCCCAATTGAGTCACCAATTTCTCCGATATGAAATTATGACTCGCACCGCTGTCCACCAAAATTGTAACTTCTCGGCCAGCCACATGACCCTTGAGTCTTAGCGTACGTGGACCCGAGAGCCCGGCTGCCGATCATAAAGACAAGGCTGCAACCTCGAATTCTCCCTCATCCACCAGTATGGGCTGCTCCTCAGTTTCACCCGACATCTCCATCTCCTCTAACTCTAATAAGGGCGCCTCATCATCCGTCACCAACAAGACGCACAAATGCTTCATGGGACAATCGTGCATGGGGTGAAATGGAGCCTTACACCGGAAACACAAACCCTTGCGACGTAGTTCCTCCCTCTCCGAGTCCGAGAGTCGACGGAAGGGTGCTTTCACCGGGCCTTGACCCCCTCCCCCGGGACGGTTGTTGACCGGGGCTCGGTGCCCTGCCACGGCTGGTGGTGCGGGTAGTGCCAGCCGTGGTGGCGGCCCGGCGACACGGTTGCCTAATGACTGACTACGAAATGTTTGTGAACCCGAGTGACTGAATCCCGAGTTACCTTGCTGGACCCTCAGCACCGTCTCGATATTACGGGCCATCTTCATCGCCAAATCTAAATCTCCCGGGTCCAACACACGGACTTGACATCGGATAGTCTCATGCAGCCCGTTCATAAAATACCCCAGGTAGTGCTCATCGGTTAATCCAGGAATCTGATTAACCAATCGAGTGAACACGTCAATATATGCCCCCACACCGTCCGTTTGGCGAACGGCTGCTAGTCTCTCATACGGGTTGCCATCACTACTCTCGTCAAACCGAGTAATTAACGCATGAGAAAACTCAGTCCATGAAAATCGTGGCTTTCGGTGTTTCAGCCACCTAAACCAATGAAGGGCGGATCCCTCCATCGCCACCATAACAAGTTGAAATTTCATCTCCTCCGCGCACGGATAAATGTCAAAGTGTTGATCCGCACGCGCGAGCCAATTAATGGGATCCGTCCCATCGAAAGTAGGCAGCGCCGGGGCTGTTGGTGTTGCCCCTGCCTCCATCGCCGGCTGTTGCTGTATGGGAACAGCCGCTGGCGTCGCTGTTGCAGAACTATTGACACCGGCCGACGCGGCGGCTTGGGCGGCAGTTAGCAAATTCATTCCGTTTAGCAACTCCGTCATCCGCCCTTGCAGCGCGTTAATGCTTCCCTTCATCTGAACCTGTTCCTCCGTCAAAACACTCATCGCCTCCTCCAATGCTTGGAAACGCCCGTCGCTTGTACCTGTTCGTGTCTCAACCATCGTTCCTCCGTGGGTGGGATCCGGCAGGTCGGACCAAATTGATGGGTGATAAATCTAACGCAACACACATAGTCCAATTAACACAAATTAACAAGAACAATCGGTTCTTGCCCCAAAGCCAAAGCTCCCAATATTATTGATCCATTCATGATAAAACGTCCAAAACCCTTCACAATCATATTAATACTGCATATTCCCCTCCTTACCGAAATAGACTCCTACTATACTTAAACTACTGCCTTAATTAACAGACTCCTACTATAATAAACTTCTGCCTTAATTACCTTTAATTAATTAATAATAACAAAGCAATAATAATAATAATAATAATAATAATAATAATAATAAAAGTAATGCAATCCTCATCTTCACAACGCTGCTGGTTCCACCCCCTCGCCATGCAATTTCTTTCTTCTCACGTACACTTTCCACGGTCCCGACCTTCGCAATTCACCCATCTCTTGTTCTTCTGAAATCTGCTCCACATCATATTCACTTTCCATTTTATATAAAAGATCTTGTGGTTTGAATCCAGGCTGCCCCAAGTTGTGGCGCTCCTTTCCTTTATAAAGTTAGATAGAGTGTTTATAATTCGGGATTATGACTATCAATCCGGATTTGTCGGGTTAAATATTTAGGGTATCCCCTTGTTTTGAATTTAAAACAAGAAAAAGTCTTAGCTTCGGGTTAATATACTATCAATGGGATAATTACGTGCTTTTGGACAAAAACAACTATAGCTTTATGATGGGTTAGCGTCCTAGTGAGAAAATGTCATTTTTGGTATCATAGGAGACGCCGAACCCAATTTTGGTACCACACTTTTGAAAAGTAACACTTTTGGTACCAAATCAAGTTTTTTGTCTCAATTTTGGTACTGCCGTTAGTTGACTAACGGTCAACACTAACAAATCCGTTAGTTTTCTAATTTGGGGGGAAAAAACAGAATTTGGGGCAAAAATGAAGGAAAAAAAAAACAATTTAATTGGAGGAAAATCGATTTTGGGGGTGTTTTTAAAGCAATTTTTGTGAATTTTTGCTCATTTGAGCACTTCTTCTTCTTCTTCTTCAACTTTCATTTTCTCTAATTTCTTCTTCCAAATGGCTTCTTCTTCTTCTTCTTCTTCTTCCTCGAGTTGAGCTAGTAGTTGAACTTTCATTTTCTCTAATTTCTTCTTCCAAATGGCTTCTTCTTCTTCTTCTTCTTCCTCGAGTTGAGCTAGTAGTTGAAGAAGCCATTGGGAAAAAGAAATTAGAGAAAGTGAAAGTTGAAGAAGAAGAAGAAGAAGAAGAAGAGCTCAAATGAGCAAAAACCCACAAAAATTGCTTTAAAAACACCCCAAAAATCGATTTTCCTCCAATGAAATTGGTTTTTTTTTCTCCCATTTTCTCCCCAGATTCTAGAGCTCAAATGAGCAAAAGCCCACCAAAATTGCTTTAAATACACCCCTAAAATCGATTTCTCTCCAATTAAATTGATTTTTCCCCCTCATTTTAACCTCCTATTTTTTCCCCTCAAATTAGAAAACTAACGGATTTTTTAGTGTTGACCGTTAGTTAACTAACGACAGTACCAAAATTGAGATAAAAACTTGATTTGGTACCAAAAATGTTATTTTTCAAAAGCGTGGTACCAAAATTGGACATTTTCTCTATTCGTAGTTAAACTTCAAGTGATTTCAAAAGAAATGCAAGGATTCTTACAAGAAGGTAAAACTTACCATTACTTACACAGTTACACCACATCGATTAATGCGAACTTTTATTATGTAGATGAGGTTATGCGCCTCTTTTGACATGATAGAGCCTTATGCTTTTTTCCAGAAAAATGGACATTTTTCTTGCTAAACCACATAAGGGATTCGTATTCCATTCCTTAGTTTTTATCAAAGCTAAAATATCTAGTTGGGACAAGTATGTTGTCAGTTTTTATAATTATTTTATGTTATCAGTACCTGGATATAAGAATAGTTGAATATCAGCTTTGCAGCTGTGTTAAACATAAATATTTGTGCTAAGCTTAAGACAATGTTTCAATTTTTGAATCTGTTTCCACATATAATATTTAAGAATATCAAGCAAATAGTTCTATATATAAACTTTATCGTGTCTACGTTGTATTTTCTTCTGCTCTCCGATCCATCTTTTTATCGTTGATGTTGTCGCGCCTGTTAGGGCTTCTCACCAACGGTCTCCTTTCTTATTATTTGGGATAATAGTAAAGATTTTTCCTTATCACTCTGTTCCAACCTTATCTCTCCATCCATTGACCCGGGGTCTCCTTCCTTGGTCTTCAGTTGATGGTGGAAGCCACTTGACAACTTTGTTCCTTATCTCTCCGTTTGTGCCTCTTGGGCCTTTATCTCTCCATTTCGTGGACTCGGGCCTCACGGGTCACCTATTCGAATTTACCATGGATTCGGGTCGTGGGTCACCTATCCTAATTTATTTTCCTAGTCTCCGACTACCTTCTCGTTCTCCACACTTTCCCTTTTCTTTAGAACAAACACGCACACGCAAATATGCAAAGCTTGATGTATGATGCATATTATCTTTTGCTTATGAATATGCATAGATGATGCTTAACTATGCTTATGATGTATAGATGATGTTTGGCTTTCGATGCGCATGCAATCAATGCTATGGTTATGATGCATAGATAATGCTCAGGTTATGTTAGGATTCCTCATATTGGCATTCGGCCAAATCGTATTTGAGCTACAATTTTAGGGCATCCTCTGGCCAATCTCGTGATCAATTATATTATAATCAACACCATAACATGTATAATTCACTCACTTTTTGAATTATATTTGGGTTCCATTGGGCTGGATCCGGGCTAGAATATGTCCCTATTCAAGAATATTTGACCAAAATATGGTTTGGTGCATCTCTAGTGTAATTCAATTATATTCATGTAACCAATGACATAATAAATTTAATTCACTCACATTATGAATTACATTTGGATTTGATCAAATCGAACCTGAACTAGAAATTTCGAAGGTTTGTTAGAAGCCAATAATTGATATTGTGATAAAACGCGGAAGGATTGGGTACTCGTTAGAGTTAATACGGGGAAGATGAACTACAAGCCCTTTCGGTAATTGCCTTCGCCATTATGAACTTGCGATGATCTTTCAAGCCTTTCTTTCACATTGCTTCCTCCCATCCGCATGTTTGTCTAAGTATATTTTGGCCCTTCAAAACCCAAGTCCATGAGGTCACACTTCTCGGTAGCATCCATAAATTTTGTGATATCGTTTCCGGCTAGCAAAACTTCTCCCTCTCTTCTCATTTATGCTAGCAACTGTTGTGGAACTCAGAGTCATATTCCACCAAATATAGAAATAGCGAGAGAAATATTGTACTAGAAAACCACACTAGATTTAATTCTCAGGAAAGATTGGAGGCGTCACAACGGTCGCGCTTAAAACCCAATCTCCTCGACAGAATTAACTAGACGAATTTAATACCACAATATAACACTACAACTATAACTAACAATGGCTACTTGAAGAATAGCACAAAATAAAGAACATCAAATATAACGAGGTTAGGCTAATTTAGCCTACGTCCTCGGACCCCACCAAAATATTTCACTAAAGGACTAAAGTGAAACTATTACAAACTATAGAGGAAGAAAGTAAAAATTGCTAAAAGACTTAAGCAATTTGGGATATCTAAAAGGTGAAGAGGTAGCCCACCTTTACACAAGAATTGAACTCACCACTTTCAATGTTTTCCTATGTGGGATAACAACCAATTCTTTAACCAAATGAAAAATGAGTCATCTTCAACAAATCTCCACCTTGGCGAATTTCAAAATCTTCAATCTCCTCGTCAAACGGGGTCACCAAAACCAATCTTCAAATTTTGACAATGTTGATCAAGTCCAAACAAAATTTGAACTTGATTGCAGTCACAATTTTTGTCAACATATCAGCAGGATTCTCAGTAGTATGGATCTTCTCGATTCTGACTCCACCTTCTTTGAGTATCTCTCTTATGAAGTGATACCGAACATCAATGTGCTTCGTCCTTGCATGATAAACGTGGTTCTTTGCTAAATGGATAGCACTTTGACTATCACAATGAATTTTGACATACTTTTGTCCAATCCCTAGTTCACCAAGCAACCCTTGAAGCCAAATTGCTTCCTTTACAGCCTCTGAAATTGCCATATACTCTGCTTCCGTAGTAGACAGAGCAACCGTTGACTGTAAGGTAGACTTCCAACTGACTGGTGCTTTAGCAAGAGTAAATACGTAGCCTGTAGTTGATCTACGCTTATCTAAATCACCAGCATAGTCTGAATCGCAATATCCGACTACATACTCACTATGTTCCCGCTCAAATATCAAACCAACATCAGCTGTGTCATGGATGTATCGCAAAATCCATTTCACAGCTTGCCAATGTTCCTTTCCAGGATCATGCATATACCTGCTCACAACCCCCACTGCCTTCTTCGCCTCACCTAGATCCTTCATCTCGAACTCCCTTTTCAAATGAGTCTTCAACTTCTCAATTTCTATTAGACTTGGGGAGGCAATCAACATATCATCAACATACAGAAGAATATATATGAAGGATCCATCTTGTAGCTTGTGCAAATACACACAATGATCGTATTTGCTTCTTGTGTACCCAATTCCCATCATAAACTTGTCAAATCGCTTGTACCACTGCCTCGGAGATTGCTTCAATCCGTACTACGATTTTTGAAGTTTACAAACCAAATTTTCATTTTCAGCAAATTTGAATCCCTTTGGCTGAGTCATATAGATTTCCTCTTCCAAGTCTCCATGTAAAAATGCAGTTTTTACATCCAACTGAACTAGTTCAAAATCCAACTGTGCTACCAAAGCCAACAAAATTCTAATGGAGGAGTGTTTTACAACTGGAGAAAACACCTCATTATAATCAATGCCCTCCTTCTGAGCGTAACCTTTGGCCACCAATCTGGCTTTGTAGCGAATATCACCTTGGCTAGGAAATCCATCTTTCTTTGCAAATACCCATTTGCATCCAATTGCCTTCTTTCCCTTCGGGAGACTGGCCAGTTCCCATGTTTGATTCTTATGAAGGGACTGCATTTCTTCACTCATGGCAATCCTCCACTTATCTTTCTCTGGTCCTTTGACTGCTTCAATATAAGTGGTAGGAACATCATCAGCGGCAATTGCAGATGCACAAGCCACCATATCATCAAAGCGAGCAGGTTTTCTGATTGTCCTCTTTGGCTTGCTAGTTGCAATTGATTCAAGTTGCTGTGGAAGTTCTTGGGGTTGAACTTCCTCTTCTTCAAAATCTCCTTCTACCGTAGGAGAATGATCAAGAGTTTCTTGATCTGCTGGGCCAACAAACTTTTCAAACTCCACCTGTTTGGGAGTACCATCCTGCTGTTCTGCATTCACCTTTTTCAACACGATAGATTCATCAAAGGTGACATCCCTGCTAAAGATTATTTTCTTTGTTTCTGGACACCAAAGGCGATGGCCTTTTATTCCAGAGGTGATCCCCATGAACACAGCTTTCTTTGCTCTAGGATCCAACTTTGATTCCTTAACATGATAATATGCAGCGGAACCAAACACATGTAAGGAATCATAATCATCAGCAGGCTTTCCAAACCATTTCTCCAATGGTGTTTTTCCATCAATAGCAGTAGATGGTAGACGATTAACGAGATGACACGCATATGTCACAGCCTCAGCCCAAAATTCTTTACCCAACCCAGCATTGGATAACAAACACCGAACTTTCTCCAGCAAAGTCCGGTTCATGCGTTTGGCCACTCCGTTCTGTTGTGGTGTATGTCTAACAGTGAAGTGTCTGACAATGCCTTCATCCTCACAAAATTTTTGACATGGACCACTCCTAAATTCTCCACCATTGTCTGTACGGAGACGTTTGACCTTTTTATCAGTCTGAGTTTCCACCATCTTTTTCCATTTGAGGAATACCTCAAACACTTCATCCTTCGTCTTCATAGTATACACCCAAACTCTCCGGGAAAAATCATCAACAAAGGTTACAAAATAGTGTTTCCCTCCCAAAGAACTCGTTTTTGAGGGACCCCATACATCCGAATGAACATAATCCAAGATGCCCTCCGTATTATGGATTGCTGTTCCAAATCTAACCCTTATCTGTTTCCCACGAACACAATGTTCACAAAACTCCAATTTGGAGTATTTCACTCCTTTCAACAATCCTTGATTTATGAGGAGATTCAAGGATTTTTCACCTGCATGTCCCAAGCGCATATGCCATAGCCTAACTGCTTCTGAATTCCGATCATCAACAGTAACTGCTGCTACTGCACCCACAACTATACCACCCATGTAGTGATACGTATTGTTGTTCTTCCGAATTCCCTTCATTACCACGAGTGCACCAGAGATGATCTTCATCACCCCATCCTTAGCTCTTACTACAAAACCTTTCGATTCTAAAGTTCCAACGGAAATAAGGTTTTTCCTCACTTCTGGTGCATACCGAACACCCTTTAGGGTTTTGATTGATCCATCGTGATTCTTCAAGCGAACTGAACCAATCCCAAGTGTAGTAAGAGGAGCTTCATTTGCTGTGAAGACAACGTCATTTTGTTCTTTGAAATCAAAGAACCAATCCAAATGTGGTGTCATATGATGACTACATGCTGAATCCAGCATCCATACTTCAGAAGCACCGCTGGATGATGTCGCCAATGAGAAGTCCGATTCGGCATCATCACACGCGGTTACATTTGATTCCGCCACGGCCTTAGAATTGCCCTTAGTTGTTAGCTTTGGGCAATCTCTCTTCCAGTGTCCTGTTTCTCGACAGTAGGCACACTCGTCTTTGCTTAGTTTATGTCTGGACTTGGATCTCCCTTTCTTTCCTTTGTTTTTGTTTTGTGAACGACCTATGACGAACAAAACCTCTGCATCTCCGCCTGAACTAACTTGCTTGTCCTTTTTTCTCAGTTCATAACTGTACAGGGCAGCACAAACTTCGCTAAGAGATACAGCAGCCTTCCCGTGAAGTAGAGTGGTTTTAAGAAGCTCAAACTCCTCAGGAAGAGATCCCAGCAACATCAGAGCCAAATCCTCGTCTTTAAAAGTCTCATCCAAATTTATCAAATCGGTAACCAGTTGATTAAAACTGGTAATGTGACTATTCATAGTGGAACCCGAAACAAATGTGAAGCGAAAGAGCCGCTTCTTCAAATGGAGCTTATTCTGACAACTTTTCTTCAGAAACTTTTCCTCCAGTGCCATCCACAATTTATATGCCGAGTTTTCTTTCGAAAACGCATATCTCTGCTCTCTGGATAGACATGAACGGATTGTTCCACATGCCAACCGATTCATCATACTCCAATCTTTTTCCTCTATATCATTTGGTTTCTTCTCTTCAATAGCTAAGTATAGACCTTGTTGAAAGAGTGCGTCTACAACTTCGCTTTGCCACATACCAAAATGGCCTGTGCCATCAAAAGACTCCACTGCCAATCGCGTATTCGCCACAGTGGTTCTCGCCCAAATGGACGACGACGATGCTTTTGAGCTGCCTTCCATTTTTTGTTACAAATTATTCTTCAATAGCCCTCCAAATGCGAAAGCTAAATAGCCCGGGAAAACTTTTCTGATGCGGAAGATCAGATTAAACTGCGACCACAGAGCATACTCAGAATACCCGAGCTCTGATACCACTTGTTGTGGAACTCAGAGTCATATTCCACCAAATATAGAAATAGCGAGAGAAATATTGTACTAGAAAACCACACTAGATTTAATTCCCAGGAAAGATTGGAGGCGTCACAACGGTCGCGCTTAAAACCCAATCTCCTCGACAGAATTAACTAGACGAATTTAATAGCACAATATAACACTACAACTATAACTAACAATGACTACTTGAAGAATAACACAAAATAAAGAACACCAAATATAACGAGGTTCGGCTAATTTAGCCTACGTCCTCGGACCCCACCAAAATATTTCACTAAAGGACTAAAGTGAAACTATTACAAACTATAGAGGAAGAAAGTAAAAATTGCTAAAAGACTTAGGCAATTTGGGATATCTAAAAGGTGAAGAGGTAGCCCACCTTTATACAAGAATTGAACTCACCACTTTCAATGTTTTCCTATGTGGGATAACAACCAATTCTTTAACCAAATGAAAAATGAGCCATCTTCAACAGCAACATCATTAAAGCCACCAGTAAAGCAAGGCCGCACAAACCGGCTACTTATCTCCTCGAACAGCATCCAAAGTTCCTCCTTGTGCCATATTTGGCTGGGCATAAGTACCAGAGCAAAACCATCCTTCTTCCGACTTGGGTCCTAGTACAAGAGCATGAATAGGTAATAGGTACACATCAGATGACAACAAGAGATTATTGAGACATTTTACTAAAATTATTGAAACTGAAAAAGATTTTATTAAGTAAATATAGAACTTAATGTGGAGAATACAAATACAAGGAATGAAAAAGAATCTGAACTGAAAGACTACAAGAAGACTAGAAGCAGAAGGGTTTTGTGCTGTATACAAAGAGAGAATATGTGCTCAAGAATGTGTACTGTTGTTGCTTATTTACTAAGTGAAGTTGTAAAGTTAGAATTGATTGTATTTATATAAAAGCCCTTGGTCAATTCAGCTATGAGCACAAGACACGGCTGAATCTTTTTATCACTTGGGCCTATTTCTACTTGCCAAACCCAATGTTAGGTAAGTGGGCTACAACAACTTGTATCTCATCACATGAACTTGGTCAATACATTTAATTAAGCCCCAATCTCTCATTCTAACGACACAAGGGTGTCTAACGTACGAGAAGACAAATACATGCCTCAATGGTTATATTTACTATATTTTTTTATGTTATATTTTATATATAGTGAGATATACATACTCATCCCACCCTTATTGTCCCTTTGCATTTTGTAAATTGATGTATCTGTATTTGTGTCCTTTCAAATTTGTATTCAATTTTATACACCATAGGTTCCAGAAACATACAATAAGTTTTCTTTAGTAAAATTTGTTAGAGATTTTAGTAGTACTTAGAATCCTCATTAATGAAAGGGAAAATCGCAATATCAACCTTGTAGCATAGGTTTTCCTTGCAATTTTTGTCCAATGTTTTTTCTATTTTTTTTTTTGGTTACATAGGAGAAAAAGAATTTGTCCAATGTTTACAAACTTGTAAAACTAGTAAAATGCACTTGCATTAGCACGTGGAAATCATTTTTATATAGTAAAAGATCTCGAAATATTAAAAAATAATTCTGTCATGACTTAAAACTTATCAATATCTCATTTAGCTATTTCAAATATTGTCGATCTTGTTTAATTTTTTTGTTACAAGTAGTAGAGATATATTATGACCGTACAAAAAAAATGCTTTTAGGTTGAATTTTTTTTTCTATGTGGTCAATAATTGCTCTAAAACTAAGTTAAATATCTTCACATTTTAAATAGAAATTTTGTATAATATCTACAAAACATGGACATATGTTCTTTAGTATATGTCCTTGATTTTAGCTGGTTTCAAAAAACAAAAAAAGGGTTAGGTAGTTTTTACGTTAGCCTATAAAGAAGCTTTATTTGTACCTTCAGATATATATAGACTATTTTCCACTAAACTAAACACAGTAGAGTTTGACAAACTACAATTATAGGTTCGATTTTTTCATAAATATTTTTGTACGAATATGCTCTTAGAATTATCAAAAACCTTTGCCAAACGGCTAAACATAGTCGTCATATACCTTGTTGTCTCATGATCAATCCTCATTCATTGGATACCCATAAATATTTCTCTATTAGTGAAAAATCCTCGATACTTAGCACTTTTTCCCCACACAAACGTGACCTTAACATCAATTAAGTTCTTTCATTTTCTATAAATCCATCTATCGAGTCATGCTCATCTATAACAACCATAGTTTCTACAAAAATCTAGTTAACAATGATCTCAATACAATTTTTATGGAGACAGTTAGGATCAACCTGCAGACATCCACAATTTATTTTTATATGTAAAACAATAAATAAAAGATCAACCATAAGGTTTCATATAGAAAATGCTTTTATCAAACATATTAATAGTTCTTGATACCTCTCCAGAAAATATTCATATATATGATTATATACAAGTTCTTAACTTATTATGTCTTTCTATTTCTATTAGGCATAATTTTTAATGCCAAACATTTCGAAAGACTTCAAAGAATATCGAATAAAGTCATCTTTCATCATTATTGTAATACTTACAATTCATAAAATTGCATAGATTTGTTTCGAATTCTCCATTTGATAAAAGCTTAATCAGACAGTGAAAACCAATTTACTCGGATTCTTAATTTCTTAATCTTATGTGACAATTGACATATACCTTTTACGAGTGTGTGTATATATATATATATATATATATTCACACATACACGCACACAATAAAAATCGTGAAGAGATTAAGGATCGAAACAGAAATTTGAAAATGAAAATACTCAATCCAACAATTCAAGCATTATCTATTTTTTGAATTTTTTTAATAATTAAAAAACATTGTCTAATTCTATTGTATTTATACCTTAATAGGCTTTCACTTAAAAAACAATAAATCCTAAACAGAAAAAATAGACAATAAAGATGTACAATTTAGTGAAGTATCTTTTCGTTTGTTGTTCTGCCTGTATATTTTCTTTTCTCTAATTTTTCTTTTCAATTGCTGATAGGTAAATGTGTCCGATAAATATGCTTAAGTTTCTCAAATCTAATAATCTCACCTTCAATTATATGTACACTATATAAAAGTACATTATTTGAATTTAAAGATTGTCCAAAATTGGAACTTTTATTAATCCATATTGAACACTATAAAATAAGTATCTGACATTTACTTCAAACTCGAGCTCGACTCATCTACTTCGAATTTGAGCTCGAGACTTAAAAAATTATGCTCGTCAAGCCTAAAAGTTTCATTTCTAACTGTAGTAAAGAAAAGTCTTCAAATTAACTTTAGAAAATATATTAATTTTCTAAAACATTCATACATTGTATATTGGAGTGTAAACGATTCGAGCTTGAGCTTAAATTCCTCCTGCTTTTTAGGACTTTTTCTTTTTACATAATTTTTCTTTTGTTGCATTTGTCTTATCAATTTATTCAGAATTAATATATTATTAAGATCATCGTCTACCATCAGTCTCATCTTTATATAGGATGTGCAAAGTTATGAATTTTTTTCTCACAGATTTATTATCTATGTATTGTCAAGCTATATCAATGTGTACATTTCGCGGGATAATTACAGTTTTAGTCTCTAATGTTGATACTCAAAACACTTTTGGTCCCCCATTTGTTGGACTTGAAAAAATTGGTCCTGGAAAAATTGGTCCTTAATCTTTCATTTTTTAACAAAATTTTTCTCTGCCGTTAACTTTCCGTCAAAATTGACGGAATATTCCCAAAAATTGACGGCAGGGACGAAATTTGTTAAAAATTGAATGATTAGGGACTAAAATTGTCAAATCCAACAAATGGGGGACCAAAATTAATTTAGGTGTCAACATTAGGGACCAAAACTGTAATTATCCCGTACATTTCGCATAAAAACCTAACATGCGCAGCTTTTTAGCTTGACAGTACATAGATATACTATAAGACCCATCATGGAATTAATCACTTTTGTAGTCCTTTAGCAAGTTTACATCGATAAATATGATCACATTTTGCATTCAAATGATAGTTTTGAAAATGGAACTCTAAATTTTAGCAAAAATAAAATAAAGTATGAAACTATAAATAGCTACTATTTCAATTGACATAATTATGACATCAGATTAACTGACCCTTGTAGCCAGTCGAAAGGCAACGTAGCGGATCTTCTATCCTACAATAGTGTCATATCATTGTGGAATCGACAACTGTCACAGTTGTGTTATATGAAACTTGAAATAATATAAAATTACCTTCAGAATTTTCAATCAAGTTGTGAAAAGAATGAAATTTACTCCAAGATGATAGGTACACGTACCTTTTTCCAATTTCCAGATTGGTGAAAAATGAATGCTCTAGTTGTTTACTGGTATATGCACATATTTCCATTGGTCAGATTATTAATCGAAAGGTTAAAGAGTGAACATTAGTGTAAAACAATGATTTCAAATGGTAAACCAGCAATTATGGCGGTTGTAGCTGAAAGGCCACATGCCCTCTTAGCTTCTTTCGTAACTGCATAATATTTGTTTTCTTTAACACTAGTACAAAAAAGGCCTGTTACAGCGCATATTTTACAGCGGTTTTTTGAAAACCGCTGAACGGAGAGACTTATTACAGCGGTTTATAAGTGAACCGTTATAATGGATATTAATCGGGTATCTATTACAGCGATTTTTTATCGAACCGCTGTAATAATTCCAAACCTATTATAGCGGTTCGTTAGAAAACCGCTCTAATAGGCCGATCAAAATAAGGAAAAAAAAAAAACTTCTTATAGCGGTTCGGTACCGAACTGCTATAACTGGGCTAAACCTGTTACAGCGGTTCGGTACCGAAGTTCGCTACCGAACCGCTGTAACAGGTCAAAAAATTTTAAAAAAAAATTCCCCCCCAATTTTCCCGCCCAAAATTTTTCGGAGCAAAAAAAAAAACTTTTTTTTTTGGTACCGAACCGGTTACAGCGGTTCGCTACCGAACCGCTGTAACAGGTCAAAAAATTTTAAAAAAAATTCCCCCCAAATTTTCCCGCCCAAAATTTTTCGGAGCAAAAAAAAACACTTTTTTTTTGGTACCGAACCGGTTACAGCGGTTCGCTACCGAACCGCTGTAACAGGTCAAAAAATTTTAAAAAAAATTCCCCCTCAATTTTCCCGCCCAAAATTTTTCGGAGTAAAAAATAAAAACTTTTTTTTTTGGTACCGAACCGGTTACAGCGGTTCGGTAATTTAAAAAAAAAATTCCCCCTCAATTTTCCCGCCCAAAATATTTCCGCCCAAAATTTTTCGGAGTAAAAAAAAAAAACTTTTTTTTTTTGGGTACCGAACCGGTTACAGCGGTTCGGTACCGAACCGCTGTAATAGGTCAAAATATTTTAAAAAAATTCCCCCCCATTTTTCCCGCCCAAAACTTTCCCAGTTACAGCGGTTATTCAAAGAACCGCTATAATAGGCTTTGACCGAAAATAAAAATCCTCTTTATATATCTCACTCCTCTTTCTCTTCTTCATTTGAAATTTCAAATTTCATCTTCTTCATTTCCTCTTTATCTCTCACTCCTCTCTCTCTCTCTCTCTCTCACTAACGCCGCCGACACTACCACCTCCATCAACGCCGCCGACACCACCTATATGTATGGGTGTATGTATATTTGTGTATGTGTGGGTACATTTATTTTGTGTATATGTGGGTGTATATGTATATTTGTGTATGTGTAGATGGGTGTATGTATAAATTTGTGTATTTACGAAAATATTTTTCGTTTATAATTTGACCGTGTCAGAATGACACGAAATTTGCACGGTCATAGCGAAACGGCATTCCGAACAAAACGCAAAATTTTGCGCTCTCGGGATTTTAGCTATCCGAGATCGTTTAAGGCCTTAAATATGCATTTTATTACAAAAATACGTATTTTTGTAATAAAACACGTATTTGAGGCCTTAAACGATCTCGGATGGCTAAAATCACGAGAGCGTAAGAACTTTTCTTACGTTTTGTTCGGAATGCCATTTCGCTATGACGGTGCAAATTTTGTATCATTCCAACATGTTCAAAAATTTTTTTTTTTTTTTTTTTTAAAGCGCCTAGCCTATTACAGCGGTTTTTTCCTAAACCGCTGTAATAGGCTTCTTAAAAAAAAAAAATTTTTTTTAATAGCAGTTATTTGTATAACCGCTGTAATAGGTATCTATTACAGCGGTTAAAAGCCGCTGTAATTGGCCAAAAATAACCGCTTTAATAGGTCATTTCTGTAGTAGTGTAAATTGATAGTAACTGAAATGCCCACACGATCTTTTGACTTATTTCTCATCCACCATTATTGCATGTAATTTGTTTTTAATTTATTAATAGGAATAATAATATTAATCTATTAATAAGGTTACTTAATTAAGGGTATCAATGTCATTCCACAATTGGAAGAAACTGAAATAAGATCCACACTTTTATAGAAATATAGCTATAGATATATATAGATTAGTCTCATATTTTTGATGCATATTTTTGCACACTCTCAACCAGCTAAAGACGGAGGAAAGCTGTTAGTTTCATTTCGTGACTTACATGTGATCAGTACTTAATTTAGCCATGCGTGCAATTACGAGCGAAATTTCATTTGTTTTTTTTTTAATGGATCAAACCAAAATTGCATCAAGAAAAAAAATATGTGAAAACAATTTTGCAAATGCATAAATAACTGGATTAAAACTGTAATAAGCCTTATCCTATGGAACAAATATTATGATTTTCCCTTAATGAAAATTCAACTTTTGAAATCAATGAATCCACCTTTGTTGTCCTCTTTCCTATTTGCTTTGTTATTTATTCTTTCACCAACATTTTGATGGGTTGTGATTTGCGTTGTTATAGTACAATATATCCACCAAAAACGCTCTGGTAATGTCAGCTAGACTCTTTGGTAGACTGCACAATCACAGTGCTTGCAATATATACACACACTTTCTAGTACGTAACTTCATTCATCTTTGGTACGTACACATTCTTTATTTGACGAGAATTGTTTTTGTTTGCAGTGTAACTTAAATTCAATGTGGATTTGTGGTCCTCACCATGATCATAAGATGCTTGCAGAAAGTTGAGAATAGAAAATAATTATTCAATCTAGCTATATATAAAAACCATAAAGATAAAGCCGATTCTGTTGGTTACTCTTGTTGAAACTGATCAACTAAATCATGCAAAATATCTTATATTTTGGAATCTGAATTCTTAATGGTTAATATAATTGTCTTTTACCAGCTAAAAGCAGTAGATTCAGCCTTTTCAATATACTCGCATAAAGTAGGTGGGTTGCACTTGGATATCCGATTCCTGTAAAATTATTTCAAAATTTAATGTTGGAGTCGATATCTCTTTCTTACAAAATCAAAATTAAATATATTATTTCAAAATTTAATGTTGAAGTAGATATCTCTTTCTGAGGAAATAAAATTAAATGATAGAAAGATAAAATTATAATTGAAAAATTGCGCTTTGAACTATGAACATTTGATAGTCACGCTCCTCATGTTTGATAGATTGGTATGAACACCTCAATGAAATTTTTAATTGAATTTACTTTTAAACAACAATTAAGGTTCCCTTCAATTTTAAGTTAAAAATCCTAAACTACATTATGTAATCTAATGGGAATAAAAAAATCTCAAAATTTCGCTAAATGTCATTGCAATAATATAACTGAAAAACATTTAACAATACTTGCAAAATTTTAAAAACAATTACCATATAATTCTGAAACTCTAAAGCGTGGACTAATAAAAAAAAAATCCCCTCTTTTTATTTTGAATTCTCTGTGATCACAATATTACTTAAATGGTTTAATCTAGCATACATCAAAAATTAATTTAGAAGAACATTAAAAAGATCATATTTTTATAGAACACTTACCTTATTTTTCCACAAATAATAAGAATTTATGTAGGAACCCCATAAATATGAATTCCTCTCAATTCAAACTTGCTAATGCAAAAAATAAAAAATAAAAAAATCTAAACACCTTTTGTGAATAGTTCCAATTTAACATAAAAATTAGCATAAAGATATGTTGTCAATCACATACATTGATCATGCATCTCGAAAATTAATTAAGGATCCACATTTTTTGGATCACCAACTATTTCTCTTCGTACAAACCTCTCAATTACGGTTAGAATTAACATAGAGTGTGTGAAGTGTGAACCATTCTCTACTTACTAACAAAATTCCAAATTAAACAATTTGGATTCTAGTACAATCTCTGGCGGCTGCAATGTAGAAAGATTTGAGCGATCTCATCATCATCAAAACATAGTTTTCCATATGTAATAGTTGTACTAATAAGAGTTTTTGCGCCCTTCAACGATGATCTTCATCTATGAAAGGCTTCTTGTGCAAGTCTGAAAGGTATATTTTTAGCTATATATACATGATCTTTTTTAATAGTCATCATTATGCGAATGACCTTCTATTTCCCGTTCGCCTGTTTGTATCCCAGGCATTTTCATTAATTTTATTTATATTTTTTATTCCTAATAATAATAATAATAGCAATCATAGGTAGTTTAACAGACATAATCATATTTATCATACAATAATAGGAATGATTACTCAATTATTAATCACTAGTTAAGTGTTGAGGGTAAATATGTCTTTTTACAATTGGAAGAAACACTTTCAAGATTCATACTTTTATAGTAGTAGTAGTGTAGTATAGTAGTAGTAGTAGTAGTAGTAGTGTATATATATATATATATGTATATATATATAGGGAAAATTGCATTTTTGGTCCCATAGGAGTTGCCCCAAAACACTTTTAGTCCCGTAGAATTTTTTTCAATACTTTTAGTCCCATAGAAATGAAAAAGTGACACTTTTGGTCCCAAAGGGCAAAAAATGGACCGAAATTGGCGGTTGTGCCACACGCGCCGTTACTGTTGGGAGAGGAAAAAAAGAAATTCAAAAAAAATTCAAAAATATTAATAAAATAATAAAAAATAAAAAAAAGGAAAAAGAAAAAGAAAATTGAAGAAGATACTGTTTATCTTCTTCACAACCCCCCCCCCCCTCCCCCCACCACGAAACCCCCAACCCAACTCCCAAACTTGCCGCCGCCGCCATCATTGCCGCCAACGTCACCTCCAAAAAATACCCTCAACCGCTCGAAACCCCCCAACCCCCGACGGCGAAACCCAACCCCCCAAATCCCCAAACCCGACGGCGAACCCAAATCCACAAATCGCCGGCGACGGAGGTGGCGGCGAATTAGGATGGAAGTGGAGGTGGTGGTCTGGGGGTTGGAGGGAAGACGAACAGTGTTCGTCTTCCTCCTTTTCTTTTCCTTCTTTTTTGTTTTTTTATTATTTTATTATTTTATTAATATTTGATAATTTTTGAATTTCTTTTTGAATTTCTATTTTTTCTCTTCCAACAGTAACGGCGCGTGTGGCACAACCGCCAATTTCTGTTCAATTTTTACCGTTTGGGACCAAAAGTGTCACTTTTTCATTCCTATGGGACTAAAAGTGTCGAAAAAAATCTTACAGGACTAAAAGTGTTTTGGGGCAACTCTTACGGGACCAAAAGTGCAATTTTCCCTATATATATATATTTATATATCCGATATTGGACAAATTCTTCAATTAAATCTAATGTAAAACATGACAATGATCAGTTACATACCCCAATTAGCTAGCTGCCACATTGTTAATCAACCAATAGAACTTACATTTGTCAACCCTAGAGAGATTTCTTTCTTCCTTCATGATCTCTTTCCAGCAATTTTCTTCCACTGCCACTACCTTTTATAGCAAAAAAAGGTTCTTCTAAAATTGTCGACAGGGCTGGAAAGTTAATGCAAAATTAACATCATCACATTAACACAAATCCCATTTGAAATTTTAATAAGATGATCATTTGCTGTAAAGATTAATGGAACTTACCTGATATGTCTCTACGCCCTCTTCTAACACTACTAATTTTGCCATTTTCTCTCAACTCTTTCGCCTTTTCAGGATGGTCGTTCGATGCGTTCATCTGAGCAGCTCTGAAGAGCCAAGTTATCTCCATCTGCTTGCTGATCATACGCACCGCGTAGTATGGAATTTTTACCCGATGATCGGCTCTCTTTGATTTGATACAAAAACTAATAAATATTACGCAGTCCATCAAGCTCTCTTTAGCCATCCCTTTCATGTCATAAGCTTGTGATCTGATCCATAGGCTATTGGCATGAGAATTTGGAGGGCTACAAAGGCATAGAGCTCTAGTTGCATTACTTATGGCACTATCAGCATCCCTTAGCATCAAATTACACTGTGCTATATTGCTATAAAGCACAATTCTTTCATTTCTATGCCTTAATGGGCATATTTTTAAAGCCTCACTATACTTCAAAAGTGCTTCTTCTATCTCTCCGACTATGAATTTATGATTGCCCGCTTGCTTAATTAATTTTGCTCTAACCCTTTTCCCTTCAAGTTTCTCATTAGACATAATTTGCTCTCTCCTTCTTCTTTCTATCTTCAAAACCCATATTTCTTCTAATAATCTTTGAACACTCACACTCTTGATTTTTGAGTTTTTACCATGTTTGTAGTCATAGACAAGTGCCCTTGTGATTGATTCACCAACATATGTCCTATTGCCTAGACTATCAAGCTCAATCAAATCGACTAGGTACAAAGAGGCAATACCGATAACTTTGTACCTTGTATCTTGATCCTTGAGAAGTAATAGAAGACAATCAATGCCCATATATTGCCAATCATCACAAGATCTCGAGAGCTTACATAGATTCTCAATAACATATCTAGATTTCGAAATTTTTTCTCTTCCAATTTTACTATAACATAGAATTCTAATTAGTCCAACTCCTGCAGGTGATGTGTGGTTCACCAATCCACCCCACATTTCACACAAGTCCTCCAAGAATTCTAGCTTGCACATAACATCTAAAGATCTTTCCTTTATTGCAAAACAGTTCAAAAGATGTATAGTCCAACATTGAAGTTGACTAGCCCACTCCTCCGCCTTCCGATTCTCCATCTCCATCCCTCCAACACCTCTTGTAAGCAAATCACGTTGATACTTCAATCTATTTTTCACTCCCACAAACATCTTATACACCACTTCTGAACAAGAAGATGCCAAGTCCGTTGCTACTTTCACCACTTCACCTTCATAAGCCGCTACGGCTTCAAAAGTGATTTCGTAGCTTGCAAGGTGGCCAAGTGCTCTAACAGCAACCCTTTGCTCCACCCAGCTCATCTCCCCCCTCAAGAGCTCCAATAATGGGGGGACCACACCTGAATCGACGGCCTTCACCGCAAAATCTACTTTGCTCATAGTATATGAGCCAATAATATGAGCTGCATAATAGGGAATGTAAATGTTTTGATGTGTGAGAAGCCAATCTCTATCATGGATAGCTTTGTTGATCAAAGTGGCCATGCATTCAAATATACCAAGAGAGGGAAGCTCTTGATATTCCGGTTGAGTCATCGCGAAGTTCCATAGCCCGCTAACAACGAGAATAAGTTGTTGATCATCAACGAAAGGTAGCCCTTTTAGGTATTCTTTTATCGAAGCTCTTCTTGTTGTTGAATCTGGCTCCTTCATCATGCAAAAGAAGCAACTGGGTTTGGTGCAAAATTGCTCTAAACCCATTCTTTGTCACTGTTCTTTAGAGAGTTTGTTTGTAATTTGTCTAAGTAAATATATATAATCAGTTAAGGTAATTACCTTTTTCGTCTTTGGGGTCTGGGATTTAAGAGTTGGAAGACTTTGAAGACGGAAAGCTCAGTAAGTGGATTAGGCCAAGTGCTGACCCTAACGGCGCATGAGAAGACTTGTGTAAATTTTCAAAAATTCAATGTATCACACTTATCTCTGTTCCTGATTTCTTAATCATATTCTTTTGGGGATATATTCTAAAATATATTTATTTTTTTGAAAAAAACTATCATCTCCTTTTTTTTTTTTTTTTAGTGTGTGATTTCCCAGAGTGTACTTTGGCAAAAATTATCATCTGTCATTAATGTAATATGTGGAGATACATAAAATCATTACTCTTGATGGTAATAATGTAAAAGCACATAAAAAAAATCATTTTCTTTAGCTATCATGCATCTAAAATTATGTACAGGTGCAAATTTCAATCGAAGACATTATTTTAAGACGGAAGTCACAATTGATGATGACTGTTTAACCAATATTGAACTCACAATGAAGGATAAAAGTTTGGTAAATATCATAGTTCAGTGCTTCACACGTCTGATAGCAATAAGATGGCTCATGCCTAGATTTTCCTGTAACCATATAATATTTATACCATTCAGCAATAATTAAGAATGTTTAAATGGGCATAACGCATTGCACCAGACAAACACATTCATGCAGGCTTAATATCTGAAAATTGTCTCTTGATATTAGAATTGTGGTTTTGTGGTCCCTTAACACTTTTAGGATCTGAAGTTCCATGTTACTGTTAAATCCTGCAATTAATTATTAATCAAGTATATGAAGCAATAAGAATATACATTTGTAAACAGTATCAAGTACAAAATGGGGATGGTTTCAAGAGTATTGACACAGCTGCCTAACATGCTGCCAGCTTTAGAATTTTAGGGAAAAGCATATAAAAAGCAGTTTTGCCAAACTTGATTATCCTCATTAGAAAGTGATATATGTAATAACTTATTCAATTATTACCTTTCACTTGTTTACTCATTATTGGTCATGCATGCCTACATTTGTCACCATATCAAGGAACTTCCTGCCCTAAAGCAAGTGTTTTTTGTCGTGACTAGACTACTAGAAACATATATAAGGGGATGGATTTGGAAACCCTAGCGAGTGGGGGTAAAATTTTAAGTTCTCGGGTAAAATACAAATTACTATCCTATATTAGGGTGAATTGTAATTTTTATCTCATAAGATATGGGTAATTGCAACTTTGATCTCGAGGTTTACGGAATTGTAAATTGATCCTATTAGACTTAAAAAGTTAAAATTTTGGTCTCGATCGTCAATTTTTTAACAAAAAAATTAGCGACTGTACGTTACACGCATAATTTTCCATGTAAAATATTTTCAAACTACAAAACATAAAAATATTATATTAAAAAATCCAAAATTAAAAATAAATTAAAAATATATAAAAGAAAAAGATCTGAAAGAAGAAGACGGCGTCTTCTTCGTCAACCCTACCTTGAACCCGAAAATCACCCTCGCCCCACTGCATCCACTGTAGCATTGTCGCGCCGCCTATGAAGTCAATGAGGTGGTGCGCGATGGAGAAGAGGTAGAGATGCGATATTCAAGTGCGTGGAGGAATCCGTGGGTTGTGCACTACAAAAAATTAAGACATTGGTGACAAAATGTCAAATGACAATATCAAAGTTGTCGCTACATGTAAATTTTTAGTGACAAAAATTTTTGTTTGCTCACAAGAATATGTTTTGCATGTTTAATAGCGACAAGATTTATATAGAAGTTTTCACTCTTAATAATTAGTGACAAGGATTTTGTTGTCACTATTGAGAATTAGTGACACTCCTATAGTGACAACTTAGTAACAATTATTATAGATGTCACTTTATTTGTGTTGTCACTATACATGTATCACTAATTGTCAATAGTGACAACTTTAAATAAACTTTTGTCACTACAAAATGCTTATTGTGCAAAGCAAAAATTATTGTTACTCATTATGTATATTTAGTGGTGATGGTGTGAAACGATTCAGGTTGTGTGGAGGCGCGATGGTGGTGTGGAGGAGGTTTGATGGTGGTGTGGTGGAGCGGTGGACTGTGGATGGAGAGGATAGTCGACGTACGGGATGGGTGGGGTGGGGGTTGAGGGGATACCATTTTGCTTTTATTTTTTATTTTAACTTAAAAACATTTGGACATTGGGATAATTTTTGGATCTAATGGCTCATATCAATGGTCAAAATTAATGTAGTCAACTAACGGTGCGTGAGTACCAAAATTGCAACTTTTTGAGTCCTATGGTACTAATTTTGCAATCTCATAAACTTTGGGACCAAAGTTGTGATGACCCATATCCTACGGGACTAAAATTATTTCTCCCCCTCAATGATATCTATTGTATCAAACATCCACCGAAAGTAATTTTTGTACCATTTACCCCCTTCAACTATGCCAAATAATATTTATCCCCTTTTATCATGTAAATTGTCTCAATCACCCTTAGACATTATCTTTATGTTTACTATTTTGTTTTACATTAATTCATTGATTAAATATAAAAAGATCGTACACCTATTGAACCTCTAAATGCAATATTTTTAAACTATATCTTTTAGTTTTACATCAGAATAATATGAAGTTAAATTTAAAGAAAAATTAAGAGATGTAGCTAGTTTTGTATTTTCACCTTAAATGGTACACATGTAATATTTTAAAAAACTCAATTTATATTATTTGTGTTTTAGTTTCAATCAAGATACTTACAAGATTTGAAAGGAAAAAAATCTCTATAGTTATATTTTTTATCTTTAAAAATTAAAAAATAATACACATATGTAAATATGGAGATAAACTACATAAGATTTATAATGACAATCTTTTTTTTATGTGTTTTTATTTCGTTTCTCGCAACAAAAGGAAAGAAGATTTGAGGTGTTGAATAAGAACAAGACCAATTATTTTTATAAGTTTTTTTAGTTTTAATACTTTTTAAGAATTCGTAGTCCATTCTCTCTAAATATTATAAGATAATTATGTCCATTATAATTTTTAAAGTTTCTTGTTCTTTAAAACTAATTTTACCAAAAAAAAAAAATTCGAAAAAATAAGACAAATAGAAACAGAAATAAAAACAAAAATAGTGGTCAAGGATAACAAAGACAATTGCATGATAAAGAGAAGGGGTAAATGGTACAGAAATTAGGCGTTTGATACAAAGGACATAGTTTATAATAGCAAATTATAGTTTACCCAATTCTATGTGTAGATTATGAAACTTCAAATATAAGGTCGATATCATGTATTCGTATCGATTTTCGTTGATTCGACGATTGTATCTGTCTTTAATTTTAATTAATCATTGATAATATCTAGTAATATTAAATCTATCATTTATACAGTGATATTATTGATCGATTCAAGATATTATATGTTGGTAATACTTATATTATCATGTTTTGCGTGTTATATCCGATGACTAATGGAGTTCATACTTCTATTTTTAAAACCCGATTTGTTGGTAAACGTTTATACAAATGAAGACTTTTTAGCAAACTATTTTCTATTATAAATTTGAATTTGATTAATCATAACATCATGTGCTCCCATGCTGTCGGAGGTCGTGGTTTATCTGTTTGCGCCAAATTTATTTGAAATGCTGGTTTTTCACTAAAATTGGTGTTTGTTCGTGTGTGCATTTCATTTCACTCTAACAGTCATATTTTGAACATCAATGATTGTGATCTTTCAGTGAATATTTGCAACTTTTGGTTGGTCTTTAAGTCTATAAATATTAAATCCGCCTACCAGTTTTGACATATTTTAAAATCCAAAAATACATACACTTATATATATATCTATTGGTGCAAGTTCTGAAGTATTCAAATACTGCTTCTAAATACTTGTACCTATTTTATCTTGGGAGGCTTGTTTGCTAGAAACTCTTGTAGTTAAGAGGGCAAATAAAGTCTTAAGAAAAGAGTAATCCTCGACTCAGGCAGATTCTTAGTCTTATATTTTCTAACATTCTTAAGACTTTAATTCTGAAATGGCTGAGAGTTCTGACAAAGTGTCGGGTATGGCACAAATTGAAAAACTGAAAAAGTTTGATGGTTCGAATTACAGACGGTGAAGGTCTAAATTGTTCTTCTTTCTGCCAACGCTGAAATTGGCCTATGTTCTGGAAAGGGATGCTTCAGTGGCAAGGGAAGAATAAACTGTTGCTGAAATTGCTGAACGTCAGAAATGGGAACGTGGTGACTTTACTTGCAAAGGGCACATTCTGAACGCTATGTCCAACGCTCTATATGACGTGTATGAGCCCGCAACGGAAAATAGTTCTGCGAAAAATCTTTGGGATGAATTGGAGAAGAAATACAAAACAGAAGATGTGGGGAATAAGCGTTTTCTGGTTAGTCGGTTTTATGATTTTCATATGGTAGATAATGATTCTGTTCTTGCACAAGTTCATAATTTTCAAATCCTTTTACACCAAATTGTTTCTGAGGGTCACACTCTTGACGAACCTTTCCAAGTGTCTAGCATAATTGCTAAATTGCCAACGTCTTGGAAAAATACTCGTAAAGAGTTGACACAAAAGAAAGAACCTTTGGATCTTCAAGAATTGATTAAGTTTATCCAAATTGAAGAGAATACTCAAAACATAGCGAAACTTGATGTTGAAAAGAAGAATCCAATGGCTCTTGTCATTGAAAAATAAGGCACAGAACAAGGGTAAGAAAAGGAAATTTGAAGACACTAACAATTCAGGTATAGCCAAAGAGGCTAAAGGGAATTGTTGGAAGTGTGGTAAACCAGGTCATCTCAAAAGGGACTGTAAAGATAAGTCCAAACAGCAACATGATCAAACCAATGTCGTGACCGACATAAACTTTGTTGCGGTGGTTGATGAGGTGAACATGGTTGATGATGATAATAGTTGGTGGATTGACTCGGGTGCAACAAGACACATTGAACGTTGTAGAAGTGTGTTTCAAACCTATGAAGAAATGAAAGATGGCCAAAGTCTGTTCATGGGAAAGTCTTCATCATCAAAGGTTGCGGGGCAAGGAAAAGTGATAATCAACTTGTCATCGGGGAAACGTCTCACTCTTACTGATGTTCGGGATAATCCCACATTGGAAAGACAAGGAAAGGTAATACCTTTTGTCATTAATAAAAGACCTTTTATCTTTGTGGGAATATGAAAAGTTCAATGTCCCACATGGGAAAGTAAAAGAAGTGTAAACATGTTTATAAATCATTTACTTCCTTGAAAACTTAAATTGATAAGCAAAAGGTAGTGGAGAGATCACCCACGCCCGACCGCGATCTCTTCGCGCGCGCAGGCGCCGCGACCCACGGACAGCGATTGTGGGCGGGGCTGGGCGGGGCGGGCCTTGGCCCGTGTGCTTGCATTCCGTCAGCGGTCGTGGTCTATCTTTTTGCACCAAATTTATTTGAAATGCTGATTTTTCACTAAAATTGGTGTATGTTCGTGTCTGCATTTCATTTCACTCTAACAGTCATATTTTGAACATCAATGAGTGTGATCTTTCAGTGAGTATTGGCAACCTTTGGTTGGTCGTTAAGTCTATAAATATTAAATCCGCCTACTAGTTCTCACACATTTAAAAATTCGAAAATACATACATTTATATATCTTTATTGGTGCAAGTTCTGAAGTATTCAAATACTACTTTTGAATACTTGTGCTTGTTTTATTTTGGGAGGCTTATTTGCTAGAAACTCTTGCAGTAAAGAGGGTAAATAAAGTCTTAAGGTAAGAGTAATCCTCGACTCAGGCAGATTATTAGTCTTATATTTTTCAACATCATGTTTAACTTCTTTTATATTTAAAACAATAAAACTTTCTACTATGTTTGAATGAGCACAGTATACTGTATATGTTGTGTATATTTTCGAGAATTTATTTATTTTTTCAGAACTTTTTTATCACCATATTCTATATATACTATATTTACGTAGCCACTATTAATGTGGATTGTATAACACACTTACAATTGTTATCATTTATTCAACTGACTTTAAACCATGGTACAAATTCCTGAAATAAAATCTAGACCTAAATCTAAGACTTATTTGTATCATTCCTCATTAATGGTAAAGTTTGCATGGTGATAAGTTCATTACAAATAGGAATGTCAATGAGCCCAAGCCGACTCGAAGCTCGTAACCTTAGTTTGATAATTTTCCAGCCGAACTTTATACGCGCAAAGCCCAAGCCCACTATTAAGGCTTGAATTTGAATTCAAGTGCCCGAGTGTGAGCGGGAGTAGGCTCGGTTTGAATTGGGCTCAAACTCGTATAAATAATATATATATATATATATCATATACAAAGATAAAATTATGTAAATATTTCTGAATTGCATACATTATAGCAACATTTTAGATTGGGGAAATGAGTTCTTAAAATCACCGTTTAACTCTAAATTTGTCTAATATAAAACACTATACTTAATAAATTAAATAAGTAAAAAAAATATCAAGTAACAGACCACATCTAATACAAACATATGACAAGTCACATAAATTGACATTAGGGGGCTGCTAGCTTTTGTCTTAAAAAATTTGCATTTTATTATTTCTCCTAAGAATTTACAGCATAAGCAATTTTTGGTACTTATATCATATATTTAGTTATAATATTTTTAAATCTTAAATAATATGTGCGACATATATTTTAAGATATATTTCAGTTTATGCTTTGTGAAGATTGGTAAGTTAAATAAGAATTTCAAGATATATGTTAGTTATGATTTGTCATTAGAGCACGGATGATGTTAATTTTTGAAGTATTTGAATTATTTTTTAATTTATATATTAGAACTTTATTACTTATAGTTTTTAAAAAGAGAATAAATTTGTCCGGCTCGGGCTCGACTCGAAGCTCGTACTAATTTTCAGGCAAAGTCCGAGCTTTGTAAAAAACAAACTCATACAAATTCAACTCTTGGTGATGAAAACTAACATAATATCAAGTCGAGTCTGACCTAGCCTGTCTCACTCGACTTGATTTACAGACCTAATTACAGAGAATTAGACAGGATGTAGGTAACCTAGGAGAAATTGATAAATAACGCAAGTTTTTTTTCCAAGGTTCAGGCCTTAAATTTTAGGATTTAGGTGTGTGCTTATATATATACTAACAAAACTACATGTGTTGCATGTGGATGCATGATTCTTTCTAAACGCCTTGAATATACCGAATACTTTCTTATTTTGAAATCTTAGAATTTTGAAAATTTTAATAATGCCCATGCATAAAATATCTTGAAAATAGAATCACTTGCACTATACTATTTATTCCAAAATAGTAATATATGATTTCATTTATTGCCATTTGTGAGGTATAGAATCAACTTGCTTTGATGTTGTTGATAGTTAATTGTCTCAAGAAATGTGTGTGTATATAACATGCAAATCTATGATCATTATAAGTTATAATTAGGACTTAACTACAACTATTAGACTCTTATAATTATATTTGTACTTTCTTGTAATTTGCTCATGCATAACTCTGATCAAATTATTTTTGTATAAATCACAAAAAAGAAAGTAGTAGTTTTGAGGGAAAAATACATTTTTGTCCCTAAATTTATTGATTAAAACACATTTGCTCCCTCAACTTACAACTTGCGGATAAATATAGTCTTTGTCATCTAACTTTCATTAAAAACTAACGAAAATGGTCACATGCTGTTTTTAAAACTTTTTAAAATTTGTTTGATTTTAAATTTTGACATAGATAAAAACAATTCAAACAAATAGAAAAAATATTTAAAAATATATAAATGTAAAAAAAATAAAACAATAACTAAAAATTAGAAAACATTTCAGATTATATATTTTGAACTAATTTTATACTCTAATATGAAAAAGTAAATATTAAATTACTCAATATAGTTTACTAAATTTGAAAAGGATTTTATCAGAAAATCGGTCTCAAATTAAAGTAAATATTCAGATAGAAAAATATTTTACTAAATATGTTAAATAATTTGAAGAAATTAAACTAAATATTACAAACCAGCCTTTCTCGTGTTGTTATTTTTTTGAATTTTTAATTAATTTTTTTAATTTAAATAATTTTAAATATTTTTATTTTTTAAAAATATTTGTATTATTTATAATTATAATTTTCAAATGTTTATTAACTTTCACTTTTTAATATTTTAATTTTTAATAATTTTATTTTACATTATTTTTATTTTATAATCCTATTTTCCATATGGCATATTGAGATACGATCATTTGTCTCTTTTTTTTTTCAAGTCGAAAAGTCATGTTTCCATATTGGCAAAATTGATTATAATCCTATTTTCCATATGGCATATTGAGATACGATCATTTGTCTCTTTTTTTTTTTTCAAGTCGACAAGTCATGTTTCCATATTGGCAAAATTGATTTGAAAATTGAAAATCCTAACAAAATGCTATTTTGAATTTTGTGCAAACTCCGCTAATTTAGAGGAAAAGCAATGGCAGGAAATAAAAGTGTTTGAAATTGACAAGTTGAGAGACTAAATCTGTCTACACTGAAACATGGAGGACCAAATTGTGTTTTGGCCGATTAATTTAAGGATGAAAAATGTTATTATACGAGTAAAAATTATAAGGGACCAAATAGTGCTTAATATTATAAGGTTGTTTTTTGGATGAAATAAATCATGAATTTTCATGAGGGACCATTTTAGTACATGTTAAAGTATAGGGTTGTCTGCGATAGTAGAAATAGTTCATGGGGCCATTTTGTATTTAACCCTAAAAATAATAATAAAGAAAAGCTGCATAATCCTCTCGATATTATATATATATATAAACACACTAAGAGTGGAATAATCAAACAATTCCACAAAATAAAAAAATAATAAATAAGTTAATTATGAAAAAGCAGTTCAAAGATTAAACAGCAAAAGTACCTAAAGAAAGCATGATAACTAGAATACATAGAAAAAATTAGAAAAAAATTCCCATAAATGACAGTAAAATTAACCAACAGAAACTTTTACTTGACACTTTCTTTATAAGAATTCCTAAAAAATTAACATGGTTTTTGTGTGTAAATATTCCATATGTATTCTAAAACTCTCTTCAACTGATAATGAAATTTGTGGGGCACCGTCCATCACAATTCACAGGACATGGAATGCATCTTATGCAATTCTTATGAGCATCATTGAGATTTTTCCTTCAACTTTCCTCTTCTTCTTTCAGTGAAAGAAGAGTAATGTAGATTAAACAATACAACTCTGAAAGTGTAATGAAAATAAAAAATGAAATGCTTGAAATGAAAATTATGAAACGCTCTTTAGTAGACCAACATGTCATAAAAGATGAAGAAAAATATTTCTCGTGCCCTCACACATTGGGAAGAAAGAGTTCAAGGCATCAATTTTGAACTTGCATTTGCACAAGGTGCTTGTACATGGTGGGAAGGTGTAGAGTCTTATTACATTCATTATTTTAATTAAAATTTATAGCTATGATGAATGATACTTATTATTAAGTTTATAATGCAAAGGCTGTTCAGTTTCCAGTTTGTTATAGATATTAAGCGTATATAGATCAGACGGAAAATGTAAGCTTTTTATTGAATTGAATGAGTTATTAATTAATAAGGTTAAATATGGTTTTTTTACAATTGGAAGAAACATCCTACAAAATTTATAGATAGATAGATAGATAGAAGATAGATAGATAGATCGATAGATAGAGATAGAGATGTAGATATAGATATAGTTGATTTGTCGGCACCGAGAGTGTTGCTCTAGGTGCATCTATCACCACATATTCATGGGGTTGGTGGTGGTTTTCATCACCCACCCCACTACCCATAAAGAAACCACCCCCAATATTCATGAATGTGTCACTATGGTGCATCGGGAGCAACAATCTCGGTGCATCATAGTATTTTCCTGATTTGCCATAGATATATATATCCTTGGAAAGAAGCTTCCTTTTATCCCTCCAAGGAATAAAACTTGGTGGCTGGTGCTTAGGGATGTATTGGGAAAAGCAAAAATATCTCATGAAAGCATCATTGCATTATTCATCTAACAAACTGACAATCTTAGTACTTCACAAGCTACACAGATATGAAATCTAACAAAGTTGCAGCTCATCATAAGTATATATCACAGTCTAATTGATTAATTAGTGAAGTTGTGGTCCATTTAATAACTTTTTTGACTCTATGCGCGCACCTAATTGGGGAAGAAAAGAAGCATTCGGATAATTTATACACTTTGATCAAGTTTCAAGTACCGATGGCGATGGTCTCAAGAATATGCGGCTGTCATGCACCTGCACATGAGATATAAATATGTAAAAGTGCATAATAAGCAGATGTTTATACTCGGGAATAAAATTATCAAAAAATAATCAGGATGAAATCAGGACAAGATAAACCATATGGATATCGTACAATTTGTTGTTAAAAAAAATAGTAAACTGAGGAATCAGTCTGAGTCAAGCATCGCGCTTTTTGTAAGACTTTGTTTGCCACATTTACTGTTGAATTACATAAATAAGCCTACCAAGATAAAACATACAAGTAATCAAAAGCAGTTACAAGAATACTCTTTATCTTGCATTAATAGTGAAAGTAAATTTCGTAATTTAGAAGTACCTCGATAGTTCCAGAGATTTGATATTTATAGACACTAAAAAGACTACACTCAGAAAGCTAGGTTTCGTTGCTATACAGAATAGCCGCATTCAAGTCGGGAGGTAAGACTGTTCATTTAACTTCAACAGATATAATTTAAACAAACAAGCGCCAATAATTGGGTGCGCGCATTCAAAACTTCATCACTCAGCACGCTGATCAAGATGACCAACGCTAGAGGCTTGTACAATTCTCAGTGTTGAACCTTTTCGGATTAGTGCCAAAGGCTTGTTATAGCACTGACACAACCCATCAGTGCTAAATTGTTCCTACAATTCAGCATTTCAAGTTTTACCTCTAAGGCCATTCATTTGGTAAAATCGAGCCTCAAATAGTGTCAAAATTCAACTCCGAAACAAAACAATAGATCACAATCTCTGATGACCGCATGCAAGGCCAAGCTAGGCTCTGGCCTCTGTTGCAGTCCACGCCACCTGGGCATTGTGATGCACAGCACCTTGTATGAGGAGTGATCTCTCTATAGTTTGCATTTTTCTAATCAAGTCTTCAAGGAGTGAAAATGTTTACAAATATATTTCCACATCTTTAAGATTTTCATGCGGGACTAGAAACTTTACTTTCATAAGAGAAAAAAAGTATTTCCTTTCAAAAATGTCAAAAAGGTACTTCTTTCTCATATCTTTCCAATATGAAATACACAAGTGATTCTATGCTAGAGCAGGACCATTGGTCCTGGTCCATAATATACAGTCGGATTGGGATAATCAGGGTGTCTTATACAATAACACCAATTGATCCAACGGTGTTTGATAGACCGAAAATATTGGTCTTAGTCTAGCCTAGAATTTCCCAGGGTACATACAAGAGTAGAGAAACACACTTACGAACCAAGAAAATTCGAACCCCAAACCCACCCAACCCCCCCCCCCCCCTCCTCTTAGTTTTTAAAAAGTTCACACAATTTCAAAACTATATTGTAAACATTATTCGCACATCAATAAAGTTGTCTTACAATTTGGACATTTACATAGTCTAACACGTATTAATTATCTAAATGAGGCTATGCTTAAAAGATTGCATTCGACGCCGGTGATCAATCAGGCAGAATAGAATTTGCCCTTTCTGACCGGTTGTTTGAGTAGAACACCCAGCACATTTGAGACATTGTGCAACCTCATGATTAACAAGAATAGTAGAGAAGTTTTCAATCTTGTAGAAGTCATCATACTTCAGTGCTTATAAAGGTGAATCTAAATAGATAATTAATCTCACGCTCCTTTGTTTCTATACAGGCATTGTTAGAAAATTTCTTGTTAGATGTTTTGATGATGACAATTAGGATTTTTGTTAGACCCCAAAATATGTAAGTTTGATTTTATTATAAAATATGTATAGGCTTTGAGCATTAGAATTGTATAAGGCTTTATTTGTTTTTATTCTAGACTGTTAGGCTAAGTATTCTTAGATTGAGCCTTTGATATTATTCTAAGTAAGTTTATCAATAGTTAGGTCTAACGATTCAAGCGTCTGAAGTCTGAATGAAGATGAAGATCTCTAGCAAGCATCTGAGCGTCAAGCTTTTTCAAGCATTGATGTATGAAGATTCAACTAAGGATTATTCAAGATTGAATGAGCGTCTATCAAGACAAGATTTCACCTGAATATATTCCGAAGTCAGTTAAATGCAAATATTCTCAAAGCATTAATGTCCAACGGGCATTAATTTCAAATGTATTAAATGCTGATAAGAGCATTAAATTTGATAAGCACTCTAGGACGTATGGAAAAGCCTTCCCATTGGACTGTCAACTTTTCAGAGTCTGCGGCACCATCTTTATGCAGCATAATTTCAAGGAAAAAGGACGAAAAAGTCGTTAAAGCGCGAAAGTTATAGACACGAGCTTGATCATGTGTCCAACTGACACTTTACCCAAGAAAGTCTATAATAGGACTTCGGCAACAAGCCAAAAATATAACAACAAGCTAACAAGCCGAATCTCTGTTGCATTGAAGCCTCAACCCTTAAACTTTCAGAAGAGCTCGAATATTCAAATCAAACATTCCTTCTGCTTTTCTCCAATCCCTGAGACAGTCAACCAGTATCTCCAACATCTTTTCCAGAAGAACTCTACTCTACTATTGACATGTTTCAAGTTATTTGAACTTCCACAAAACAAACAAACGGTTAGGCAAAACCTTTATTCAACCTCGCGATCCGAGTGAAGTCGAAATTGAATACTTACACTATTTCTGGGTGAAAGAAGCAAGCGGATCAAAGTGTCTTGGAGCAGAAATCTGTGTGACCAATGAGCTCAAGTCATTTAAATCCATCTCATCCCCTATTTTGTAGAAGTTTCTGTGTGATTCTTCAAGAATCATTTTAGTGGATTTCCTCCAAGTAAAAAAGGAGAAGAAGGACATAGTTGGGACTACAACACCAACGAACCTTTCAAACCTTGTGTTCTTTACTTTACTGTCGATTTCATTATTGTCATATCATTGCATAATCGGTTAAGTAAACACATTGATAAAATCACTTAAAGCTAAAAGCAACTAAGAAAAACATTGTGACGCTAAAACCTTTCAAAAAGAAAACTTAAAATTGTTCCGTTGTGCTAACCCTGATAAAAGAATTGAACGCTTAGTCTCATTTGATTAAAGTATTCTAATCTTGAATCTAAGTTAACTTTATTAAAACATGTCTTCTAGTAGACGCTCAGCCAAGTGTCCACCTTTTTTAGCGTCAACAATATCTTTGAGTACGAATTTTTGAAGTTGAAAAAAACTTCAGGGTCTATTCAACGCCCCCTTCTAGACCCTTTCGTATGCCACTTGGGACCAACAAGTAGTATCAGAGCGGTTAAAGTTGAAGTTTTTCAAATTTCCAAGCATAACTGCTTGTTTAGATCCTTTTTGAAATCTAGTTACTTCAAATTTCTTTCATGGCATTTGCAAAAGTACCTAAGTTGACCGAGTCAAACTATGACTCATGGAAGGTCACAACATTCACTTATCTTTGTTCTTGTGATGATGAAATGTGTGATATCATTTCAGATGGGCCGATTCAAATCTTAAAAGTTATCACTAAAGCGCCTGGAGTCACAGAAGAGACCCAGACGGTTGTTGAAAAGCCTAAGCATGAGTGGTCTACAGATGAGCGTCACAGAGCAAATTTGGATAATATTGGTCGAAACGGTCTATATACAGCCATTGGTGATAATGATAGTTTGTTCAACAAGGTCAAGTCGTGTTCTACGACTAAGGAAATTTGGGATAAGTTGGCTATAATCTATGGTGGATTAGCTCAAATCAAAGAGAACAAGCTTTCAATTGCCAAGGAAAGATTTAATAGTTTTAAGATGTTGCCCAATGAGACACTAGAACAGTTGCATATAAGTTTTACTGCTCTTGTTACAGAGTTGACGTCTCTAGGCATGGATTTTCAAAATTGAGAAATGGTGGTTAAGATTTTCAGAAGTCTCCCTAGTATATTTTTGATGAAAACGACGGTTATAAGAGAATCAAATATGTTGGATCTTCTAACTCCAAAAGATACTTTTTCAAAACACAAAACTTTTGAGTTTGAGTTTAATTCAGCAAGTGATGCAGTTAGTCCAGTGATAGAATTTGGAGTGCTAATAGCATCAGTTAAGGGCAAATCGGGTAATAAAGGAAAGGTGTTAGAGATGAGCTAGGAATAGGTAGGGGTGTAGATAAACCCGCACAACCTGCCCGACCCGCTCAAACCGACCCGAACCGCCCGAAAACCGCCGGTTTGAAATTATTAAAAAATTGTGGTGGGTTGAAAAAATTGCAACCCGCCACTTTCGGGTCGGGTGGTGGGTTTAATAATTGTAACCGGCCACCCGACAGCTAATTGTATATGTCATAAGTGTGTGTGTGTGTGTATATATATATTTAAAGATTAACCCTAAACTTTTAAAACTATATATGCATATATATAAACTCTAATACGAATAGTTTTATTCATATTTATGTAAAACACTTTATTTTTAATTTGAGTAAACAAGAACATTTATTTTTACTTGATTTGAACGAAGATGTAGATGTATATTTTTATAATAAACTTATAAAATAATTTTATTTTATTAATATTTTAGAGTTTACAAATCATGATAAATATGATTTTTATTTAATAACACCACTTATTTTTGTATTTCTCACCAACTCAATTTTTTTTAATTAAATGTACAAGTATATTATTTAGTTTTTTACTTACTAGTTGAAACTAAAAGTAACATAATTATAATTCGATAACTCGCCAAACCGCCTGCTAAATACATTAAAACCGACTGACCCGAACCGCTTGGTTTGAAAAGATAAATATGCGGTTTCGATTTGTTATGTTGTCAACCCGCATATATCGGGTCGTGTTAAATTTTTTCATAAAACTTCCCGAACCCGACCGCGTACACTAGTAGGAATAGGAGTTCGCATTACTAAATAGGTTCAAAAAATTTCTAAAATATGAGAAGAAAAGAAAAGCTCCAAAGCATCAAGGACAGAATTTCTATCAAGCGTCTCCTCCCACTCAACAACAGTATCAAGCGCCTCAGTATTCTAATCCTACCCTTTCAGCGCCGATTCAGTACCAAGCGTCTTCTCCGTAAAATCTCTCAGCGCCAGTGGTCTCAAAACCACATGGTTCCTCAAGGTTGACAAATGAACAAAAAATGAAAACTAATCTCTGTTATAACAGCAGGAAACCAGGGCACTACCAAGTAAATTGTCCTTATCCAAATGTATCCAAGCCCACAAGGCAGGATTACTCGGATAGAAACCAATTCAGGAGCAAACTTCGTCAATAAGGTTTACTAGAGGAATCAGAACCAGTGTTCGCACCTGAAGATTTGGATTTTTCAGAAAAGAGTAGTGATGATGATGAGCCAGTAGATGATTTAGTGTTAATCTGTCTCATGGCAAAGAGATGATGAAGCGTCTTCAGACTCACTATCTGAGGTAAATACTAAATTAGCTTATCCTCTCTCTTATGAAAAATTGCTTGACAAAGTAAAAGAATATTATCAAGATTGTCAAGATGCTGCCAGACTATATCAAAATCACTCTGATAAGATATCAGCTCTGAGAGGTGAAAACATGACGCTCAAGGCAGAGTTGCAAGCTCAGCAACAATGCATTAAGAAAAACCAATCACCTGAGACTGAAATCACTCAGTTGAAAGGTGATCTTGATACGGTAGTCAAGAGAGAAGCTGAGCTGATTGCTAGACTTGCTAAATCAGAACAACTCATCTCATCATTGTCTAAAGCGTCAAGAAAGCTAGACAATGTGACTGAGATAACAAGCTTATTTAGTGAAAAGACCGGTTTAGGATGCAATAAATTCGGTAAACAACCAAACAAATCAAATGTTACGGCAAACAACAATGGAAAAGGTGTATTCTTTGTTGAGAAAGGTTCAAAGAGTCAAACACCTACTGAACCAAAAACAATGGTACGAGGCCAAACGATAAAGCCAAAGTTGACTCAGGCAAGGGAAAGACGAAAGTGAATGATTCACAAAGAAAGGTTTATCCAAATGCTCAAAAGGTTAAGAAGAAACCTTGCCACTGTGAATCAAACGCTAAGAGTCAAGCGCCCAAGGTGCACCCTAAGCCAATGCTAAGGAAATACGAGCGTCAATATCCACAACAATCAAGGTCATATTATCAATACTATGAGGATGATGAGTACGATTATGATTATGTTATGATTATGATTATAATCAAGGATATTATTATGCACCCAAGAACCACACACAACATAATGTGAAACCCAAAAAGGTTAATCCTTCCGCAATGAAGACTAAGCAATTATGAGTTTCTAAAGTTCTAATTCAAACTAACGCTACTAATGTAAAAGAACCCAAGTCACAATGGGTACTGATACGAGGTGTTTTTACGTGTTTTTAAGACCGTAATTCTTATGATTTGGATTCACTTATTGCTTAAATCATGTCACATTTGCATTTAATAGGTGTGTTAAGTGAATACAGGTAATAAATGAGAATACATGAAGAAAAGGGAAGAAAAACGATGTACAAAACAAGTTCAAGCATGTTTTTCAACACCTAGGCGGTTTATGCATCTCCTACCACATTCGAGTGATAATTCCGTATATTTCGAGACCGACTTAGACAAAGTTTCCTTCTACAAAGTTTTAGATGTATGTCTTAGCTTCAAATGGGAACTTGAAACATCCAAATCGGAGGTCTATAGAGATAATTGTGAAGGAAATACGATTGCTGCGCCGAACAGAGAAGTACATGTGTCAGGATACGCCCCAGCGCCCTCCTAGTCATGCCTAGGCATGGATAGTCCGAATGTTACTCCTTTTTCAGCCTAAATTCCAGCATTATATGATGGGTAAGAATCACTTTTGGCCATAATTCAGCACATGTGTTGAGGGGTTGTCATAAGTGTGTTTCTTGGTAGATTTACTTTATGGGCGCCAAATCAGAAACAACCTCCATGTTGAAACGTAATTTAGGTATACTTAGAGACCGAATTGGACAAAATGTCCTTCTGCAAAGTTGTAGATCTATGTGTTATCTGAACATGGGGACTTGAATCATCCAATTTGGAGATCTGTGGAGAAGTTTATGAGGAAAATACTAAGACTGCGCTGGAAAGCAAGAAAATGGCAGCATGCATGTGTTTTGTTGAAGTTTTCACATGGTCATGCTTGGTGGAATTCTTAATGGCCGAAAGTTCAACATTTTTTAGCTGGTTGGAATCTTAAAAGCCAAACTTTAAGCATCACCTTAGGTGGAATTCTCATTGGGGAACTTTAATGGGAATTCTTAATGCATACTTTAGTGGAATTTTTGGCTATAAAAGGAGGGGGAACCCATACTCTTCATCATTCACTATCAATTTCAGATTCTTGGAGAAGAGGAGGAGGAGGAACAGGTCCTCAAGCTTCATTCATCACCATTCTTCATCATTCTAAGAGGAGAAAGCTAGGAATTGAAGTTCCAATCAAGGGGCCATCATCTATCACATTAGAGGGAGTTTTTATAGCCTTTTCATTTCATTCATGTCTATGAACATGTGTATTTATTCATTATTGTTTTTCATAATAACTATCATGAACTAAATTCATAAGACTAAGGCCATGTAAGGTCAAATTGTGATATATGCTTATAATAGATGATTGTAGAGGTTATACTTATATTGTTATGTGATGTGAATTTGTGTTTTTACCTATCTTGCATATACTTGATCACTATATGTTAGAATCTTATGCCTAGGTTGATATTTCGGGAGAAAATTAACTTAGGGTGCAAGAGATTCACATCATGACCCTCAACTAATGAGAAATTGCTCTAGACATAGGTAAAGATTCCCGGGTGAAGTTGTTCGATTCTAATCGAGTGAACTCTAGTACGTTAATGCATGTTTAGTGGTTAGATTTCCGGATAGGAATATTTGGGAAATCACGATCTAAGCATAGGAGTTTATACGCGAGACATCGGTTATTCTCTACCCTCGGAGCTCTCACCATAACAATATAAGTGTAATCCTTTAACAAGAACCTTTATAAATATATTTGATCAATTTGAACCTAGCATGTGCCTTAGTCTCCCTTTATAATTGGTTTTAAATCACTTGCTCATCTTTGTTCTTGTTCTTTACAAATTTTATTTGAATTTATTCTTACTTTGTTTATTCACTTCATTACAAATCTTAAACTAGATTCAAGTCTCCGTGGTTCGACAACCCGGACTTTTCGTCCACACTTATTACTACACACGACTAGTGCACTTGCTACAATAGCACGTTAGCTTTTAGCGTGTCAGGTACCTAAAAAGAACTAGAACTGCCCTTTGAATGTAGGTACTTAGAGACAAAGCAGATACATTTGCTTGGTACATCGATAGTGGATCGTCAAGGCACTTGACAGGCTCAAAGGATCTCTTGAACAACTAATGTGCTACCAATAGTCCTCAGGTTGTATTTGGTGACAACTCCAAAGGTAAAACCAAAGGTATAGGTATTGTGCATAGGGGGAACATCATGATAAGTGATGTATATTATGTTGAGGCATTGAGTTTGTTCTTATAAATCTAATTATGGCATTGAATTTATTGAATAAATAGGTCCTTAAGATCAGGGTGTACTCACCATTTCTTATTTGATAAGGAGGAGCACTGGTGGAGTTAAGTGCTTGATCTTATAAACACAGTTTGCGATTTAAAGAATCTGGATTGGGCGTTTAGATTCAACTCGTATGGCACTTGCTTTGACAAGGAAAGTGCTAAGTCTTACACTGATTAGATAGTTGGAGTTGGTGTCATGAGTATGATTAACGGAGTTAACATATTCAAATACGACTCGTTGTAATCCTATCTCATGGGTTTTTACTCAGTGACAATCAATGAAGACGATTATCGTTATAATAGTATGAGTGAACTTCAGACCTGAGGAGTCATTTGCATTGTGCTCGTACCATTGAATAAGTTATTAGAATAGTTAAGCCCAATCACCCGTTGGTGGGGTCGACCTCTAAGTACGATTCAATTGGTACGTTCAACAATGGGAAATGGACTGGCAATAAGGAATTCACTGTCTCGAAAGTAAACGAGAAGCAGCCTGTACATCATAGGTGTTGTGAAATTAAAGTCTTTGGCCAAAGCATTAATAACTGACTTATATTAGATATGAAGGGCAGTTTAGTAATTTCATATCAATATGATTATAAAGTACAGTATCAAGTTGTATGAGTTTAACATTCCATGACTCTTACTTGATCGGGTTTCCTCAGTGAAGAGTTTATACTCATATGGTATTTATAACACAAAGGTTCGTGATGAAATATTCATCTCATACTTGATTGAGTTTCGGTATAGCTTCATGGGATGGCTTGGTGATAACTATATCTTTGGAATCCTCCCAATGCCAATCAAGACGAGCCTAGAGAGTCGCACTATATAAAGATGATAAAATAAAGAAGCTTTACTGTTTGAAGGGTATTTTGGTAGTTTCACTTGGAGTGGAATTTATCAAACGGATATGTATTGATTAAAATAAATATATTTAATTATTGTAATCAAATTATTTTTATTCAATCACTATTAATAGTATGGTATTATTAATTTAGAATTAATAGAGTACTATTAATAAAAGGAGATTAGTAGCTTTTTATTTAAATATTAAGTGTTTAACTAAAATCAAAACATTAAGTCAGTTTTTCATCTTAGAGAGTGAAAAATAGTAAAACACAAAATTCTTTTCCTTCCCCATAAACCCTAAAGCACCCAACCCAGTCTACGGTAGAGGAAGTCGAGCTTCAAGATTTGAAGGTTATCTTTCGCGTGATTATCTAGAGGAAGGAATGATATGTTGCTTCTCAATAAAAGGCTAGGCTTTGGATTTCATCGAAAAGGTAATTAGATTACCACCTATTCTTGATATCGTTTTTGTGACCATGAAATTATCAAAAACATGAATTGAATCCGGGCTATGTGAATCATAGAAAAAAAAAATCTATCCGCTGGTTTGATTCATAACAAAAAGAACAAACGATATTTATTTGGTAGATTGGAGTTCAACAATTGATAACAACCCAACATGCTTTGTGGCTAAAAATGAATCTAAAGCAGGTTGGTTATGGTATAGAAAAATGAATCACCTCAACTTTAAAATAATCTCTCAGCTTGTAATGCTAAATCTTGTAGAGGGATTACCTAAAGGACCTTTTCATAAGGATCGTCTTTTTGACGCTTGTCAAATGGGCATACAAGTTAAATCATCTTTCAAGAGAAAGCCTTATCTATCTACCTCTAGGATACTTGAACTACGTCATATGGATCTATTTGAACCTGTTCAAACGATTAGTGTGAGCAGTAAAAAGTGTTCTTTGTTGATAGTAGATGATTTCTCTCAATTTACTTGGGTGGAATTTCTTTCATCCAAAGATAAAACATGCGACAAGCTCACAATACTTATTCGACAACTCCAAACTTTGAAAAATCTTAAGGTTACTAGAATAAAGAGCGATCATGGAACTGAGTTTACTAACAAAGTTGTTGAGAAGTTTTGTGTAGAAAATGGAATATATCATGAGTATTCAGCTCCTAGAACTCCTCAAGACAACGGTGTTGTTGAGCTTCGGAACAGAACGTTAAACGAAGTCGCTAGGACGATGTTAGCTAAGTCTAAGCTTGCTCCTAGGTTTTGGGCCGAGGAAATCAATACTGCATGTTATACTCAGAATCGTTGCATGATCAACAAATAGCATGGTAAAACACCATATGAACTATGGAAGGGATGTAAGCCAAATGTTTCATATTTTCACATCTTTGGTTCAAAATGCTTTATTCATAATAATGGATCTCAAAGCCTAAAGACATTTGATCCTAAAGCGGATGAGGGAATCTTTCTAGACTATGCCAAAAATGGAAAGAATTTTCGCATCCTCAATAATATCAAATCGAAGGTTGAGGAATCTATTCATGTTGTTTTAGATGATGCTAACCAAGAGCCGAGTAACGTTAACGCTAAGGATTTAAGAGTTGAAGATTTGTGCCATCAAGCGTCTAAGATAATCATTGATGATGAAAGTGACGATGATGAGATCTTTGTGTCCCCTCCTAAGGTTACTCGTGAGGTTATCAAGGATAATATTGTAAGAATTGCTAATGGTCATGAAGAAAATGATCAACAAGAGCAAAATGGAAATTGTGAACAACAAGCGTCTATACAAGAGGTTAGTCTGAACAATCTCTAAACTCGTTCCAGCCAGATAGACTATGGCTATGTGATCATCCACCAGAGCAAATAATTGAAGATTTTGGAGCTCCTGTGAGGACTAGAGCCGCTACATTCAATAAGGCCATGTTCGCCAGTTTTCTATCTCAAATGGAACCTAAGAAAGTGGATGAAGCACTAAGTGATCCTAGTTAGATTGAAGTCATGTAAGAAGAAATTAATCAGTTTGGAAAAAGTAAGGTCTGGACGCTAGTACCAAGGCCAACTCACCAAGGAGTTATTGGGACTAAATGGGTTTTCAAAAACAAGATGTATGATAATGGTATTATTACAAGGAACTAAGCCAGACTTGCCGGTCAAGGATATTGCCAAGAAGTGAGTATTGATTTTGATGAGACATATGCTCTTGTCGCCCGTCTTGAAGCAACTCGCATGTTTCTTGCATATACACCGTTCAACAAGTTCATAGTGTATCAAATGAACGCGAAGAGTGCTTTCCTGAATGGTAAACTCCAAGAAGAAGTGTATGTGGAGCAACCCCCAGGATTCATCAACAGCCATGGCAAGAGTATGGTCTACAAGCTAGATAAGTCGCTCTATGGCCTTAAGCAAGCACCTCAAGCATGGTATGACACTCTCTATTTTCCTTATTGTAAAGGTTTTTCAAAAGGCAACGTTGATACAACGTTATTCAAAATTACCTATGACGAAGATATTCGTTTAGTCCAAATATATGTTGATGATATTATTTTCGAATCTACTAATAAGCGTCTGTGTAAGAAATTTTCAAAAATGATGTAAGAACAATTTGAAATGAGCATGATAGGTGAATTAACTTTTTTCTTAGGATAACAACTTAAATAACTCCCTAATGGAATATTTATAAACCAATCTAAATACACGAGATATGATTAAGAAATTTGGTATGGAAAAAGCATCATCTTCGAAAATTCCAATGAGCCAAACGCTTAAGTTAGATAAAGATGAAAGTGGGAAGAAGATTGATATCACTAACTATAGAGGTATCATTGGATCACTTCTTTATCTTACAGCTAGTAGACCTGATATTATGTTTTCGGTATGCACGTGTGCACGCTTTCAAGCTGATCCTAAAGAGTCACACTTAAGTGCTGCCAAGAGAATCCTTAAATACCTAAAAGGCACACAACATGTGGGCTTATTCTATCCAAGGGACTCTCCTTTTGAACTAATTGGTTATTCAAACGCAGATTTTGCAGGATGCAAAATAGATCGAAAGAGTACTAGTGGTACATGTCAATTTTTAGGTGATAGGTTAGTTTCATGGCATAGTAAGAAACAACAATCGATAGCTATGTCTACAGCTGAAGCCGAGTATATAGCTGGAAGAAGTTGTTGTGCGCAAATTTTATGGATAAAGCAACAACTTAGAGATTATGGTATAATCCTACATCCAACCCCTATCCATTGCTATAACCAAAGCCATGACTCAAAATCCTGTTCTTCATTCCAAAACCAAACATATTGACATTAAATACCATTTCTTGCATGACCATGTTCAAAAGAAAGATATGACCATGAATTTTATTAGTACAGACAAACGACTGGCAGATATCTTCACCAAAGCACTCAACGGACAACGTTTTCTCACTTTAAGAAGTAAACTAGGTATGATCGATTTAAATGCTTAATCATTATGCATCATACTTTATTAGGCATATAACTTAGGGGGAATCCACTTTAATTATGTTTAAAAGATTTTTGAAAAGTTGTTACAAGTTACAAAATTTAGGGGGACCTTAAAATTTTACTTATACAAGCCCAGTAAGCGTCAATGACCAAAAACGTTTTCTGTTGCATAGATCATCAACGCTCACTATTTGTGCATGATAAGTTGGACGCTTAAAATTAAAGGACTTCAACTCAAGCGTCAACTTAAATCTTATCATATAAACTTATTAAGCGTTGAGTCAATTCCCTACAACACTTAGTAAAACACTTATAAAATCTTGCATTGTTTTACATCTACACTGACGTGATGGATATACTCAAAGATTTGTTTTGATCTCTATTCACGCGCTCCAATCACATCAAACTGGCTGGTAATCATAACTTTTCAAATGATAGTTCAGATTCAGTACATGTTTGTATACGTGTCAGTGTACTATGAGCGCGTGCATTACACTCTAAAAATGCCAAACATTTTTCAAAATAACCCCAAACGTGAAAAAATTTATAAGTGGGAGTTACCAAATGTAACTTTACTTATTTTTCAGAATTTCACATCCGCAGTTAAAGTTAAAAATGTCTAAAATTCATCAACTTTACACTAGGGGTATTCACGAATTGACCGAAACATATCAAACCAACAGAAAACTAAAATTTCGGTTCGAATCGAAAACTGAACGGAAAAATGATTCGGTTTTCCCTTCTTGTTTTTTTTAGCCAAAATTCGGTTTTCGGTTTTGAGGTTTGGTCGTTTCAGTTAACCGAAAAACTGAATTTTTTTATTGTTTTATATAGTATAATATATACAAAAAACTAAAAAACAAAATATGTTTCCTACTGACAACTTATAGGAAAATAAAAAAAATGAATTAATATTCGTCATAATTAAATTTCAATTATTTATTTATATCTAATTTGTTTTGTTTTTTAAATTTTTAGAATTTCGGTTCGACCGAAAAACCGAAACAAAAAGTTTGGTTTTTAACCGAACCGAACCGACCTTTTTTGGTTCGGTTTTCGATCCGAAATTTCAAAAAATAAAAATTTCGGTTCGGTTCGGTCCAAAAATCAACCGTTGAACACCTCTACTTTACATGTGACAAAATTGCTTTGACGAGAGAAACTGAAATTTCTCATATTTCATTTAAAACTAAAAATTTTGCAGAAAAATACTTTCACTTTTACACAAACTCTCTGCAAGAACTGTCTCTCTCTCTCAAAGCTAAACTTTTCTTCGAACCTCCAGTCTTTCAAACACTCAAAAATGGCACCAAAGAAATTCGTAAACGTTACTAAAGATACCATCAAGTTCACTGAGGGCCTGGTGGTGGACTGGAAGTATTTGTATGATCAGACTGACATTCCAATGAAGGATATGCTGGACTCTGTCACCAAAGTCGGCCTGCAGATGTTTCTGACCAGATATTCTTATTACTTCTTTGATGAAGTTGATGAGTTTTGGAAATCTGCAAAGCTTTCAGAGGACAAGAACTCGGTCTCCTGCTCCTTCTCCTTCCTAAAGAAAAGTTTTATTCAGACTTTTATTCTATCGGCAGAAACCATAGCCAAGAACTTTAAGTTACCAAATGAGGGTGAGGCTTTGGAATCTATCTCTACAAGCCAGATTGAAGCGGTTTGGGCAAAGATTTGCAATGATGAAGCCATGGACTTCAAGCCCAATTTTGATAAGAAGGATACCAAAGTATAGATTTTTGGCAAATTTCTATAGAAAGTTTGTTGAATGCAGAGTCAGAACATTCAATAAGGTTACTAAATTGTAGTTTCAAATGATGATAGCCATTATCATGGATATCAAGGTCAATTGGAGTGAGTATATTTTCAGAAGATTCAGGGATTTTTTTGGAAACCATTCAATAAGCCCTATGGTATTGTTCTGAGTGATCTGCTATTCAGAGCAGATTGTGTTAATTCAGCTGGCCAATCGTTGGCCAAGGCTAAGTTTTTGGGGAAAAGGATAGTGAACAATTTCCTCAACCCACCCAAAGTCGGTGGAGTGGTAAGGCCTTTATCTAAGCTTCAAGTAGTTCGTGAGGCGTCAGATAAAGAGGCTGAGCATCCATCCAAAGAGGTAGCTGTGAAGCATCCAGCTAAACCCAAGGAGAGGGCTCCCAGAAAGCCCAAGGCTCCAAAAGTTCATCTCCTCCTAAAGATGATGATGACGAGGAAATTGATGAGGACGTGGAAGATCAAGGTCAACTAATCAAAAGGCGGAAGTTGGTCTCTAGTATTAAAAAGATTAATTTTGAAGAGGAGCCAGCTATCCCTGACTCTCCTGCTAAATATTCAAAGTCTATTAAGGGGGTGAATGTCAAGAAGATCTTCAAAAGACCCTAGTGGTCCCAAGTGGCATATGAAAGGGTCTAGAGGGGGGGTTGAATAGACCCTGAAGTCTTTTTTGAATTCAAAAATTTCGTATCACTTTCAAGAGTTTGAACTCTTGGTAAGCAAAGTGCTAGGTCAGGCACTAAAGATAAGATAGCTAAGACTTAGTGATTTTGGCAGTTACCAAAGTAGGGCAATGCTTAAATCGCTTCATCAGGGTTAGCACAGCGGAATTATATTTTAATGCTTAGCGTTCTTTTAGCTGAATAGTCGCTTAACCATTCTAAAATCTTTTTAATGATATGATGCGAATAATAAAGTAGAGCAATAAAACAGTAAATAACACAAGATATGAAAGGTTCACTGGGTGATGTAATCCCAGCTACGTCCTTCTTTTTCCTTTACACTCGGAGGAAATCCACTAAGATGATAATCAAAGGATCACACAGAGGCTTCTACAAAATAGAGGATAAGGAGGATGATCTTGAGCTCCTTGATCACACAGACTTTAGCTCCAATGAAGATCTTCTTCAACAACCTTCTCTCACACAGCAATGCTGCTTGCAACTTTCTCACGCAGATGAAAGAGGTTGAGGGTTTTTTGTCATGAGTTTGTTTGATTTTGAGAAGTTCAAAAAACTTGGGATATCTCAATAAGAGAGTAGGGTTCTTCTATGAAGATGTTTAAGATATCAGTGACTGTCTTTGGAATGTATGTGAAAAACTTGAAGGATTTTGGCTATGGGGTTTATAAGCTTCTCTTAAGAATATTTCAGCAAAGTTTCGACCTTTTTCTTGTGTATGTATGTGTATTTTTAAGGTTTGCTAAAGGGTACTATTTATAGAGAATTCTTAGGATTTGTCCATTGGACACGTGCAGGCGCGTGTCTCTCACGCGGCGCATAAATAACCTTTTCTCTGACATTTAATGCGTGTCATAATGCCTTATCACATTTAATGCACTTATCAGGCATTCAATGCGTTTTGAATTTATTTTCCATTGGAAATAAATGTCCGTTGATGATTGCATTTAAGTCTTTCATGACTTGAGAATTTATTTTAGGTGAATCTGATCCTTGATCGCTTCAGTGTTTTAAGAGCTTGATTCATTATCCCTGAAAAAATCCTTTAGCATTTGACAGACGCTTCAGACAAATCTTCATCTTCACTTGACTGCAAACACTGATCTTCAACTTCATCTCTGACAGATGCACCTAGAATTCTATCAGCGAGTTGGTATCTAATACTTAGTCTAAAATCTATAAAGATAAAAATTACAAACCTAGCAAATTAATGAACTTTCAAATGCTTATACAAGAATTCTATGAAAGCATAAACTTACATTCTTTTAGGGTTTAACATAAAATCCTACTCTTGCATCATCAAAACGTCCAACATGAAATTTCCTAACACACCCTGAGGCTCAAATAAAAGTCCACCAGTTCAAGCAAAACCTGAGATGGTTGAACCAAGCGTTCAACAAGAAACAGTTGTTGTTGAGACTAGTTCTCAGGGTAAGTTTATTTCTTCCCACGACGTTTCTTTTCCTACATCTTTAGAAGATCCTGCTCTTATAGAGGATATATCTTGTGCTACAACTCTTATTCCAGATGTCGTTGAAGCACTGGTTGATGTCCATCTGGATGTTAACTTAGAGAAAATGGTGGCTATTGCCAAACAAGTTGCAGCAGAGGCACTCTCTGAAAATCAGAGTGTCGTTGTGGATGCTGAGAGACCTACTACAGAAGGGGTCCAACCACCACTCCTCTCAGAGGTTATAGTAGAGGCACACTTAGTTGATGCGAGTGTTGCTAAAAACGCTAAAGAACCTACCTTGGAAGAAGTTCACATACTCCAACCTTGTCATTCCTTCAGATCAGATCCTTTGAAGACCATTGATCATTCCATCAATTTTATGCCTCCAGTTGCTGGAGAAGATTTCATTCCCGTAAGTTACAATGAAGACAGTTATGTGATAGTGGAAAATGAAATAGCCATGATGGTAGAGCTTGACAATTTACTTTGTCAGATGGTATACAGCTCAGAGTTAACTGATGTTGAACGTGCGTATTATTTGGCCATTGCCAACGGTGAGGAAATCGATCAAGTCCCTGCTTCAGTGGCCATTTATGAGAAGCGTAAAGGCCAAAGGACTTACCTTGCTGATGTGGAGCTGGCATCTTTCATGGATATGGGGCACAAGAAGCCATCCAGTCTTGCTCCTAGAAATTACAAAATCAGAGTATATAAGTGCCTACCAGTTGAGTTCCTCAACCCTTTAGAGGAAATCTTAAATAGAAAGGGTTACTCGCATTTTCCAAAAATAGTGCACAGTGATGCAAATCAAAATTCTGAGAATCCCCTCCGTTGGTGGAAGAACAGAGCATCCACGTTGGTAAACGTGTAGCGTCCATCAAGGACTGGGTTCAAGACTAAGTTGACGACTTCTTCAATAGCGTCTAGAACGCTAGCTATCAAGTGGACAGATATTGGTTTGAGGCAATAAGAGACATTCATCATTAGGGAATTAAAGTCATTTACAATGCTAGGGCTGAATTCTGCATGAATGAGGTGACCTAGACAAAAGATTATGTGGGCAACAGATATTCTTTTCAGGAATTGGTCAACACTCCTCATCTATTCAGCATAGGTATACATGTTAAGAAGTGTTAGTTTGTTAAGTATTGCCTTCGGAAGCATTCAATGCGAGTAGGACCAATTGCTGGCTTGCCAAGCATCAGACAGCCAGCTGAGACATTTCTGCGAGAAGCGTTACACAGACTTGCAGATACTCCTCTCACCTTCTGCAAAAAAGCGTCTACTAGCGACACTTGCCCAGTTTTTGATATGACCATCTCTCCCAGTCATCATGATGAACAACTGAGGCAAATGATCAAGTTCATGACTCTCATAAAGCATTTTGATAAAATCTTCATTGCAAATCTCCGCAAAATCAACGGCTCGGTTATTAATCTTTTCAGGGGATATCCTTTACTCCTCTCCATCTACAAAGAAGTGAGTGATCAATATACCTTTGTCCTATTCATAGTGGAAAGGAATCAAAGCATCGCTCAAGCTGTTTATCCTTACCTTAAAGAGTATTTCAGACTCTATGTAAAAGAAACAAATTTGTCTCGTCTCCCATCCAACCTAATGATAGCCTTTCCTCTCTCTTTTATCGCCCAGATGAACTCTTCTTTATTCCAAGGGCAAAGTCAAGGCTGTTTCCAGATCATGTGTTGGGGATTTTAGGTCCAATGTGGGTTAGAACCATAGACAGTCCCCTTCGCACCTTTATCTCTGCACCTGCATATCGAAGTGTCACCTCCATGAGCTTCTTGACAGTGATACAGATGAGACCTATTCAGGTTCTGCGTTCGGCAAAATTAATTTTCAATTTGATTATCTAAACATGCCGCAAGCGCATACAGAAACTCCTGTAATAGAAGAAGTTCCAAAAATTGAGCCAGTAGTTGAAAGTGCTCAAATGGACTTGGAGACTCAAAGTGTCCCCATGGAAATAGAACCTCCAGCGCCTGTTGTGGCTGATATTGCTAAATCTATCCCTGAGGTTGCCCCTGTTTCTGATGCTGGAACTGAGCATGCAACTCCAACTGCTGAAGCGTCTATTCCAGAATCAAAGCTTGACGCTAGCGTTGCTGAGGTTGCAGAATATGTTGATAAGTTGGGATAAGCACATGGCAAAGTGTTTGATGAAGAAAATACCCCATCCCTTGAATCCTTGAAGACCACTTCAAAATTTAAACTTAAACCGGTTATTCTAAGTGAAGCTGGTAAGAAGTTCACTCTTTGTTGAGAGATGCATTAGATGAAGTGTGGGACCATGCTGAAAATAGCACCAATGCTCTCCATTGGATTCAGGAAGACCTTGCAAAGATCGAATCACAAAATCTAGACACTCATATTGTCCACATGCGCGGAGCTGCTCAAGCTGCTGTTGCTTAAAGTCTAAAAGCGTTTACACATATTGCAGACGCTAACCATGCAGTTATGCTTGAAATGAAAGAGCACTTCGATAAGCGCTATGATGACCTAGCATGTTCTATATCTTAGATTGCTCATCAAGTTGGAATTCAATCTGAACATTATCTGAAAGCTGATGATGGCAATAAGGGGGAAAAGAGGAAAGCGCCAAGTTCAAGAGCTACAACGTCTTCATCCAAGCATCAAGAATTTCGGGCTACGCAGAGTCAGAATATTCGAGATTCTTCCTCCCCCTCTTTCGCTTAATATTGAGTCCAGATACCCGACTTGGGTTGCTGCTGTTGGAGCGCCTAGCAATACTTCTAGGTTTCCTCCAATAAGGTAAAGGGTTGATCTGTTAGTGCCTTCGCGAGCTTATCTAGAATAGTTTAACGTTTTGATTGAACAAGCGCCTCTTCCTGAGCCAACAGATCATAAAGAAATTGCAAAGGAGAAGCAGATGCCAGAGTTTGATCAAACGTTCAGAATCTGTCTAAGGCATATTGGTATTGATCCATCTGAATGGGATAAGCACTAGATTGCGTTCAGTAAAACATGTAAAGATGAAAAAAAGAGCGTCATCAATTCAAACCACGCTGCAATGACAAATCTAAAAGATCTACTAACTGAAGCAATCAGAGCTGAAATATCCAGAAGATATAGTTTAGTAAAGCAGCGAAAATGGTAAGAGACTATCCAGAAGTTTAATTTTTTTGTCTTTATATTAGTTATAAATGCTTGTACTCTCATCGATATATAAAGAAGTGCATTTCTAGCTAAAACATCTCGTTGAAACTTTAACTAACCTTAACTAATTTTTATCTAACTTATTCAAAGCTAACTTTGTATTTTAGCTGTCTAACTCTTGAACTATAAAAGTGTGAGTATTGCCATCATCAAAAAGGGGGAAATTGTTAGGAAATTTCTTGTTAGATGTTTTGATGATGACAATTAGGATTTTTGTTAGACCCCAAAATATGTTAGTTTGATTTTATTAGAAAATTTGTATAGGCTTTGAGCGTTAGAATTGTATAAGGCTTTATTTATTTTTATTCTAGACAGTTAGGCTAAGTATTCTTAGACTGAGCTTCTGATATTATTCTGAGTGAGTTTATCAGTAGTTAGGTTTGAAGATTCAAGCGTCTGAAGTCTGAATAAGATGAAGATCTCTAGCAAGCGTCTGAGCGTCAAGCTTTTTCAAGCGTTGATGTATGAAGATTCAGCTAAGGATTATTCAAGGTTGAATGAGCGTCTATCAAGACAAGATTTCACCTAAATTTATTCCGAAGTCTAGAAGGATTTAAATGCAAATATTCTCCGAGCATTAATGTCCAACAAGCATTAATTTCAAATGCATTAAATGTTGATAAGAGCATTAAATTTGATAAGCAGTCCAAGACGTATGGAGAAGCCTTCCCATTGGACTGTCAACTTTTCGGAGTTTGCAGCACCAACCTTTTGCAACAGAATTTCAGGGAAAAATGACGAAAAGTCGTTCATGCGCAAAAGTGATAGACACGCGCTTGACCATGTGTCCAACGGACACTTTACCCAAGAAAGTCTATAAATAGGACTTCAGCAACAAGCTAAAAACATAACAACAAGCTTACAAGCCAAATCTCTGTTGCATTGAAGTCTTAATCCTTAGACTTTCAGAAAAGCTCGAATATTCAAATCAAACATTCCTTCTGCTTCTCTCCAATCCCTGAGATAGTCAATCAATATCTCAAACATCTTTTTCAGAAGAACTCTACTCTACTATTGAGATATTTCAAGTTGTTGAACTTCCAAAACTCAAACAAACTGGTAAACAAAACCCTTATTCAGCATCGCGATCTAAGTGAAGTCAAAGTTGAATACTTGCACTATTTCTGGGTGAAAGAAGCAAGCGGATCGAAGTGTCTTGGAGGAGAAATCTGTGTGACCAAGGAGCTCAAGCCATTCAAATCCATCTCATCCCCTATTTTGTAGAAGTTTCTGTGTGATTCTTCGAGAATCATTTTAGTGGATTTCCTCTGAGTAAAAAGGAGAAGAAGGACGTAGTTGGGATTACACCACCCAACAAACCTTTCAAATCTTGTGTTCTTTACTTTATTGTCGATTTCATTATTGTCATATCATTGCATAATCGGTTAAGTAAACGCATTGATAAAATCACTTAAAGTTGAAAGCAACTAAGAAAAACGTTGTGACGCTAAAACCTTTCAAAAAGAAGACTTAAAATTATTCCGCTATGCTAACCCTGATAAAAGAACTGAACGCTTAGCCTCATTTGGTTAAAGTATTCAAATCTTGAATCTAAGTTAACTTTATTAAAACCTGTCTTCTAATAGACGCTCAGCCAAGCGCCTACCTTTTTTAGCATCAACAATATCTTTGAGTACGAATTTTTGAAGTTGAAGAAAACTTTAGGGTCTATTGAACCCCCCTTTCTTGACCCTTTCGTATGCCACTTGGAACCAACAGGCATGGACTATGACATAAAATAGTATTCTATAAATTTAGTACATTCTTTGGTTATAACTACAAGTGTTTTCAATTGAACCAATTAAATTGATGTTATTTGATAATCAATTGGTTTCCCTCTGACTTAACATATGTTGTCATGATAGTATCATTCCATATAAGTTATCAAAACTATGTCTCAAACTTATATGAGCTAATCAAGTTCTGCCACTTGTCAATGAAAAACTAGTAGTATAAATAGAGCATTGATATATTTCTTTTGAATTTGAGAATATATTTAGATGATGTAAACCAAACTATATCTTCTATTCCAAATCCTTTTTTGTTCTATCTCCTCTTCCATGTATTTATATGCATGACAAGTGTATAAATACATATCACTTATCTATTTAAGAAAAAGATGTATACACTTATCATGCCTGTAAGTACATGGAATAACAGGTGGAGCAGGATTTGAAATAGAAGATTCAGTTTCATCGACCTGCAAAAGAATAAAGTATTAGAAGGCGCATTGAGGATGGTGAAGACCAATTCGTGGGAAGAAACTATAAAGATAAACTTGAGAATTGATGCAATAATCAACTCTAGAAATTTACCCCCAATTTAAAATTCAGAGATTAAAGAGAGAGAAATTGGAATTTTTCCCTCCAATAACATAGACATTTTTATTGCTTTAAAAAATATGTATTCATGCATCAGGTTTGCATACAATTGCAGCTAAGTAAGATGCCAAGTGGCAAGTTAATTACTAATTAACTTTCAATTACAGCTAATCTCAATTAAAACGCGCTCCCGCTTTTGTCTTCAAAGTCGCCCTTCACATATAAAATTGTCTTTTTCCCTTTTTACGTTTTCTTTTCAATTGGCATATAACAACTACCTTCCCCTTTAAACAATCTTTGTCCTCAAGGATTGAAGTGGGGAAATTTAATCCTCATATTATGCACAAACTCCCAAGTACTTTCTTCACTTGGAGAATTAAATCGTTTAATCAATCACTAAGTCACTGGTCTGTTATTCCTGGGAATCATTCGTCTCTCCAACACAGCTTCAGGTTCTAGTACCAAGTATCCATGAGAAGTAAGCATTACAGGTAAGTCAGACAACTAGTATGATTGCCAATCCTTTACTTCAACTTAGATACACCAAAAGTAGGGTGGATCTTAGCTTCTGGAGGTAACTTGAGCTTATAAACCACTGTGCCATATTTTTGAAGCATCTGAAATAGACCAAAATATCTGGCAGATTTTCTATAAGCTTGGGTGAGGAAAGCTGTCCATAGGGCTGCAGCTTCACAAACACCCAATCTCCCACTTCTAGTACCTCTCACTTCTTCCTTTGTCAGTTTGTTGTTTCATCCTAGCCTGAGCTATCTCTGACTGTTGTTTCAATAACATGATAGTCTTCTCCCTTTCCACTAAACTTCGGTCAACTGCATCCATCGAAGATTGAAACTGAATGTAAGGCTAGTGTATAGGAGGAATATGGCCATAGACCACTTCATAAGGTGTCATTTTTATAGCAGAGTGGTAGGAGGTGTTATATCACCACTCATCTAAAGAGAGCCATTTCAACCATTCTTTAGGTTTGTTACTGCACATACATCTAAGATAGGATTCCAAGCACATGTGAACCACTTCAGTCTATCCATCAGACTGTGGATGATATGCTGTTGAAATGTCTAACTTCACACCTTGTAGTTTGAAAAACTCCTGCCAAAACTTGCTCATGAACACCTTATCCCTGTCACTAACAATAGTCTTAAGCATACCATGTAGTTTGAATACATTGTCCAGAAATAATTGAGCCACATCTAAAGCTGAAAATAGATGTTTTAATGCCAAGAAATGAGCATTTTTGCTCAATCTATCCACAACAACCACTATACTTTCTTGGCCTCTCGATTCAGGTAAGCCCTCAACAAAGTCCATTGAGATGTCTTGCCACACCTTTTCTGGAATAGGTAAGGGTAGTAACAACCCTAGAGAAGCTATATTCTCTCCCTTACATTTCTAACACACTTCACACTCCCTTACTGTCTGATAAATGTATTGTTTCATCTTTTTCTAGTAAAATAAATGTTTTACTTTCTTAAGTGTAACCTGCATCCTTGAATGGCCACCTAATGAGCTGTTGTGACAAATATTAAATATCATTTTCCTTACTGCCATATCATTTCCCATTACCAATTTATCTTTTCTGGTTAAGATGCCAGCACTCCATTTATATCTTTTCTTTTTCCCCTTATTTTGTATTAATTTTGCAATAATTTTCTGAATTTTTTCATCTGTATCCCAACTTGTTATTACCTTCTGTATAAGGTCAGTGCTAATAGAAGATATGTTATACACGTTTTCAGCTTGAACATGTTCCTGTCTAGACAGTCTGCAACCTCATTATCCTGCCTTTTCTTGTATTGGATAGTAAAGCCATATTCCAATAATTTAGCCAACCATTTTTCTTGACTAGGTTTAGTGATTCTCTACTCAATCAGGTATTTCAAGCTTTGATGATCAATTTTGATAACAAAAGATCTTCCCACTAGATATGGTCTCCATTTCTGGACAGCTACTACTATGGCCATCATCTCTTTATCATAAGTGGACATTGGCAAGTGCTTCTGTGATAATGCCTTGCTTATAAAAGCAAGTGATCTCCCTTTTTGAATTAACGCATCTCCAATTCCCCTCCCACAAGCATCAGTTTCAATGATGAAATCCTCATTGAAATCAGGTAATCCTTAATCATAGCATTCTTTAATTCACCAAAAGCTACATTAGATTCCTTAGTCCAACAAAAAGCATCCTTTTTCAACAAGTCAGTTAAGGGCCTAGCAATTTTTCCATAATCCTTTATAAACCTCCTGTAGTATCCTGTAATTCCCAAAAACCCTCTCAATTGTTTTAAGGTTTTAGGGACTAGCCAATCTGTCATTGCGCCTTAATTTTAGTGTTGTTAGCCGCCACTCCCTCATGAGATACAACATTGCCCAAATACTCTACCTTGTCACTTGCAAATTCACATTTGCTCTTTTTTACAAACAGTTGATGATTTCTAAATAATATAAAAGCATCTCTTAAATGTGCCATATGCTCTCTCTAGTTTTTACTATAGATTAATATATCATCAAAGAACACCAAAATAAATTTTCTGAGATAAGGGGCAAATACCTTATTCATAAGGCACTAAAATGTTGAGGGAGCATTTGTAAGGCCAAAAGGCATTACCAAAAATTCAAAGTTCCCATGATGAGTTCTGAAGGTTGTTTTGCCAATATCCTCCTCAGTCATTCTGATTTGGTGGTAGTCAGATCTTAAATCCAGTTTTGGAAAGACCTTGGCCCCAATCAATTCATCCAATAGTTCCTCAATTACAGGAATAGGAAACTTGTCCTTTGCAGTGGCCTTATTTACTGCTCTATAATCCCCACACATGTGCCAACTCCTATCCTTTTTCTAGACCATCACTATAGGATTTGAAAATGGACTAATACTTGGTCTAATAACCCCACTATCCAAAAGAGATTGAACTATCTTTTCAATTTCATCTTTTTGTCTGGCAGGATACCTATATGGTCTGAGACTGATTGGATCAGTGCCCTCCTTCAATATAATTCTATGATCTTGATCTCTATGTGGTGGTAATGTTGAAGGCCCTGTGAAAAGATCATCGAATTTCTCCAACAAGGACTGTAACTGCTAGTGCTCCTCTGATGGTGTTCCTTGTAAACTCAAAATATGAGATGGATCATTTTCATCATTTTCAGTGTTATGAAATAATCCAACATATAACATAGCAGCTTGGGATGGTTTTTGAATGATCTTAGTCATCTTATTTCTACTAATCAACTTGATACAAGAAGGTTGCATTCCCCTTAATACAGTCTTTTTATTTCCAGCATTAAACTCCATTTTCAATTGGCTGAAGTTCTAATTGATATCTTTTAAAGTGACTAGCCACTGGAACCCAAGGACCATATCACAACCCCCTAGTGGAATGGTCATCAAATCAACTATAAATTGGACCCCTTGCATTTTCCAATTGAACCTTTTGCATATATAAGAACTGTGAATCTTGTTACCATCGGCAACAGATACAGCAAATAGAGTAATAGGCTCTAGTTTACATCCCAATGTTTTAGCAGCCTCTAAATCCATAAAATTGTGTGTGCTCCCAGTGTCAATCAAAATGTATATGGATTTGCCTTTCATCACTCCAGTAACTCTCATAGTTTTGAAGTCATGTAATCCAGTAATAGCATGCATAGAGATATGTGATTCTGGTAATGTATTATCCTCATATTGCTCCTCTACTGCCTCTGGATCAATATCACCCTCAAACTCTTCACTATCCTCCTCTCCTGAAACCTCTAACAAATACAATTGTCTCTTATTCTTACACACATGCTCTCTGGTAAATTTCTCATCACACCAGAAGCATAATCCCTTGCTCCTTTTTTTATCAATTTCTTGAAGACTCAATTTTCTTTGTTGGCCATTGACAGGTTTGTGGAAAGAAGTAGGTGGTGTAGTGGTTCTGTATGATAAAATTGTGTTGGTGGTTTATAAGTTGTGTTTAGGGTTGAAATTTTATGGAAAAACTGCGGTGGTTTAGAAAACATGGGTGTTTTTTTTAAGTGACAAAATTAGCTTGTTCTTGAAGCTTGGCTAAACTAATTGCCTTTTGTAATGAGTTAGGCCAAAACATTCTCACATTCACAGAAATTTCACTTTTCAATCCACCCAAGAAGCAACTCAAAGCATATTAATCAAGGAGCTCTAAACAGTTAACAACTTCATCAAATTTATCAAGGTAATGTTGGAAATTACCAACTTGTTTCAGATTCACCAATTCTGACATTGGATCATCATAAACCAGTGTGCGATCATTCAAGGCCTGAATGTACTCCTCCCAATTAGGCACTTCTCTAGTTAATCTCCCCTTCATAAACATCTGGTGCCATTGTAAAGCCCTGCCCTCCAGATGAACCACAGCTAATTTGACCTTGGTAGTGGGTGAAGTGTCATCTACTTCAAAGAATTGCTCACACTTGTATAGCCAACCCCTTAAATCGTCTCCATTAAAGTAAAGAAATTCAACACGCCACAATTTTGTTGGAATTTGATAACCCGACGCCCATGAATGTGGTGCCCTAGTGCCAAGGGATTCACCAACATCACCAAAAAACAATAATCCGCCATTAACAGGCGGAGGTAGAGGTTGCTGATTCATGATCAACTTTGCCAGCATATTCCGCATGTCTTCGATTGTTTTTTCAGTTTGTTCACAAGTTTCTTTCAGCGCATCCACATCCTTACGTAGTTCCGTGTTACTACGAGTAGTTTCCACCATGGTTGTACCTTCATTCAAGAAAAAGCAAGAATCAGCCTAACTAACTGATACCGCTTGATGAAGACCTATTCCTGGGAAGTTACTATAAAGGTAAACTTGAGAATTGGTGCAATAATCAACTCTGGCAATTTACCCTCAATTTGAATTTCAGAGATTAAAGAGAGAGAGAGATTGGAATTTTTCCCACCAAAAACAAACATTTTTATTGCTTTAAAAAATATGTATTTATACATCAGGTTTGCGTACAATTACAGTGCAGCTAAGTAAGATGCCAGGTGGCAAGTTAGTTACTAACTAACTTTCAATTACAACTAATCTCAATTAAAACGCGCTCCCGCTTTTGTCTTCAAAGTCGCCCTTCACTTATAAAATTGTCTTTTTCCCTTTTTACATTTTCTTCTCAATTGGCATATAACAGAGGATTTCTCCGGCGTTGGCCCTCCAATGCTCAAGTCAGGAAATATCCCGATAATTTCACGTACAATATTAAAGAATATATTAGTTCAATCCCCTTTTGAATTTTGAAAAAGTCATACTTAGAGTGTTACCTCATAGGGCAAAAAAAAACCTAATTGATATAAATTTTGTTGGGCTTAGACCACCGTGTAGCCCATATATTTAACTCAGCCCAAGACAATATTCTACCTGCATCACACATGTACATTATTAATGAAGTATTTTCAAGCTTCTTCTTATGAAATTCTCTCTATTTTCTCATCCCACTTCCCGAAATTATCAAAATACCTGCATAATCATAACACGGCCGAATTTGATGAAAAGGAATAAAGAGAAAAAATATATTTAGGGTAACACGCTAAGTTGGCCAATTTTCACAAAAAGAAGCACCAAAAAAACTCTATAAATTTAATTTCGGTTCTACTTTATTTTATTTTCCTATTGGGTTTTGTATTTCAAATGTGGGGTGCAGATATGGGCCAGACTTAATGCGAAAATCAAAGGATGGAGGATTGGATAGAAACTTATCTGGGCAGAAAATGGGCCATTTGTTTGACCGGATAACTAGAAACGAACCTTTTTTTGGTCTCTGTTTTGGGCAAAAGCCTAGCCCAAATAATAAAGGACAAGGCCTTTATTATTCACCTTTTCAAAGTGGTGTTAAAGTCGCAAATCATTGAATAGAAATGTTGAAGAATCTAGTAGGGTCAGTTCTTCAAGGTTCATCCGTAGACATAATAAATGATGAGTCCCATCACTGACTGGTGTCTGGCTGGGACCAACATTAATAAAAATGTGTAATTCTACTTATCGAGTTTAATGATTTAAATATATATTTTTTGTCTTTTTTCACGTAAATACGCGAAACTGCATACAACATAACTTATTATGTAAAAGAGATGAGAACTAGAACAATTAGACATAATCTAGCTTAAATTTTTCCAATAAACATGCACTTGAGACCATCTCCAATGGAGCGATATTCCCAGCGCTACTTTAGCGCTGGGTCTTCTTCTTTTTTTCCTTTGTTTTCATTTCAATCCCTAAATTTTAATAGTAACAATTAGGTATTATGTAATTTGGTCCCTAAACTTTAAAAAGTTATAATTAGGTCCTAAGTTATGTTTTTTTTTTTCACTTAATTATATATTGTTTTAATTCATATATTGTTTGTTAACTAGTACAAAATGCATATTCCACATAAATTTAATTTTTAAAATTACATCCAACATAGATTAATATTACATAAAATGCAAAAATTACACAATTCAAAGGGAACCGAACATAATACAAGATAAATAAATTGGATAGACGACAACAATTTAAAATGGTGGTAAATCGAATCCACTTCCCCCAAAATTAGGAAAATAGCCACCATAATAATTTGACGCAGACGGTGGATATGGATATTGATTTTGTTGCGCTCTTTGTTGTATAATCTTAATCTGTTCAACTTGGAGATGAGCACGAATCGTCTCATCACTGATAGAACTCAAGTCACGTGCTAAAATTTTATCTTCTCGTGCAAGTTCTTTATTTTTTTTATGCATCTCAATTTGTTGTTGGTGCATCTACCTTTGTTGTTGGTGCATCTGCCTTTGTTGTTGGTGCATCTGCACTTCTTGTGCTCTCAAAAGCATTTCTTGTTCTTTCAAATATAATTCTTTTTCTCGCATCTCAAAATGGTGTTTTCTATCTTCTGTTGGCTTCCTCATCAGCTCCACAACCTCTTCATTTTGAGCTTTCAACTTATCCACATCTTTTGACCTTTCTTCTTCTACTTTTTTTTTTAATTTGGCTTTTTTCACTCCAATGGGTCGTTGAGACGAAGAGCCACCAACATTATCATCATCGTCACTTAAATCAATAGAAAATTGTGAAAACCCAGTAGAATCTGGGGTACCACAATTAGAAGATTGATTATCTGATTGTGATGAGACATGGTTGGAAGGATGTTTTCTAGAAATTTGTGGCCTCGGGGGGCTGTTAGCTTCAAATTTTTCAAAATCTTTTAAAATGTTCAACATATGATCAAATTTGAAACCATTCTTGAATTTTTATTTTTTTTGTCAGTGTTAACATAAAATATGTTCGCTCTTTCAAGCTGCAAATAATTATAAATATCAGATCCAAGAATTTTTATATATATAAAATCACAATAATGGGAAAATTAAGCATTACTTACTATAGTTTGTTCTGATGCCCCGCTAGGGTTCTGGCTTTCAACATGCTTAATGGAATGCACTAATCTTTTAACACTAGCCTCTATGCCTGAGTATCGACATTGTAGGGATCTTTGACCACGATCTGTGTAAGACGGATTTTGGAGTTATTGAATATAGTAGTCACTCAAGCTTAAAACCTATTTGAAGTTTGGGATATCCCCGTAATGGGATTTTGAGAAATTTCCATATAAGCTTGACATAGAATGACATCTTCATCGTCGTGCTAATTAGCAGTTCAGCCCGACATAATTTTTTTATATGTTAAGAGAAAATATAGTAGTAGCAGTAGTAGTAGTGGAAGAAGTTGAAAATGATAGGTGTAAATATGATAACATGTGTGGTTCTATATATAGATAAAAATCTTATTCTGACAAAAATCTTATCTTATCATCTTATCCCAATCTAAGCCGTTGGATGGATTTCCTCGTCATTCTAACCACTGAATGGATTTTCTTATTATCCACTATATATATAGACATACATATATGTATATTTTATATAGTTATATATATTGTTAATTAATCAATATCATGTTTGTTTTGTATACCTCTTTTTTATGAGAGTTTTGTTTTATGTAATATATAAGTTGTAAAACTCGATCTTTATATTATTGGGTGATTTTTAATTTTATTTTACGCAATACTGAAGTAGATTAATAAATTTTAATTATTGAATATTATTTATTATTATAAATAACAAAAATATTTACTTGGATGAATATGTAATATAAACTTAAAATTGGGTGTATTTGTGACATATAAAAAATAGTATAAATAATGTGTAAAAATAATTTTATTATAACAAATAGTGATTTAATGTAAAAAATAATATAATATATTGAAGTGAAAATATTATAACTGCTGTATAATAGTGCGTAAAAAATGGTCTGAGCAACAACGGCTCATCTTTGCAAACAAAATTAGAAATGATTTCGTTTATTTAATTAATGGGACACAAGAAATGACTGAAATGAGAACTCTATTTGAACACAACAGCCTTCAGCAGAACCCATCATTTCCGTAATCATTACCAAACACCACGCTCAAACTGATGGTATATATTATTATACACCAATCATAATGAATTGCAAAATTCCATTATTTGTTTTCATTAACACAGGATGATACTTGACGGACTCAGAAATCCAACTCCCAGATAAATACACACCACAAATAGTGTTAAAACATGAGGAGGGAAGAGGTCTACCAAGAAATATATATATTTTATTATATTTTAACATTTGTGTGGTGAATACTGTCCAGGAGTTGGACTCCCGGATCCACTAAGTATCACCCATTTACACACCATAATACACTTACTACCGATTCATGCACTACACATGGAAATTCTCCATCAACTTGAAAAATATGTTCTAGTCTTAGCATATGCCATTACAATACAAATGGAATTTTGCATGATCATGAAAAAATTACATCAGAAGTTGACTACCTGAGAAAACTAACCATGGGAAAACTGATTCCATTATGGAACTCTGAACTAAGAGAGAGCTAAAGACTCGTTACGATTATATATACATACAGATACACAAAGGGTAGACAGTCAATGTTCGAAATCCTCAATTTGGCTGAGTTCCCAAACATTCTTCTTGGACCATCTTTTTAGATGTGATGGAACCCATTTGGATTCAGTTTATCATCACATCAATAATTGTGATTGCCCAAGGCCTCCCTCAGAATAACTCGATCCAACTTACCACTTTGCCTCGTTTTGTCAGCGTCTACCACAGAAACTAGCCTAACATTCTTCATACTTATAATGCTTATATATTCATTTTAACGACAATATTGTTACCATTGCCATAACGCTATCTCCCCAATGCAGCAACCTTGGATCTATAAGCTGCAGCAGCCACAGCACTCTTTACCTTCTCTTCCTGAGGAAGCTCACACGCTTCACTAATGGAACCAAATCTTATTTCAGCAGGAGGAATAAAGCAATCTATAGATAGCCCCGGAACATTGAATGCTACTTCCTCAATCGTCCATGCTTCTTCCATTCTGGTCTTCGTATGGCTCATTGCTGTTTCACCAAACCTGAAAAGGGTAACCACTGATCGACCCGAGTGAGCGATCATGATCCCCTCAACAGGCCTATAATCATCAACAAATGAATTGATTGTGGTCTCCCAATACACAGCATCCCCTCCATTGGTTTGGATTCTGGTCAAATGGGAGTCTTCTAAATGCACAAGAAGACCCGTCTTTTGGCTGAAGTAGCCGAACAAGACGTGCCTTATGATCTCTGCAGGTCCTTCACTCCTAGCCTTCAGTGTATGAGGATCAGCACAAAGTTTGAGAACAAAGCAATCCTCTCCGTTGATTTTTTTCTCTCCAGTGCACCTTGCATCAGCAAACATGTTCGCCGTCGTCCTTGGATCGAGACCCTACAAGTTAAATGCAGATCAACTCACTGAGTACTCAGTCACGACAACCATAATTAACATTAAAGAAAGCGATAATTACATGCAAATACCCTCACTTATTGGATACGCCCCCTAAGATATTGTAAATTACCAAGATAACTGATACCCAATGTTAGATCCTGACAACTTGAAAAACAGGGATGAAATTGTAATTTGCTTTACTGACAACCGTAAAGTTGTAAATGACAGAGGAATGTATAGTAATTTCTCAAATCTCAGCTTATTTTTCATAATTAGTCTTACGCGGGTGGTGTCTATGTAGTTCACCCTAAAAAATGCATCAGAAAAATTTTAGGGCAAAATACACTTTGTATCCCTAAACTATTCACTTTTTCTCATTGAGGTCCCTGAACTATCAAATGTAACAAAAGGATCCCTGAACTGTCAAACATAATAAAATAGTCCCTCACTTTTGATGGACATGTTTGGCAACTTTTTTAAATTGAGAAATAGTATAATACGAATGCTATTTTTGAATATTAAGTACTTCAATTTTTTTTATTTTAATTTGGTAATTATTTAAAGAAAATTTTTAAGAAGATTAAAAAATATAAAAATGTAAAGTTAAAATCAAAATTAGTTTCAATTATTGATATAAATTTTTTATATAAATATTTTTTTAGATAAAACTACAATTCATTCTTTTTTGCTTTAGAAGGCTAAGAACAATAAAATCCAAAATTTATTAACCTGAATGTTGAATTTTCTGAAAAGAAAAGTTGGTGAAATGGTTTTTTAGATTGAAAAATATTATAAAGAAAATTTTTGGGTATAAAGTTAAGAAGGTTTTAGTAAATTTCCCTTAAGAAATTAGTAGAAAATCGAATGTATTATATTTGAAAATCAAAAAATACAAAAAAAAATAATCTTCTTAAAAATCTAAAAAAATATATTTTAAATAATTACTAAATTAAAAATAAAATAAATTATATAAAAAAATTTAAAGTACTTAATATTCAAAAGTAATATTCGTGTTATACTATTTATCAATTTTAAAAAGTAGCCAAACATGTCCATAAAAAGTGAGGGACTATTTTGGCACGTTTGATAGTTTAGGGATCATTTTGTTACATTTGATAGTTCAGGGACCTAAATGAGACAAAGTGAATAGTTAAAGGGTACAAAGTGTATTTTGCCCAAAATTTTATTACATAATGTCGACAAGGTAAGTTTTATTACAGTGATTAGTTGGGTCCAGCCTAGAATTCCTCAACATGCAAATTACCTGTAGGGCACGACGAAGAGGTCTAACCGGCCCTTTGGCAGCATGTGCACCAAGCCAGGGAGTGTGGCGCCACACGAGCTTCCCGTTGCAACCAGCGTGAACTTTGCTGCCTCCAAGTGCAAGCTCCACATACCACATATCAGGGTTCATTTGCCAGAGCACAAACCCACCCGACTCGGGTGCTTTTGCAGAATTCCTGCTCTTTATGACCTTCGTTGCTGTCTCTATATCAGATGCCAACATTCTGACCTTTCCCATAGCATAAGCATTCTGGATAGAGTTCTGAAGCTTCTGCCCTCCAGATGCTGCTAAATATTGCTGCAATATGTACTGGGCAGAAGATGTTTCCTGGATAATATTTCCACAAGCATTAATACTTCATCCAGCCAAAATTCAAAAAAACGAGTGAAATCGAAGCAAAGGACCACCATGTGCAACAAATATATTATCCTTTTATTTTGTTATCCTGTCCCGATCTTGAAGAGTTAATGAACACACTCAAATGTTTACAAACCAAACAAGTGGTCAACACTATCAATCCCATTCCTCTTTATTTCCATGTTTAAACTCCCTGTCCTTTTCATTCAACACTCCCAATTCATATATAAATTCAAGATTATTAAATACTTCAGTATAAAAAAATAAAAGAAATTTTTTACCATTATTATAATTGATGAAACCCTAACCCAAAAATATGCAACTAAGTTTACACCAATCAAGCCAAATAGTTCTGCACAAAATGTATTGGCTAAAAATGGTTTTTAAATTTTTTTTTTTTTACGGAACTATCAAGTAATTTTACATGAAGCTAATCAATTCGGCTCTCCTCTTAATTCAATAAATTTAGTTTCTTCTCAAAATCCAAGACCCACTTATTAAAGTGACAAAAAGCAAAAGACGATAAAGAGGAAAAGGTGACGGAAATGAAAAAGTAAGAAAAGAAATAATGGAGAAAGACGACTGACAATGGGAGTGTCTTTAATACAGAGGTGAGGCAAAGGGTCATTGTTGCAAACGTGCACGGGGGCGAGCGGCGCACCCAGCACTCCAAGTAGCAGCCTCAGATCGGACCTGGAAAAACCCGGCCCGGCACTCGAAACTGAAGGGGCCCGACAAAGCCAGTTCGCCCACCGCTCGCTCCTCGCGTCCCCAGAATCCGACCCGCTCGGATCCGGACCCTCCCTCAAAGGCGAGAGGGTCTCAACCCCGGGTCTCAAACTCCCGGATCTCGTTATGAACATTTCGGGTGGGGCCAAGCTGCTACCTCTCCTCCGCCGGAGAAGACCCGAACCCGACGGGGACTGGCTCCTGCTCCGACGGGAACGGCCCGGCGATAGGCCCCGAACCACTTCTTCCTTTAGAGCCGAGAAAAAACCCTGCTTACGCTCCATATGAAATATATATATATATAGTATATAGTGTGCTTGATTGAAGTGGTGTTTGTAACAGAGATTAATTATGAACTGAACAAAAGAAGCAGTAGCAAGTGAAGTATGTATAGTGAGCAAAAGGGAGCAGGAAGGAAGGGGAGACAGAAAGGGGAAAAGGAGAGAATGACGTTTAGAAGAAGCAATAACATTTTCTTTTGTTTTGTACTTGTATTATTTATAGATACAGGGAGATTGAGAATAAATAATCTCAATATTAATTAACTAATTATTTGGACTTGGACAGTCTTTGCTAAAACAAACTTTTATTTCATAAAATCGAGAATATCCTTTGTGTCAATCTATTCACATAACATGTATCGGAGATATATATATATATATATATATATATATATAGACACTATGAATTATGATCATTTAACTTGTTTAAGCATAGATTTTTCTTGTCCTCTTGTCGTGGGATTTCTTTAGTCAAAATATTAGTGCACAATTCAATATTTGAAATAAAATTTTGCAATTAATAAGCCTAATAAGAATTATTTTTTTAAGTTACCGCAGTTAAGGGCATTTAAGATGCCATATTTGATGGGAATATACGAAGTTACAGGATGCACGATTACAATTTTAATTGCCTCAAAAAATGAATTAAATTATAAGTGTACACTTATCACGTTCAACCATTCAATATACATTCATCAAATATAAATATAAATATATTTTCAGTTTTTTAGTTAGTTCTTAGATGAAACCAAAACATGAATTGTTTATTCAATGGCTCAATGCATAATCAATGTTAAACTTATAACTAACAAACATATCACACATATATTGTGGGAGTCAAACCACAAACGAGTTTTGGATTGCTTTTCCTTATCAATTGGGCACATCATCATTTTAAAATTTCAATTCTTATTCAGTTGTGTTTGTGTGCAATTTAACATCATTTTACTGTATAATTATTTATATATGGGTATGACTTATGCGAATTGAGTTGGGGGTTATACGACTATTTAAGATAATTATTTGAATGATAGTGTTTGGTGAGGGTCTTTATCTAATATAAATTTATTAGAACATTCAAAATTGGGCATGAAAGTCAAAAGTAAAACGCTAATTTCTATATATTAGTTCGTCAATGGCAGATCTATTGGTCTTATATTATTATATATCCAATGATATATAAGTGATTTTGGAATCTAACATAGTTTTTTCTTTTTTCCTTTTTTTTTTTTTCTATGTACGTTTTTGGGTTTGTCGTCTACAGAAGAGTGATTAAAGATGATTGGTTGGTGAGTCAGTGGGACGAATTCTGCAGGATTGACGGACCTTGACGACGACCTCACTGCTGACGCCCCAGAATGGCTACCAAACAGCCAATTTCTCAACGACTTCGCAACCATTCTCTCTCCAACTTGCATACAAAGGTGTATACTCTACACGGATTTTGAAAAAATTCTTGTATAAATCGGGTCTTGAATCCCATTTGTGGACATTGTGGATGTGATTAATCCATATTACTTATTTTCTAATTCAAAAAAATAAAATAAGTGATGTGGATTAATCACATCCACAAAGTGCACAAGCAAGGCCCAAAACCCAATGTATAAAAGTATTTTCCCGAATTTTGGAAATGACAACGGGTAATTCAATGTCACAACGAGTTGAATTGTTGAAATATGTATTTTGAGTATATTTTTTTCACACAAGTATTTGGCGGGATCGCACACAATAGTGTGAGAGAGATAGACAATAGGATCATTAGAATTTGTCTAGCATAGATTTTTCCGATGACAACTGGTGAGTCTGGCAATATTTTGTATGAAAATATATTTATGTTTACAAAAAACTTTATTGCGAAAATCACATTTTTGATCTCATATGTTTGGCCGTTTTTCTATTTTGGTATCGTTTATTATGGGATTCTCACATTGTATCCCGGAACTTTTAAAAATTTTGATATTTGGTCTCAATCGAATTTTTCATCCAAAATTTAGCGGTCAACTGCGTTAGTCAATATTTTGATCGGATTTTTGGGAGAATGAGTAGCACGTGATATTAAATGTAATCCATATGTGAGTGCATTCACGTACGAATTCACCCTAAAAAAACAATCATAATATTGACTAAAGAAATTAATTGATAAATTTTGGACGAAAAATTTGGTTGGGACCAAATGTGATAACTTTTAAAAGTTATGAAACATAATATGAAAATTTGTAACAAATGAAAACAAAATAAAAAAGAATCAACATATTAGACCAAAAAAAATATACGACTTCTTATATGTTTAGCTTTTCCTTTTTAGTGAGAAATTAAATTGTGGTTTAATACCTAGATTTTAATGTGACCACTAGAAAAAATATTGCACTCATTGCATTATATAGTACATTGTGCTTATTTATTGATTCTTCTTATTTTTCTTTGCTCTTTTTCTCCTTCCCAAAAGCACGATCCAAATCCAACAACTTGGTGTTTTTTCTTCTAAATAAATCTTACCAACAAAATTGTTCTCGAATAATAGAAAAAATTTAAGTCCTTTTAGAAAAAAGATAATATGAATGAAGCGGACTTTTGAACATTTGAACATATGATGTAAACGAGAACTTCGAATACTAGATAGAATGAAGTTGCAGAATTAATGGGGAGTAGGGGCCGAATCCTCTCCTCATATTGCTCAAGTACACCTACTCCCAATAAAAGCAAAATCAATGTCTAAGCATGGAAAGCCATTCTATCAATGAATTTGTATCCTCCCACTTTTTAGACTTTGACCAAACAGTGTATTTGCGATATTATTATGCTTAGTCGGTAACGCATACTCGACACGTGTGTAAAAATAAAAATTTGATAAGAACACTTTTGGATCAAAATTAGTTAAGATATAATAACATTCGAGAGATGAGAAAAAAAAATATCAAAAATAAAATTTAATATGATTAAAAAAATAAAAAGAACATATAGAAAAAACATTTCACTATATCGAGATTATGTAGACCATTTGAATATTATTAAGTCACTTCATCAAAATATATGATACATATTCACAACCACCCTGTGAAAGGCGTTATTATCACTCCACCCTTTGTGAAAAATCAAATAGCAACGAACCCCCCTTCAAAAAATTAAAGAAGCAATATAACTCCCTACGTGCTTCACTAGTGTGTCATGAGTAGGGGTGGGTATCGGGTCGGGTATTGGGGCTATCGGGTTTGGATTATCAGGTTTCGGGTAGCGAATTTCACTACCCAATAACTACCTGGAAAATTTGAGTACCCGATAGTTCAGGTATTGGATACCCGGTTCCCTTTGCAATCTACTGTAAAGCGGATTGCAAAGGGAACTAAAGGCATCAAAACAGAGTTATTTATTTTTGATGCCTAAGTTGTTTATTTTTTTACTTTTTTTTTATATTCAACTATTATTTACTCATTCATAGAATTCAATGAATAACAATTAATCAATTAATCAATCGATTTATAATTTATAACAACTATTCAATAATTTACCACATATGAAATGAGAATTGACAATAGATAAGCTAACTCATTCGATTAAATTATTGGTGTTATGCCCTCAGAAGCCATAGAGGATAGAATGCATAGGGCATATTCATTGCAATTAAACATTATTTATATATACGGCATTTGCGTTGTTTTCTTATTGGCATCTGTAAGATAAATAAACAACTTTAAGTCCAAGACATTAAGGCAGACCATCTACTCCCTAGAGGTTATGGAGAAGGGCACTAGAAGAGTTCGGTACTTATTGTCTAAACTAGTTCGCAAGTCAAAGAAAGTTCTGACTGAACATCAGAATTAGTTAAGACTTGTATGACATTAGCTTTGACATGGAAGTGCCAATCGAACACTATGTGATAGCAAAAGCTTGTGTCGTAGACATTTCAGTGAGACTGATATGTTCGAACTCGTCTCGCATCGATTCTGTCACATGGGTTTTCACTCAATGACAGTCAATGACAAAGCTAATTAATTATGATAGGTACGCTTGAACCTTAGACTTGAGAAATCATGTTGAAGATGTAATTGTTATATCAAGTTCATCATTAGAGTAGTTAGACTCAATTCACCCATTGGTGGAGTCAACCTCGAAGTGCAGCTTGATAGATAAATAACAGTCTTAACTTATCATCAAGATCATAATTTATTCTCTCATAAGTGAATGAGCAATTATCCTATGTCATCATAGATGATTGAGGTCAAAAGTCTTTGGCCAAAGCAATGGAATTTACTCGTGTTAGACACAAGAGTACTCTTATTGACCTCGACTTATTATGTATTTTAGCATATAGTCAAGTACTGCGAGTTTGACTGAACCGTAACTCTCACTTGACTGGGATATTAGAAAAAGGTTTATACTCGTACTATATTCACAATAGGAAAGGTTTGGAATGATCCTAATCATTTGTTCTCAATTAGGTTACGATGTGACCCACGTGAATGGTTAGGTGTTACTCATATCCTTTGGTTTTCTCCCGATTGCCTTTTGAGACGAACCTAAAGAGTCGCGCTTCAAAGAATTGTAAAGGGGAAAATGGTTTTAGACTTAAAGAGTTTTTTCGGTATTTGATATCGATTAATATTAAATGATTGATTTATTATTTGATGATCTAATTAATTAATTAATATTAATAAGTCAATTAATTTCTTGGAGTAATTAATTATAGTTTTAATCGATTCATTTATTTAATTAATTATTGGATAAATATATTAAATTAATTAAATTAAATTAAAAACGGAGCCAAGTGGGTGCACTAGCCCGTAGGCTAGTGCACTATCAAAGTGGGCATCCAGACTTGGTCTCCAAGGGTGTTGGTCCCAAGAGGCATACGAAGGGATCTAGAAGGGGGGATTGAATAGACCCTGAAGTCTTTTTCGATTTCAAAAGTTTTTCGTATTAAAATTGATTTGGACGCTTGAAAATGTAAACGCTTGGCTAAGCATTTACTTGAAGACTGTTTTGCTAAAGTTAACTTAGACTCAAGATTTGAATACTATAACCACTCAGGTTTAAGCGTTCTGTTCTTTCATCAGGGTTAGCACAGCAGAATGATTTTTGTAGTCTTCTCTTTAAAAGCTTTAGCGTCACAGAAAGTGTATTTAGTTGCTTAGCGTTTGATTAAGTTCTACTTGATCAGTTTATGATATGACAATATGAAAACTGAATGTAAAGTAAAGAACACAATATTTGTAAGGTTCGTTGGGTGGTGTAATCCCAACTACGTCCTTCTTCTCCTTGAACACTTAGAGGCAATCCACTAAAATGATTCTCAAAGAATCACACAGAATCTTCTACAAATTAGGGAGAGAGGTGAAGACGATCTCGAGCTCCTTGATCACACATATTTCAGCTCCAATAAAGATCTTCTCCAAAAAAGCCTTGAGCTCCTTGATCACACAGACTTTAGCTCCAATAAAGACCTTTCTTCAACAAGCTTCTCTTACTCAAAAATACTGCCTGTGGAAGTCAACAATCTTTCTCACTCAGATGAAAGGTGTTGAGGGCTTATTGTAACAGGTTTGTTTGATGTTGGGAAGTTCAAACAACTTGGGATATCTCAATAAGAATTTAGGTTTCTTCTTTGGAAGAGGTTTGAGATATCTGGTGACTGTCTGGAATGTATTTGAGAAGCTTGATGGATTTTAGCTATGGAATTTGCAAGCTTTTCTCTCAAATTATTTCAGCAAAGTTTCTCTCTCTGCACACTCTTTAAGGTTTTGCTGGAGGGTACTATTTATAGAGATTCTTGGGATTTGTCCGTTGGACACAATCAGGCTCGTTTCTCTCACGCAGCGCGTCAAATAGTCCCTTTCTAAAATTCCTGAAATTCAGTTGGTTCCGATTGGACAGGAGCAGACTTGAACTCTGAAAAGCTGACAGTTTAGTCAAAAGGTGGCTTGTCCACAAGTCATACTGTCTTGTTTACATTTAATGCACTTATCAAGCATTTAATGCATTTTGAATTTATTTCCCGTTGAAAATAAATGTCTGTTGGTGATTGCATTTAAGTCCTTGATAACTTGGGTTTAATCCTTAAGGTGAATCTGAAAACTGGACGCTTAAATCACTCGGACGCTTGAATCAGACACTTGAATCGATCAGACGCTTGAATCAGACGCTTAAACCAGACACTTGAACCAACTTGAATCAGACGATTGAACCAGCTCATGCTGAGCGCTTAAACCAACTTGATCAGAAGAAGTCTTTTAGCGTTTGACAGATGCTCAAAGCAAATCTTTATCTTCTCTTGACTTCAGATGCTGATCTTCAACTTCATCCTTGATAGACTCACTCAGAATTCTATCAGTGACTTGGTATTAAATACTTAGTCAAAAATCTATAAAGATAAAAATTACAAGCCTAACAAAGAAAGTAAACTTTCAAATGCTTGTACAATATTTCTATGAAAGCATGAACTTACATTTTTGGGGTCGAACATAAAATCCTATCTTGTCATCATCAAAACATCTAACATGAAATTTTGTAACAAAGGGTTTTTTTTTTAACTCTTGTGTAGTATATATATATTACTTGAAGAGAGTGAAAAACCCTGACCTCTCTTTTACAGTAAAAGAAAAAGAAAACCCTGTCAAAACTCTCCCTCCTCTCCTCTCTCTAGTCGTCGCCTATCAAGGGAAGGAGGAGGAGGATTCCAGCGTGAAACTTTGGAGGCAGCGACGTATTTGCTGCTTGGATCAAATTTTTGATCAAGTGCATAATTAGAAGAAACTGTAAGTTTTTCTTCCTTTAGTTTGAATATGAAAATTCAAAGATGACCACGTTATGGGATTTTACCTTTCCGCTGTGTTTTTATCACGTTTCCCAACTTTGGTATCAGAGCCAATCTTTGAAGTCCGTATTCAAATATGGCTTTGAGCATTATGTGTTTATGTTTTTTTCGTATTTTATAGCATGTTAAAACATGAAAATTGTATATTGTATTTGAAGCATGTTAATTTTCTATTTCGGATTTATATTACATGGTGTTTTGTGGATCTGAATTGAGAGAAAAAAAGAGAAAGAAAAATGGGGTTGAATAGACCCGACGTGCACACACAGCGTGCGCGCATATACGCGTAGGCGATGGCCGAAGGCCATTGCGCAGCGCGCATGTTGTCAATGCCTGGCGTGGCCGCCTGTGTGCACCCAGGAGACCCGATGCTGGGCATCTAGACACCCAGACATCCGCACATGGTGCGGCCTAGCAGGACACAGCCTATCCGTCGGGGGGCAGGTCAAATGTGCACGGGTGTAATTTTTGGTATTTGGGTTTTGGGGTATTTTTATTTTTTCGGTGTGTCAAAAGGTTGATGACCCGATTTTTAATTAAATAAGCCCAAAACTAGTTTTATTAAAAATTACAGTTTTCAATAAATTGATTGTGGGTCAAATTTACTAAATCTAAGTGGGTCAAATGGATGGTGACTTTGGTTTGATGAACTCGAGCCCAAATAGTATTTAATGAAATAAAAAATATTTAAATTTGAATTAATTAATTATTCTTGGAGAATTATAATTAACTTTTTTATTTGAATATTATTTTATTTTCTTCTCAAAAGGGTGGCTTCAAATTATGATATTGGATGAGAATTTTAATATCCTATATATTTATATTAGTTGGACTAATTATTTTAGTCAAAGGTAGACATATGAGATTTGGAATTTATATATGTCTAAGTCATTTAGTTATACTACTTGATTTTGATTAAAATGATGAATATATGTAATATTGAAATTTTACAAGGCATTAATTAGTTGGACTAATTAAATTAAATAATCATCAGCATATTTGCTTTACTTTAATGTGAGCATCTATTATATGATTGTGACACCTTCCATGTACTTAGGCTTTTGGTTTTCTATTTTATTTTCATGGGTTGTAAGGGCCGTTTTTTAGCCTAATTTTATTTGTTAGATTTTATGTATATGTTGCTTAAATATCTTATAATAGAATAGGCTTTTTGAAGACGGTTGATACATGAAGAACCCATGAAGAATAGATTAGTTTACGTTTCGCCTTTTATTTATGTTTGATGATCCATTGGCTTGGATCCTCTAGAAAAGTCCATGGTTGTGTGTGTTGTTAGCTTTTTAGAATTGCTAAACATGTTATATTAGTTGTATATATCATGTATGTTTCTACGCTTTATAAATTGGTAAATGTGGAAAGTGAGACCAAATTAATTTGAGAACTAAATTCTCCCAATTAAATTAAATAATACTAAGTTAGTAAAGGGTACCGGGTGTCCTCTCCCTCCACTAAACTTAATAAAGTTTAAAATTGTATCTGATATATGGCATCGTCCCAGTAAATGGGGTCATATAATTAGACATGATTTAAAATTTTATAAAGTGCATTAGTTGCCTTCATCGAAACATATTTCGCCCCAAATATCGTTAAAGGGTTGCAAGGTGAAATTCAAATGTTAGATTAAAAAGGGTTAGTGGGAATAAACTTAGACAGTCCACATACCTATATATTGTTAAAGGATTCCAGTTTTGTGGATTATGGGAAAAGTAGATTGAAACATCTATTAATTTAGATTGATGTTAGACATCACTTTAAAGGATTAGTGGATTAAATATCGTTAAAGGCTAAGAATAAGAAGAAGAAATCCAAGAAGCAGTTTGGCGGGCATGGAGCTCAGGTGGTGTCGATAAGAACAAAGGGAATATTCCTGTGAAATATAAAGGGGCCAAAGAAAACCGATAGATGCCTATACTGCGGTGAGCTAGGCCAGTGGAGAAGGAACTGTCCTACCATGGGCCGAGGCGCACAAGGTATGAAACTTTATGTTTTTGAAACTAATTGTTCTATGACCATTTTTTCACTTCGTGGATTCTTGATTTAGGAGCTAGTGCTCACATTTGTTGTGTGGATCAGGATCTGAAGCAAGAAAGGAAGCTGGGCCATGATGAGGTACAGATCAAAGTAGGCAGCGGGCAGAGCATCGTAGCTACTAAAATTTTTACTTTCTGGACATTTATTAGTTTTTGAATAATATTTTGGTTTTGTTCAAAGAGCTTAAGAACATTGTTTCAACTCCTGTTTTAGTTAACAATGTTTAAACTTTTCATTTTATTAATAAGCAGTGCGATATTTATTATGGTAATAAAATAGTAGGCTCTGCTATTTTAGTAAATGGTTTGTATTACCTTAATATCCCAAATGAGTGTGCTGTTAATACTATAACTAGGAAATGTGACAGGCAAGATACCAACCAAAGACTAATATGGCATCTTAGACTAGGTCATGCCGGTGAACATAAGATTCACAAAATGGAAAAAGATGGGCTTATAGGCCCACTGGGATCAGATCTCTATCCTACTTGTGAATCTTGTCTCATGGGCAAGATGGCTAGATCTCCCTTCACCGAGACTTTTGAAAGAGCCACACAACTTTTAGGACTAGTACATACCGACGTTTGTGGGCCATTTGATGAAATGGCTTGTGGGGGCTTCCACTACTTCATCACATTCACTAATGACCATTCAAGGTGTGGTCTTTTGTATTTAATGAAAAATAAGTCTGAATCCATTGAAAAGTTCAAGGAATTCAAGGCTTTGGTGGAAAAGCAAACTAGGAAACATATAAAAACTGTTCGGTCAGACCGAGGAGGAGAATATATGAGTGTTGAATTTGACGAATACCTCAGAGAAAATGGTATAGTGTTGCAACTCACACCTCCAGCGACACCACGGTTAAATGGGGTAGCTAAAAAAGGAATCGTACCTTGTTGGACATGGTCCGTTCCATGCTTAGCTACATTGATTTACCCATTTCATTTTGGGGTCACGCGCTCCTTACAGCAGTACACATTTTAAACAGATGTCCCTCTAAGTCCGTTTCTAAGTCTCCATATAAGATATAGAGAGATAGAAGTCTAAATCATATAAAGATTGGGGATGTCCAGCTTATGTTAAAAAGACAAAAGTGGAAAAACTGGAGGCTAAAACCCTGAAGGGACGTTTCATTGGGTACCCCGAGGATTTAATGGGTACTTTTTCTACTTGCATGATGATCAAAGGATCATTGTTGCCTTGCAAGCCTACTTTCTGGAAGATGAGTTCATTAGAGAATGTGAAGCAAGTAGAAAGATAGTTCTTGAAGAACACAACAAGACTCCTTTGGGTACATCTACACAAGAAGTAAGAACCGACCCAATTGTAACACAACCACAACCGTGGAGATCTAGTAGAGCTCCTCAAACCCCTGAGAGGTATGGCTATCTACTACAGAATGAATTGGGTCTCCACACTGTCGTAGAGGGAGGCCATGGAGATGATCCCTCTACTTATGATCAAGCGATGGTGAATATGGACGCTGTAAGATGGTGCGAAGCTATGCAAGTAGAGATAGATTCAATGCGTTCGAACTAAATCTGGGCACTAGTGGATCGTCCCAATGGTATTGTACCGATTGGATGCAAATGAATCTACAAGAGAAAGATTGGTACCAATGGCAAGGTTGATATCTATAAAGCCAGACTAGTGGCAAAAGAGTATAGTCAGAAGGAAGGAATTGACTCTCAGGAAACCTTTTCACCAGTTGTCATGATCAAATTCATAAGAATTTTGTTGGCAATAGTGGCTCACCTAACTTATGAAATATGGAAAATGGAGATCAAAACGGCTTTTCTTAATGTATTCCTTGAAGAGGATATCCATATGGAACAGCCACAAGATTTTGTATCCGAGAATGATGTTCATAAGGTGTGCAAGCTTGATGGATCCATCTATAAACTCAAGTAGGCATCTCGTGGCTAGAATCTACGTTTTGATGAAGCAGTCAAATGATTCGACTTTATCAAAAATGAAGATGAGCTATGTGTTTACAAGAAGGTTAGTGGAAGCAAGATATCATTCCTTGTACTATATGTAGATGACATATTGCCCATAGAAAATGATGTAGGAATGCTCGCCACTGTCAAAAAATGGCTGTCAAGTGCATTCTCCATGAAAGACTTGGGAGAGACCACATACATTCTGGGAATTTGGATCTATAGAGATCGAACAAATAGAATGATAGGAATTTTCCAAGCCCTTTACTTAGAAAAGGTCCTAAAAAGGTTTAGGATGGAGGATTCTAAGAAAGGGTTTCCTGGCAATGAGACATGGGGTGCATCTTTCAAAATCTATGTGTCCTAAAAGTGAGAAAGATCGAAAAGAGATGAACAATGTACCCTATGCATTTGTAGTGGATAGTCTGATGTATGCCTTGTTGTGTACAAGACCTGACATAGCTTATGCAGTAAGCTTTGTCAGTCGATTTCAGGCAAACCCAGGTAAGAAACACTGGATAGCTATGACGAATATCCTCAAGTATCTTAAAATAACAAAGGATATGATTCTCAGCTATGGAGGTGGCGACCTAAGAGTGGATGGATACACAGACTTGGATTTTCAATCTGATGTTGATGATAAAAAGTCCTTAGGATTCATTTTCACCCTCAACGGGGCGGTGTCTTGCAAAAGTTCCACGCAAAGCACAACCACTGATTCCACCACAGGGGCTCAATACATGGCTGCTTCAGAGGCAACCAAAGAGGCTATTCGGCTTTGAAAGTTTCTTGGAGAACTTCAAGTGGTTCTTAGCGTACAACTCCTACCGCCATTCTTCTGTTTCAACAGTGGAGCAATAGAGCATGCAAAGGCATCCAAGTCTCACAACAAGTCCAAACACATAGAGAGAAGATATCACATCATAAGAGAGATCATTGGTAAATGAGAAATAGCAGTGCAGAAAATAGGGTCAGCTAATAGCCTCAGCTGACAACGTAGCTGACCCACTGACCAAGCCTTTGGCACAAGCGGTCCTAGATCAACATCTGGAAAAGATGGGTATTAGATACCATAGCAAAAGGCATTGAGCGCAAGTGGAAGATTGTTAGTGTTATGTCCTCAGATGTCATGGAGGATAGAATGTATAAGGAATATTCATTGTAATTAAACATTATTTTTATATAAGGCATTTGCGTTGCTTTCTTATTGGAATTTTTAAGATAAATAACAACTCTAAGTCCATGACATTAAGGCGGACCTTCTATTCCCTATGGGTTAAGGAGAAGGGCACTAGAAAAGTTCGGTACTTATTGTCTAACTAGTTCGCAAGTCAAAGAAAGTTCTGACTGAACATCATAACTAGTTAAGACTTGTATGACATAAGTTTTGACATGGAAGTGCCATTCAAACAATATGTGATAGTGGAAGCTTGTGTCGTAGACATTCCAGTGAGACTGATATGTTCTAACTTGACTCGCATCGGCTCTGTCACATGGGTTTTTACTCAATGACAGTCAATGGCAGAACTGATCAATTATGATAGGTACGCGTGAACCTTAGACCTGAGAAATCATGTTGAAGATGTACTTGTGATATCAAGTTCACATTAGAGTAGTTAGACTCAATTCACCCATTGGTGGAGTCAACCTCGAAGTGCAGCATGATTGACAAGTAGCACTCTTAACTGATCTTAAAGATTGGAATTTATTCTCTCATAAGTGAATGAGCAATTATCCTATACCATCATGAATTAGTGACGTCAAAAGTCTTTGGCCAAAGCAATGGAATTTACTCGTGTTAGACACAAGAGTACTTTTATTGACCTCGATTTATTATTATTTAGCATATAGTCAAGTACTGCGAGTTTGACTGTACCATGACTTTCACTTGACTGGAATATTATAATAAAATGTTTATACTCGTACGGTATTCACAATAGGAAAGGTTTGGAAAGATCCTAATCATTCGTCCTCAACTGGGTTACGATGTGAGCCACGTGACTGGCTAGGTGTTACTCACATCCTTTGGTTTCCTCCCAATTGCCTTTTGAGATGAACTAAAGAGTTGTGCTTAAAGGAATTGCAAAGGAAAAAATGGTTTTAGACTTAAAATAATTTTTTCGGTATTTGATATCTATTAATATTAAATGATTGATTTATCATTTGATGATCTAATTAATTAATTAATATTAATAAGTTAATTAATTTCTTGGAAGAATTAATTATAGTTTTAATAGATTTATTTATTTAATTAATTATTGGATAAATATAATAAATAAATTGAATTAAATTAAAAAAGAAACCAAGTGGGTGCACTAGCCCCTAAGCTAGTGCATGGTCAAAGTGGGCGTCCATAATGACTTGGTATCCAACGGTTTTTTAACTCTTGTTGTAGTATATATATACTACTTGAAGAGAGTGAAAAACCCTAGCCTCTCTTTTACAATAAAAGAAACAAAAACTCTGTCAAAACTCTCTTTCCTCTCCTCTCTCTAGCCGTTGCATATCAAGGGAAGAAGGAAGAGGATTTCGACTTTGGATTCCTGCATGAAGCTTTGGAGGCAGCGACGTATTTGCTGCTCGGATCAAATTTTTGGTCAGACGCATAATTTGAAGAAACTGTAAGTTTTTCTTCCTTTAGTTTGAATATAGAAATTCAAAGATGACAACGTTATGGGATTTTATCTTTCTGTTGGGGTTTTATCACGTTCCCCAACATAAATTAACGTTAAGGCCAGGTGTCCAAATCCAACACAAATTAAACATCAATCTAATTACAAGCCTAGCACCAACACCGAATGTGTGTTTTACTTTAGTGTATTTGTATATTTTTTTATTTTTTATTTTGGTTAATTTCGGGTACCTAATGGGCATATCGGGTAGGAATTTCCTACCCGATACACAATTCGATTGAGAATTTCAGGTATAAGGTATTACCTAATACCTGAAATTCTGCAAAAAACTCTACCTAATAGACCCGAACTTGATCGAGTCGGGTGGGTACCCGAAAACCCAACCGAAATGCCCACCCCTAGTCATGAGCCCGATTATCGGATTTTTTCAATAAAAGACTATTTTTCCCTTAATCTTACAACCGTCGGATTTGATCTACTAAAATTAACGTTTTATATTAAATAATCTTATTTTAATATAATACACATTTTTTACTATTTTAAATTTATAAAAAATATAATAAAAATATATCTATTTAAAAAATATAATAAAAATATATCTATATATATATATATGTGTGTATATATATACATATAAACCAATAGGCACTACCCTCCACACCCACCCAGTCACCGCTGAAGACACCACTGGCAACCCTCTTCCAACCATCTTTGCCTTCGTCGGTGGAGTATAGATATACATGTACATATAACACAACAACACAACCCCAATCACCATCTTCATCTCCGGCACCCCACCACCGACCACCACCAAAAGCCACCACCCGACAGTTGCCCCTCTACAAATCACCGCCCCAAGCTTCTACAAAATCCCCCCCCCCCCCACCAAAAAAAAAAACGGTTGCAAATCTGATTGTACTAGGAAATAGCGCGGCAGTTTTGAGAGGGAAGAGAATGGCAGTGGCAGCGATTTAGAAGGTGGTGGTCAATTTGTAGAGATGGATAGGCGACGGCGACAGACATGAACGATGGTGGTGGAGCAGAATGGAGTAACAGGTGGTAATGGTGGTGGTGGTGGATGCGGTAGCAAGCTCATGGATGAAGTTGAAACAGTGGAGGTGGTGGTGGTGGTGGTGGTGACGGGGGCCTGAGGAATGTGGTGGTAGGGGAGGGCTCCGACGGTGGTATGGTGGGGACGAGCAAGAGGTTTCGAAAGTGGATATGGTGTTAGATGTTGGTTTGGTGTTGGTGTTGGAGTTGGTGGAATTGTATTAAGGTTAAGGTTTTAGTGTTGGGGAAGAAGGAAAAAATAATAATATAAATAGAAAATTGAAAATAGTTAAAGAAATAATAAAACTAATTAATAAAAGAAAAAATATATTGTGTAAATATCTAAAAAGAACAAGGGCATTTTAGTCTTTATATAAAATTTTGCAAGCAAAAATATTGGAGGGGGGTAGTAAACATATTTCAAATATTACAAGGGGCTTTTTTTTTCTTTGTTTTATCACGGGGGTGGGTGATAATAAGGACTATCCCAAAGGGGTCGAATGTATTTCACCCTCAAAATATATGAGGTGTCACTATAATATTTACATGGTATATATATGTAAAACCCAATTGGCCTATAAAAATGTTTAACAAACCAAAACGATTTCTGGAAGCCCCTTTAAGTTCTTAATAGCATGTATAATACTTGTTGGATAAAATGGGTCTTCACAAAGTGTGGTTCCCACCACTTTTGTGTACGAAATTCAAATATCGTCAGTATCCAGGATACTAAAGATTATTGGATAATCTTAATCAACGTTCCGAGTAGATGAGTTTAGCATTTCGAATTTCTCAAATCGGACTTGTAACGAATGAGAAATTAAGTGCTAAAGTGAGGGGTTTGAACTTGTGTATCCCACATTGGATATAAACTACAATTTAATTGGGTTTATACATCCTTGCCCAAAGATAAGGGTTTGGCTCAAGAGTAATCCACTTTGGGCCTTTGTGTGAAAGGGGGAGGAGCTATGCAATTGGGCTTAGACACAATTTCTTAGATCTTCACTCGGGCGGTCCGGTCCCTTGGATCTCGGGCTTTGGCCGGGTCGTGGGCCATGGGCTTGGGCTTGGGGCTTGATGTGTGTATACTGTGGGCTTCGGCTTCACAATTAATCTTTTTGGACAAAGTTTAATTAGGCTCTCCAGAAAAATCCAACAAACAGAAATCTGATTTTGTTAAAACCAATTTGAATTAATAAAATGCTGGCCACATTATTTTAACTAAGCCTTCTAGAAGGACCTTTAACTGCAGTCAAAAGTCCAACAGTCACATTTTCCATAACAGCTGATTTTGTTTGCTATTACAGAAATGTTAATGGCAGAATTAATTTTCTGACTTTAATTCTATCTGATTTTTTAGCTAAAAAAGGGCTTCTCCGGCTTCATATTTTTCACACCAACTCAAAACACAATTCTCTTTAGTGTTCTCGAGTTCTTCAAATCATCTTCATTTTTTTCTAGAGATTTCAGCAGAAAATAAAAGTTTGTTATTTCTGAAATTAAAGTGGTTTAATCTTCAGAAAGTTTTTGTTGTATCTTGGGACACGTTTTGTCAAAGCCGGTACCACCTATAGCCGGGGCAATTTCGTGTTAAGGATAGAGTTAATTCTCGCCTCGAAAAATTCCTCATCCTTAGTTGCATTTTCAGTTTGTTCGATAAATTTGTTCAACAAACTTAACTCAAAACTCTTGTGTTGATTCATTTTTCTTTGAAATTCTGAAAATGGCAAACCGTGATGATGTTGTTGCTGTTGCTGATACTCTTGACTTCGGCCTTGGTCCTTGAGCAGGCCTTGGTCTCGGCATTGGTTCCGGTTCAGGGCTAGGTCCTGCTTGCTGTTTAGGCTTTGGTGGCGGTTCAGGGCTGGGTCCTGGTTTCGGTTCTGGTGAGGGTGCCAGGTTAGGCTGCGGTTCAGGGCTAGGTCCTGGTTTCGGTTCTGACCCTGGTCTGGTCCCTCTATTTGTTCCAATAGCTAATCTGGTTATACCGGCTCAGGCTAAAAGGCCGTCAAAGTTCAGTGGGGCTGACTTCAAGAGGTGGCAGCAAAAGATGTTGTTCTATCTCACGACATTGAACCTGGCGAGGTTCTTGGAAAAGGATGCTCCTTATATCCCGAAAGAGTATACAGATAATCAACTGAGGATGACATATGATTCCAGGCATAATAGTGATTTCCGTTGCAGGAATTACATACTCAGTGGGTTAGATGATTCTCTGTACAGAGTGTATCTGTCTATGAAGACTGCAAAAGGCCTTTGGGAGGCACTGGACAGGAAGTACAGAACTGAGGACGCCGGACTGAAGAAGTTCGTGGTCGCGAGGTTCTTAGACTTCAAAATGGTGGACTCTAAGTCCGTAACGAGCCAAGTCCAAGAGCTTCAGATAATAACACATGAAGTTCACGCTGAAAATATGGCTCTAAGCGAATCCTTCCAAGTAGCTTCAGTTATAAAGAAGTTACCGCCCTCGTGGAAGGATTTCAAGAACTACTTGAAACACAAGAGGAAGAAAATGAATCTAGAAGATTTGGTTGTCCAACTCAGAATAGAGGAAGACAATAGGGGCTCTGATAGGAAGCCTCATGTGCTGGCGATGGCTAACATCGCCAAAGTTCAGAAAAGCTCCAACCGGAAGAGAAAATTCCAGGGTTAACCCAAAGTAAATTCCCAGAAAAAGCAAACTGGGAAAGGGAAATCGAAACGGGGAGATGGAGGCTGTTTTAACTGTGGCCGTCCTGGTCACTGGGCTAGAGACTGCAAAGAGCCCAAGAAAAATAAGTCTCAAGGGCAAGGTTCTAGTCAAAATCAGAACAAAGGCAAATAGATTCAGAAACAGGCTCCGAACCAGGTTCACTTGGCTATTGATGACGTACAAGGCATCAACAAAATGAGCGATGACCGATCTGATAATAGGGTCCCACTATATTTGTCTAAACTCGATCTCACCGCTGTTGTGTTCGAGATAAACTTGGTGAACAACCTAAGGGAGTGGTTCATCGACATTGGGGCTACCCGCCACATCTGTTCTGATAAGGAGGCATTCTCATCTTACTATCCTTCTGATGGGCGAAGACTGTTTATGGGAAACTCTGCCACTTCTCCGGTTCTAGGAATTGGCAAGGTGGTGCTGAAGATGACCTCCGGGAAAAAGCTGACTCTGACCGAGGTGCTACATGTTCTTGAGATTCGCAAGAATCTGGTGTTAGGATCTGCCCTAGTGAAGAACGGGTTCAAGCTGGTGTTTGAGGCAAATAGGTTTTCTTTTACAAAGCGTGGAATTTATGTTGAAAAAGGTTACCTCGAGCAAGGCCTTTTTAAATTGAATGTAATTCGCATTGTTGTAACTGAAACTGATGATAATAAAATTGCATCTTCTGCTTACTTGCTTGAGTATTCAAATTTATGGCATGTTAGACTAGGACATGTGAATTTTAATATTATGCGAAGACTAATAAATTTAAATTTATTACTAACCTTCAAAACTGATACTCAACACAAATGAGAAATATGTGTTGAAGCGAAACTAGTCAAACAACTGTTTTCCTCCATGGAATGGAACTCCGCACCTCTAGAATTATTCACAGTGATATTTGTGACTTAAAATTTGTGCAAACTAGAGGTGGGAAAAAAATATTTCATTACATTCATAGATGATCGCACAAAATATTGTTATGTGTATTTGCTACGAAGTAAAGACAAAGCGCTTGAAGAATTTACGCATTACAAAACTGAAGTTGAGAATCAACTTGGGAAAAAGATAAAAGTTATCCGAAGTGATAGAGGTGGAGAATACGGAGCGCCTTTTGATGCATTTTTGTACCAACTCTGGAATTATTCATCAAACGATGGCACCATATTCACCTCAGAATGGTGTTGCTGAACGCAAAAATCACACTCTCAAAGAAATGATGAATGCGATGTTGATAGATTTTGGATTACCCCAGAATTTATGGGGGGAGGCGATCCTCTCCGCCAATTATATGCTTGATAAAATTTCCCACAAAAGTAGGAGTGAGACTCCTTACGAACCCTGGAAAGGTCACAAACCTTTATATAAGTACCTCAAAGTGTGGGAGTGTTTGGCTAAGGTAGAAGTACCCAAACTCAAACAAGTTAAGATAGAGCCTAAAACTATTGATTGCATATTCATTGGTTATTCACTTAAATAGTAGTGCCTATCGATTTCTGGTACATAAATCTGAAATTTCTGAGATTCATGAAGGTACTATCATGGAATCTAGAAATGCTTCTTTCTTTGAGGATATCTTTCCAAATAAGGAAAGAACAGTACAAAGTCCTCTTAAAAGAACACATGAAGCGTCTACGAGTAGTTCTAATCCCGGGGATGAAGAACCATGGTGTAGCAAAAGGGCAAAAGTTCCTAAAACGTTTGGTCCCGACTTTGTATCTTATACATTAAAAGGTGACCCAAGGACGATTAAGGAGGCAATGTTCAGTCCAGATGCTCAGCTCTGGAAAGAGGCTATCAAAAGTGAAATTGAGTCTATTATGCACAACTATACCTGGGAGTTGGTTGATCTTCCAAAGGAAAGTAAACTTTTGGGCTATAAATGGATTCTGAAAAGAAAGTATAAGACTGATGGTTCTATTGATAAGTATAAGGCACGTCTGGTAGTCAAAGGATACCGACAAACGGAGGGTCTTGATTTCTTCGATACTTGTTCTCCGGTAACGAGAATAACATCCATAAGATTATTCATCGCTATTGCCGCGTTGCATAACCTTAAGATACATCAAATGGATGTTAAGACTGCGTTTAAAAATGGAGAATTAGATGAAGAAATATATATGGAACAACCCGAGGGGTATGTTGCTCCTGGACATGAGAGAAAGGTGTGTAAACTTGTAAAGTCCTTGTATGGACTTAAACAAGCTCCTGAACAATGGCATGAAAAATATGATTACACTATGTTATCAAATGGTTTCAAGATAAACGAGTGTTACAAATGCTTGTATGTTAGACAAACACATAATGCATATGTTGTCATATGTCTGTATGTCGATGACATGCTAATTATGGGTAGTAATCATGAAATCATCATTAATACTAAAGGAATGTTAAAGAAGAACTTTGACATGAAAGATATGGGGTTGGCAGATGTCATAATAGGGACTAAAGTCTTGAGGACATCTGAAGGACTCATACTGTCGCAGTCTCATTATATTGATACAATTCTGGAAAAATTCCTTCCCAGCGACATTGCGATTGTTTAGACGCCTTTAGACATGAGTGTTCACTTACGCAAGAACTATGGCGAACCCGTATCGCAGTTAGAGTATGCTATGGTTATTGGAAGTTTGATGTATATCATGAATTGTACCCGCCCTGATCTAGCTTACTCTATGAGCAAGTTGAGTAGGTTCACGAGTAATCCTAGTTTAGACCATTGGAAGGCCTTAACTAGAGTACTTTAGTACTTAAAGCACATAAAGAGCTTTGGATTACACTACTCAAGATATCCAGCTGTAATAGAAGGATACAACGATGCTAATTGGATATCAGACACAAATGACTCTATGTCCACGAGTGGGTACATTTTTACCATTGGTGGTGGGGTAGTGTCATGGAAATCATCTAAGCAAACTTGCATAGCCCAATCCATAATGGAATCAAAATTCATAACTTTAGACAAAGCTGGTGAAGAAGCTGAGTGGCTATGAAATTTCTTAGAAGATGTTCCCTATTGGGAAAAACCAGTGCCCCCTATCTTAATTCATTGCGACTGTTAGTTGGCAATTGGTAGGACTCAAAATAGTATGTACAATGGTAAGTTTAGAGATATTCGTCGTAGACACAATACCATTAAATAGTTGATCTCTAACGGAATAATCTCCATTGATTATGTGAAATCAAAGGAGAATATTGCAGATCTTTTAACGAAAGGATTACCTAGAGATCAAATAGAATACCTATCAAGAGGAATGGGTTTAAAGACTATAGAGTAAAGAATAGACACAGTGGTAACCCAACCATGTTGACTGGAGATCCCAAGATCTTGGTTCAATGGGACAACTAAGTTGTGAATATTCAGTGAGGTACTTAAGAGTTTAATTCACAGGGCTTTTAATGATCCCTACACTGTCTAAATGAAGTGGAGTATGACATGATACTCTTAATTAGGAAGTCACCTATGTAAGTGTGAGGTGTAGGCCGCCTCAACATTGAGTAAAATATAAACACTTCTGAAACCAAGAGGGGGTGCCACGGCCAAAATTGACCCAACCGTGAGAACTAAAAACTGTTGAAAGTTTATCATGAGAATATCGTTGTCTGGGTTTGCACGAACGGCTGACCAATTCAAAACATCACGTTCATTGGGTGGCCTAGTAAATCCGATGATATTTCACTAGGAAAGGTTCAAAGCCAAAAGCTACCTCTTCTGATATGATAAACTTTCAATCGAAATCTAAAGAACTTGAATTGCATTAATTTCATTCGTGTGAGGGGATTGTTAGATAAAATGGGTTTTTACAAAGTGTGGTTCCCACCACTTTTGTGTATGAAATTCGAACATTGTAAGTATCTGGGATACTAAAAATTATTGGATAATCTTAATCTACGTTTCGAGTAGATGAGTTTAGCATTTCGAATTTCTCAAATCGGACTTGTAACGAATGAGAAATTAAGTGCTAAATTGAAGGGGTCTGAACTTGTGTATCTCACATTGGATATAAATTACAATTTAATTGGGTTTATAAATCTTTGCCTCAAAATAAGGGTTTGGCCCTTGGGTCATTGACTTTGGGCCTTTGTGTGAAAGGAGGAGGAGCTATGCAATTGGGCTTAGGCACAATTTCTTAGATCTTCACTCGGGCTGTCCGGTGGACTGGACTGGACCTCGCACCTCAGACCACGCACCTCGGGCTAGGGCCGGGGCCGGGTCGTTGGCTTGGGCCTGGGCCTTGGGCTTGGGGCTTGAGGCTTGATGTATGTATAGTGTGGGGTGGGCTTCGACTTCACAATTAATCTTTTTGGACAAAGTTTAATTGGGCTCTACAGAAAAATCCAACAAACAAAAATCTGATTTTATTAAAACCAATTTGAATTAATAAAATGCTAACCACATTATTTTAATTCGAATTAATTTTAATTCAGCCTTCTAGAAGGACCTTTGACTGCAGTCAAAAGTCCAACAGTCACATTTTCCATCACAGCTGATTTTGTTTGCTGTTACAGAAATGTTAATGGCAGAATTAATTTTTTGGCTTTAATTCTATCTGATTTTTCGGCTATAAAAGGGCTCCTCCAGCTTAATATTTTTCACACCAACTCAAAACACAATTCTATCTAGTGTTCTTGAGTTTTTCAAATCATTTTCATCTTTTTCTTGAGATTTCAGCAGAAAATAAGAGTTCGTTGTTTCTGAAATTAAAGTTGTTTAATCTTCAGAACGTTTTCGTTGTATCTTGGGACACGTTTTGTCAAAGTTGGTACCACTTATAGCTTGGACAATTTTGTGTTAAGGATAAAGTTAATTCTCGTCTCGAAAAATTCTTCATCCTTAATTGCATTTTCAGTTTGTTCGATAAATTTGTTCAACAATACTATTATGTAAGAAATACTTTTGGGATTTATAGAAGGCCCCGCAGATCTAAAAACAAATGTGAATGCTTGTTTTATCTTCTTTTATATGTTCGTCTTCGTCTGCCGAGGACAATGGCAAAACAACTTTTGGCCGTTGGGCCTTTTATATATCTCAGTACAGAGGCCCTACCACTGACGCATTATTTTGATCTAATTTGAAAATTAGGCAGTTTTTCATATTTTGATTGTTTTCATTCTTTTTGGAAACCTCATAAATAATGGTCCACTCGATAAATATAATAATTTTACAAAGTACCTCTCCGCTCGACACCCCTAAAAAAGGATCTTTTACTGATCTAAAATAGGACATCAAACGAGGGAAAATTTTAGCCAGCTTTCGGTTTAGTCACATTTAAGTGTATCTCAAAAAATAGATGATCAATCATATAAAAAGTGTAATACATTATTCTTATGAAATACACTTGGGTATGGGCAAATTAGGAGCAGGAGAGAGAGTATTGTTGAGTACTAAAAAGTTCAAAAATAAACCTAATTATGGGTGGCAATGAGGAGAGTTGGGCATGAGAGTTGAGCATGCACTTTAGTATTTGCAAAAGTCAAAACGCGCCTACATATCTTATAATTGCCTTTGCGTCAATTCCATAGTTGGTTGTTAACACTAACACCACATTTTGGTATGCAACTTGTGCATCATCATTTCATTTTTTATGTTTAACAATTCTTGTACATCAACGTTTCCCTTTTTAAGTTTAACTTAATTGTTTTGCCTTGAGTACCAAACTTAAATAGTGCTTATTATGTCTAATAATATTCATGTCATTTACAAGAAAAAAAATGAAGTACTTCTCAGGAATAAGGGAGTATTTATTTTGGGATGGATATCTTATTTAATCCTATTACTTTTTAATAGTTAATGAGAATTTGATTTCTTCTCTCACCCCCACAAAATATTATTTGAGAAATAATGGCTTTGAGCCTCCACAGTCTTCACCTTAGAGCTACTATGTATGGGGCTCTTAAGTCGAGCATAGATTGATTCAAGTTCAAAATTAACTTGATTTTGATGATTAAATTCTCAAACTTAACTAAGGGTGTAAGTGGTTCAATTCGAGATTTTATGCTTAAGTGTTAACCCCAACAAGTAACTATGGGTGACAATTGACTAAACCCAAAGTATGTAATTGTGCTTTCAGAACAAGTATTACCGATTGGTTAGGTTCGATTTATTTAACAATTGGATTAGTGAGTTAGTTAAAATGAATCGTACTCTTCCGCATTTCAATTTATTCATAATTGTGACTCAAATATATATTACATTGAAAGGAGTGTTTGCAAACATTATTTTTAAGTGATTATTAGATTATTGGATTAGTGAGTTAGTTAAGATGAATCGTACTCGATGAATCGTACTCTTCCGCATTTCAATTTATTCATAATTGTGACTCAAATATATATTACATTGAAAGGAGTGTTTGCAAACACTATTTTTAAGTAACTATTAGATTACAGCTGAAAATAAGTTATTTTGAGGTGTTTGCAAATATAACTTTAGCTTCTAATTCTCTAAATTTAAGCAATAATATGATATAATTTATAAGTTGACAAGGGGATGCTTCAAACTGATTATGATTCTTGTGTAAATAAACTGAAATTATTTAGGACATTTTTATTCTCCTAAATTTGAATAATCCTAGATTGCTCTTACTAATTTTATTCAACCAAAAAACTTTAGTTTATGAATTAAAAACCCAACGTTCTTCTCCCAGAAAAATTCATTTTCTTTATTTATAAATTACTTTGGTTTTTATTGTTGCATGACCATAAACAAAAACTAAAAAATCGGTTCTTCCCCCAAAAAAATTCGTTTTCTTCTCCCAATTCTATGAACAAGAAGAAATGAAATAGCCATGCATCAAGAAAACCCAAATTAACCTTTTAATTTTAATTTAGCAAAAAAACTTTTATTTATAAATTAGTTTTTGTTTATAATACTTATTTAAATACTTCTTGCAAGATAAAGAGGTTTAGAGAAAATAAATAAAAAGAGAAAAAAGAAAAAGAAAAAATGAAGGTACACGTTACGAGCACCTTTAGATTACATTGATTATCCTTGAGAAACTACATTGTTTGATAAATAATTACTTTTTTAGGGTAAATTGTTAAAAAAAAAAAAACCCGTAGGAAGACAATGTGAAGAAAATATAATTTTTTTTTATTTTAGGGGTAATATTATATTTTTTTTGTAAATAAGTTCATCTTTAATCACTTTTACTTGCAAACACTCTCTTACAAATTTTTCCACTTTTCAATTATATTTGCAACCATTACCAACTTTTGATTATTCTCTGATTCTGATTATTTTTCACTTATTATCACTTTTTCGTAAGCAGTTGTATTTGGCAACACTCCCTTAGTATTTTTGTTTAAGTTTCAATTACATTTCGATTGTGTGAGAAAAATTAAAACGAAAACAGAGAGCAAAGAGTGTCATCATAGAAATAAATACAGGAGAAAATAGTTGAGAAAGACACTATATATATGTCTATACATGTGAATGTAGCTACCGGCAAGGACGTGGGGGGTGGGTGCCACCGCCCCCCTCAATTTTTACTTTATCCAATTTGCACATGTAAAAAATTTGAAAATTTTGATTTCGGCCCCCACCCCCCTCCTCCTCAAAAATTGCAAATTTAATTTATATCCCTAATAAACTAAAGAATAACCTATATATATATATATATATATATATATGGTAATTTGTAAAGTAGCTAACTCACTTTTAAACTTAAATGGACTATAACTATATATTTCGGCCTATATATATATATATCCAAATATCAAGCTAAATTGTAGTTTCACTTTTGTATATATCCATCATTCACAACAGTCCAATAAATTTGAGTTAGGAGTTATAACTTTAAATTTTTTCTTTTAACTTTCCCCTCCAAACATACTTCTTAGGCTTTTTATATTTTGTTTTATTTAATATTAGGACAATTTTCTATTTTAGTTTTAAAACTATATTTTTTTTAATTAGTTACGAAAAATGTATCAAATATTATTTCTACGTGGTTCGGCAATTGCCTACGTCCATGGGAGAGGATAAGAGAATTTCACTATTAACAAAAGAGTTATAGATTAAAAAATATGTCAAAAGTGTTCTTACTAAACCAAATTCTCAATTTTTTCGCATACATATAGCGTACCGTACAGCGGGGGCACCCCCATACAATCCTGTTGGGAAATTTCATGTTAGATGTTTTGATGATGACAAGATAGAATTTTTTGTTAGACCTCAAAATATAATGTAAGTTTATGTTCCATAGATCAACTGTATAAGCTTTTGAAAGTATGTAATTTTATTAGGCTTGTAATTTTTATTGTTATAGATTTTAGACTAAGTATTAGATACCGAATCGATAATAGAATTCTAGGTGAGTCTATTAGAGATGAAGTTGAAGATCAGCGTCTGAAGTCAGAAGAAGATGAAGATTTATCCTTGGCGTTTGTCAAACGCTAAAAGGACTATTTCAGGATTTATGGATCAAACGCTCAAAGCACTCTAGCGATCAGAATTAGATTCACCTGAAATAAATTCTCAAGTCATGAAGGACTTAAATGCAATCATTTAACGGACATTTATTTCAAACGGGAAATAAATTCAAATGCATTAAATGCCTGATAAGAGCATTAAATGTGATAAGCCAATATGACTTGTGGACAAGCCACCTCTTGACTAGATTGTCAGAATTTCAGAGTTTATAGCTGCTCCCGTCAAATCGGTACCAGCAGAAATTCAGGAATGTCAGAGAAAAGGTATAATCACGCGCCGCGTGAAAGACACATTCTCACATGTGTCCAACGGACAGATCCCAAGAATTGCTTATAAATACCTCCTTCCAGCAAACCCTAAAAAGAGACAAACAGAGAGATATATACGTACATGCACAAGAAAAATTTGTTGAGGAAAAAGCTTAGAAACTCCATAGCCAAAATCTTTCAAGCTTATTACATACATTCCATACAGTCACAAATATCTCAAATATCTTCAAAAGAAGAAACCTAAACTCTTACTGAGATATTTTAAGTTGTTTGATCTTTCCAAAAATAAACAAACCCTTGTGATAAAACCCTTAACCTTTCATCTGAGTGAGAAAGTTGTTGAAACAAGCAGTATTTCTGAGTGAGAGAAGCTTGTAGAAGAAGATCTTCATTGGTGCTGACATCTGTGTGATAAAGGAGCCCGAGATCATTTTCACCCATTTACTCTCTTGTAGAAGATTCTGTGTGATTCTTTGATAATCAACTTAATAAATTTCCTCCAAGTGAAAAAGGAGAAGAAGGACGTAGTTGGGATTACATAACCCAGTGACCCTTATACATCTTGCGTCATTTACTTTTATTATTGTCTTGTTTCATATCATTTCATCTATTCTGAAAAAGACAAGTCAATCTGCTTAGCGACTATTTAACCAAAACGAACGCTAAAGCTTTAAAATTATTTCCGCTGTGCTAACCCTGATTACGCGATCTAAGCGTTACCCTACTTTGGTAAATTGCTGAAATCACTAAGTCTAAGTTATCTTTACTGAAGCGTCTGACCCAAGCGCTCAGCTCTCTAAGCGTTCTAATCTTTAAAAAGTGATACGAAATTTTTGAAGTCAAAAAGACTTCAGGGTCTATTCAACCCCCCCCCTTCTAGACCCTTTCGTATACCACTTGGGACCACCAAGTGGTATCAGAGCGGTTGAAGTAGAAACCTAAGCATTTCCGAGCATAACTACTTGTTTAGATCCAGTTTTCTAAAACTTAGTCGCTTTAAAATTTTCTCTTAAAACATCTCATTATGGCTTTTAACAAAATGCCTAAGTTGGTAGAGTCAAATTATGATTCTTAGAAACTTAGAGCATTTGCGTATTTATGTTCTTGAGATAATGAAATGTGTGATGTAATTTCAGATGGCCCCATTAAGATCATGAAAGTGATAACTCGTGCACCTGGAGCTGATGAAGCCACTCCAGATGGATATGTCGAGAAACCTAAGTTAGAATGGACGCCTGATGATCGGAAAAGAGCAAATCTAGATAATGTTGGACGAAGTGCACTTTACTCAGCGTTAGGAGACAATGATGCATTTTTCAACAAGATCAAGCAATGTAAAACTTCCAAAAAAATATGGGATAAGTTGCCTGTTGTGTGTGAAGGTTCAGTATAGATGAAGGAGAACAAGCTCTCCATAGCCATGCAAAGATTCGAGCATTTTAAAATGCAGACCAATGAGACGCTAGAACAATTGGACGCAAGGTTTACTATGCTCATTATAGAATTAGCATCATTGGATAAAGAGTTGACCAACAAAGAAAGGGTCAATAAGATATTCAGAAGTCTTCCAAGCAAATATTTGATTAAAACTTGCTATGAGAGAATCTCAGACATTGGAGACCCTTACTCCAAAACATGTATTCTCAGAATTAAAGGCATTTGAATTTGAATTGGGTGAAGTCAGCGACACATCGACTTCAGCTACTGAATCAGTAGCATTAATCGCTACCACTAAAAGCAAGGGTGAAGCATTTAGTGAGGTGAAAGAAACAGAATCCAATGAAGAAAAAGAGATGGCTTTATTTGTCAAGAAATTCAAAAAAATTCTAAGATATGAAAAGAGAAATCCTATTGGACAAACTTCATTTCAAACCCCTCCCCCTGCACCAGCGACTCAGTATCAAGCGCTAGTGTACTCAGCACCTCAACCAGTAGCGCCAGTTCCTTACCAAGCGCCTACAACTCCTATTCAGAATCTCTCAGCGCCAATCATTTCCAAGCGATTAACCACTAAACAGAAAATGAAAACTAATTTATGTTATAATTGCAGGAAACCAGGGCACTACCAGGTAAATTTCCCTTATCCAAATGTGTCTAAGTCCACAAGGCAAGACTATGCGGATAGAAACCAATTCAGGAGCAACCTTCTTCAACAAGGTTTGCTAGCGGAATCTGAACCATTCTCCACACCTGAAGAGGATTTGGAATCATTAGATGAGAGTAGTGATGATGAACCAACAAGCGACTCAGCGTTGATTTATCTTATGGCAAGAGATGATGAAGCATTTGACGACTCGCTACCAGAGGTAACCACTGAATTATCTCATCCTCTCTCATATGATGAATTACTTGACAAAGTCAATGAATATTATAAAGATTGTCAAGATGCCGCCAAAATATATCAAAATCACTTCGCTATTATTTCATCGCTCACAAATGATAAAGTAACGCTCAAAGCAGAGTTGAAAGTTCAGCAACAATGCATTGAAAAGAACCAATCACTTGAGAGTGAGATTACTCAATTAAAAAGCGATCTTGATAGAATAGTCAAGAGAGAAGCTGATCTGATCACTAGACTTGCCAAATCAGAGCAGCTCGTCTCATCATTATCCAAAGCATCAAGAAACTTAGATAATGTGACTAATGTAACCAGACTTTTTGGTGAAAGGACCGGTTTAGGGTGTGATAAATTTGGTCAAAAATCAAAAGCATCTAAGGTTACGGCGAATAACAAAGGAAAGGGTGTTTTCTTTGTTGAGAAAGGTTCACAAGGACAAACACTAATTGAACCAAGCGACAATGGTACTAGGCCAAATGAGAAAGCCAAAGCTGACTCCGGCAAGGGAAAGGCGAAAGCAAATGATCCACAAAGACGGGTTCATCCAAACATTCAAAAAGCTAAGGATAAACCTGACCATTGTGAATCAAGTGCTAAGTGTCAAGCACCAAAATTGCACCCTAAGCCAGCGCCAAGGAAATACCAGTGTCAATATCCACAACGATCTAGATCATATTATCGCTACTATGATAACTATGATTATGACTATGATTATGATTACTATTATAATCAAGGATATTACTATACACCCAAAAGGCACACACAACACAATGTGAAACCCAAGAAGGCCAGTATTCCTACAATGAAGACTAAGCAAATATGGGTTCCTAAAGTTTAAATTCAAAACAAAGTCACTAACAATGAAGGACCCAAGACAACATGGGTACCTAAGAAGAATTAGAAATATCCTTTAATGCAGGTACCTAGAGCCAACACCGATACTTCTGTTTGGTACTTCGATAGTGGGTCATCAAGGCATATGACTGGATCAAAGGATCTCTTGGTCAATTATCGTGTAACCAACTGTCCTCAAGTTATATTCGGTGATAACTCCAAAGGTAAAACCAAAGGTATAGGTATCATGCATAGGGGGGACATCATGATCAGTGATGTATATTATGTTGAGGGTCTTCAGCATAATTTGTTAAGCATTAGTCAATTTTGTGATAAAGGCTTTGAAGTAAAATTTTCAAACGACTTCTGCTATGTTAACAATGCTAAGACTAAGTCTACTAAATTAAGAGGAAAACGAACAAATAATGTTTATTTAGTGGATTGGGATTCTACAATTGATAACAACCCCACATGCTTTGTTGCTAAAAGTCAAAATGAATTGGGTTGGTTATGGCATAGAAAAATGAATCACCTCAACTTTAAGGCAATCTCTCAGCTAATATCGCTAAATCTTGTAGAGGGATTACCTAAGGGTTTCTTTCAAAAGAATCGCTTATGTGATGCATGTCAAATGGGAAAACAAGTTAAATCATCTTCTAAGAAGAAACCATGCCTATCTACTTCTAGAGTTCTTGAACTATTGCATCTAGATTTGTTTGGTCCTATTCAAATCATGAGCGTTAGTGGTAAAAAGTACTCGCTAGTAATAGTTGATGATTTTTCTCACTATACATGGGTAGAATTCCTAGCGACCAAAGATGAAACTAGTGTCAAGCTCACATCACTAATTCATCAATTGCAAACTTATAAAGATTTAAAAGCGACGAGAATTAGAAGCGATGGAGGAACTGAATTTACTAACCAATTTGTTGAGAAGTTTTGTATAGATTTTGGAATACTTCACGAGTATTTTGCTCCTAGAACACCTCAACAGAATGGAGTTGTCGAGCGACGGAACAGAACGCTTAAAGAAACCGCTAGGACAATGCTTGCAGAGTCTAAGCTGCCTCAAAGGTTTTGGGCCGAAGCTATCAATACCGCTTGCTACACTCAGAACCGGTGTATGATCAACAAGCAACATGAGAAGACTCCATATGAGTTGTGGAAGGGATGTAAGCCTAACGTTTCATATTTTCATGTATTTGGTTCAAAATGTTTCATTCATAACAATGGATCCCAAAGTCTAAAGACATTTGATCCTAAAGCGGATGAGGGAATCTTTCTAGGCTATGCCAAAAATGGAAAGAGTTTTCGCATCCTAAATAAGATCAAATCGAAGGTTGAAGAATCCATTCATGTTGTGTTTGATGATGCTAACCAAGAACCGAGTAAGGTTAATCCTGATGATATAGGAATTGAAGATCTTGCCCAACAAGCGTCACAAATTAATCTTGGTGATAACAGTGATGACGAGGATGATGAGATTTTCGTGCCTATTCCTAAAGTTACTCGTAAGGTTGCAAATGATGATATTATCAGAATCGCTGATGATCATGAAGAGAATGATTATCAAGAGCAAAATGGAACTGTGAATGATGCAGCGACTGCACCAGAGACAAATGAGGGTCAAGCGATTCATAATCAAGAGTCTCTCAACCCGTTCCAACCAGACCGTAAATGGCTTAGAGACCATCCACCAGAGCTAATCATTGGAGATATTGGAGCACCTGTTAGAACTAGGTCCGCTACAATCAATGAGGCCATGTTCGCAAGTTTCCTATCTCAAATGGAACAAAAAAAAGTGGATGAAGCGCTTAGTGATTCAAGTTGGGTAGAAGCGATGCAAGAAGAGCTTAACCAATTTGAGAGAAGCAAAGTTTGGACGCTAGTACCAAGACTAACTCACCAAGGAGTTATTGGAACTAGATGGGTTTTTAGGAACAAGATGGATGAAGATGGCAATGTTATAAGAAACAAAGCCAGATTAGTCGCTCAGGGTTATTGTCAAGAAGAGGGTATTGATTTTGATGAGACGTATGCCCCAGTAGCTCGTCTTGAAGCGATTAGAATGTTCTTAGCGTTTGCCGCATTCAATAAGTTCATAGTATATCAAATGGACGTGAAGAGTGCATTCCTGAATGCTAAACTCCAAGAAGAAGTTTGTGTGGAGCAACCACCAGGATTCATCAACAACCATGGTAAAAGTATGGTCTACAAATTGGATAAGACACTCTATGGCCTTAAAAAAGCACCAAGAGCATGGTATGACACTTCTCTATCTTTCTTATAGGTAAAGGCTTTTCAAAAGGCAGTGTTGATACAACGTTATTTAAAATTACCCATAATGAAGATATTCTCTTAGTCCAAATTTACGCTGATGATATTATATTTGATTCTACTAATAAGTCATTGTGTGAGAAATTTTTGAAAATGATGCAAGATCAATTTGAAATGAGCATGACGGGTGAATTAACTTTCTTCTTAGGATTACAAGTTAAACAACTCCCTAATGGCATATTTATAAACCAAGCTAAATATACAAGAGATATGATTAAGAAATTTGGTATGGAAAATGCATCATCTTCAAAAATTCCAATGAGCCAAACGCTTAAGTTAGATAAAGATGAAAGTGGGAAGAAAATTGATATCACTAACTATAGAGGTATCATTGGATCACTTCTTTATCTTACCGCTAGTAGACCCGATATTATGTTTTTGGTATGCATGTGTGCACGCTTTCAAGCTGATCCTAGAGAATCACACTTAAATGCTGCCAAGAGAATCCTTAAATACCTAAAAGGCACACAAAATGTGGGCTTATGGTATCCAAGGGACTCTCCTTTTGAACTAATTGGTTATTCAGACGCAGATTTTACAGGATGCAAAATAGATAGAAAAAGCACTAGTGGTACATGTCAATTTTTAGGTGATAGACTAATTTTGTGGCATAGTAAGAAACAACAGTCCATAGCTACTTCTACCGCTGAAGCAGAATACGTAGCCGCTGGAAGCTGTTGTGCACAAATCCTTTGGATGAGGCAACAACTTAGAGATTATGGAACAATCCTAGGTCCTACCCCAATCCATTGTGATAACCAAAGCGCTTTAGCTATGACCCAAAATCCAGTCCTTCATTCTAGAACATATTCGATACCATTTCTTGCGTGACCACATTCAAAAGAAAGATATCTCCATGCACTTCATTGGTACTGACAAACAATTGGCAGATATTTTCACCAAAGCGCTCAACGAACAACGCTTTCTCACTTTGAGAAGTGAATTGGGTATGATTGATTTAAACGCTTGAATCATAGAGTACCATATTTTATAGGCATATAATTTAGGGGGAATCCACTTTATGATTATGTCCAAATTTTTTTTAATTGAAATGAGTTATTAACTTTAGGGGGAACTTTAAAATTATACTTATCTCAATTCATATGCGACTGTGATCAAAATTGACTTTGAAAATTTATGCATTGATCACTAGCGCTTATCTATTATGCATGACAAAATTAATCTCTAATAAATGAATTTTTTTATTAATCCAAGCGATTGATTTTACCCTTAATCTTTAAGAAATTAAATTGTGTTCCTCGAAAAGACTTCAGCGTTAAAAAGATTCCCAATTTAACGCTAAGTAATTCTTTTCTAAAATTCATGCATAGTTTTCATCGCTGAAAATAGCGCTGTGGATAAGTTCAAAAGATTAGATTTGACAACTGTTCACACGTGCCTATCAAATCAAACTGACGGTTAATGATTCCTATCTAAAAACTAGGCGGTTCAGTAACTGCACCAGTCTGAGTACGTGTCAGTGTACTATCAGGCGCGTGTATTTCACGCTGAAAATTTCAATTTTTTCAAACGTTTTTAAAAAGTAACCACGGATTTCGAATTTTATATTTCACATTTGTTACAATATTTGCCGCACTTTTTGACATCCGTATTTATGAGTAAATGGCTCAGATTTTATTTTTATTATTTTCAAAATTAATTTCTGTACACGTGTCTTTCGTCTACCAGTTGAGGAGTTACTTTTTGCCTCCTATTTAAACCCTTCACAACCTTTGCAGTAAAACTTTATCACTTCCAAATCTCTTCTACTGTAAAAGTTCTCTCTCTAAGGCAAAAAGAACACATCTTCTCTCTCCTCTGCCGAAGTTTTTCAGTTCATCAATGGCACCCAAAACTTCAAAATCTGCTGCCGAAAAATCGTCCAAATCTGAGAAACCAGTCACTGTTAACGCCGGTTTTCTTGTTAACTGGGACTATCTCTTCGATAACCAGAACTTCCCTCTTTGGACTATTCTTCCACTTGTCCAAGAGTTTGGTTTACGCGATATGATAACTACCATTTTCAACTACTTTGAGGAAGAAACTCTCTTTTTCTTCAAGAATGCAAAAATCTCCGACGACGGAAACTCCATTTCCTGCGTCTTTCCCTTTTCCCGTGAGACCTTCGTCCTCACCCCTTTTCTGATTTCTTCTCTACTAAATTTGCCAAGTGATGGTGCTGAAGTAGAAAATGTCACTCTTGGTAATGCTACAAAGGTATGGACACTGATAAAGAAGGAAGAAGTTGAGGCTGCCTATGAACCCAACTTCAAGAAAAATGACATGAAAGGCGAATATGTCATTCTTGCGAATATATGCGCCAAGATGATCGAATGCAGAAAAGGAAGCTTCGATAAAGTTTCAAACCTCCAGTACAAGATGATGGTGGCCATTTTGACCAGACTGAAGATAAATTGGTCCCTTTATGTTTTTAATCGCTTCAAGCAAGCGATGGCCAAGTCGGTAAATCCCAAGCCTTACGGGATTGTTTTAAGTCATATTCTTAGCGCTAGCGGTTTCACCAACTCCGCTGGAAAGAAGATCCCAGGGCCAAAGTTTTATGTAAAGAAAATGATTGGTGAGCTGTTAAGGCCAAGGAAACGTGGCGTTGCAGCGGCTCCCAAAGACGAGCCTGAGCGACTTCTTGCCGAAGGAGTTGTTCGGAGCGATGATGAAGAACAAGCATCTTCATCTTCATCATCATCGGGAGAAGTGGTGGTGGAGCGACCCAAACAAAAAATCATCTTAAAGGTCTCTGAGTCATCAAAACCAGCAAAGAAGCAGAAGTAGAAGCCGGAGCCCAAGAAGAAACAGAAGTCTCCCTCTCCTTCTCCTAAATCACCCTCTCTCCCTCAAGTGTTTATCTTCAGTGTAAACGAAGAAGAAGAAGTAGAAGACGAAGAAGTACCGCTAGCACGCAGGCGTACTCCTTCATCCACTCTAGCTGCATCAACAAGCGCTCCAGTCGAGCCAGCGCTTGAAGACTCGGCGAGTGTTTCTCCTCCTTCTTAAGACGCTGTTCCTGAATCTTTTCTTGAGCCTAGAGCCAGTACTCTTTCTGAGAAGGCTGCTCGTTTTCAGGGTAAGTACTTGTGAAAAACAAAGTAGTTTATCCTTTCCTCGTTAGGTTTCCTTTTCTAACGCTAGGATAAAACCTTTTTCAGCCGAAGTTGACGCGGATATTCAAAATGCTCTGAACACTCTTGAGTCTTTGAATATACCTATTCGTGTTGATCCCCTCACTTCTTTTCTCGATTTAGATCCTTAAGAAGAGGTCCCAGAGCCTGAGGAAATTGTACCAACTATTGAAACAATCAAGCGACTGACAAAGTCGATGATAGTCCTTAGGGTAAGCGTTGTAGTATTTTATTTTTAAATTTCTACTTAGTAGAAATTTTGCTTGCTTTTCTCAAACGCTTACATGTATCAGCTCAAGATGCACCAGACGCTGATGCACCCTCACCTTCCGAGATTCTTGTTGAATTGGATGTGGATATGGAAGCAGTAGTAGATATCGCTAAGGAAGTCGCCCATGTCCTTCCTGACACTGACACATCACCAGTCAGTGAAGTGACTGAGCATGCTGAGCGGTCGATAGAAGTGGCCCCTATCCCAACAGAATCTATTGCCTTCGTTCCCACTCCAATCGGGTCTCCTCTTCGTGTCATCGATTTCTTCCCTCACGGATATTCTGCAGATGCTGAATTTTCTTATGCTGCTAGAGAACGGGATACTCAGACCCTTGCTGAATCAGAAATCTCCTTTCAAACCACTCTCCATAGGCCTAATTTATCTAATTCTACCAAGTTTGAATTCTTCGAGCGATTCGCTGATCTAGGTTTTTACAATCTTGAGCGAATCCAATCTAGTCTTGAGTATATTCGTCGACCAGCGATCAACATGATAGAATTTGACGAGAAGCGTTTCAACTTTACTGGCCATTCTGAAGAATCCTTTTATCCCTTGCGCCAGAACAAAATCGTCTTCAAGAATCCTCATATGGGTGATTGGTCAAAGAATCCAGACGAAGAAATTCTTAACCGGATCAGATACTCTTCCTATCCCAAAGTCGTTCGTTCTCCTCAGAACGCTCTATCCCCTAAACCTCTTAGACTATGGAAAGGAAAAGGACCAGTGGTTGCTGAGCATCCCAATCCTATCAATTCATGGATAGAAGATGAAGCCTGAGAATACCTTGCAAGAATATGGGCTGAGGATTATGATGAAGAAATTGAACGCTTTGACAAGTTTCTTGCAGCTAGAAAAGAACAGAAGAAAGCTGACAAGCTTGGTAAGCGATGGATGATGGATACAACCAGATGGGCTGAAGAGTTTGTTTTACATTTCTATACTCTTGAAGAACTCGTGAGATATCCATTTCTTTTTGAATTTGGGATAGAATACAGACGTCGAGGGTTTGCTACCTTTTTACTTCATCAGCGTCAGCATATTGCCGAAAATGTTAGCGACCTGCCAGGATACAGGCAAGCTATCGAGAGTTACATTCATCAACAGCTAGCCTTAGTCAGTTAAGGCGAACGCTATGTGTTTCACCCCCGTCAAGCGTTTGTTCAGCGAATCTTTCCAAATTTGAACGAAGAAGCCTCCACTAGTAAACAGCCGCTTCTTTCAGGTCAAAGTGAAATTTTTGTCGATGTTACAAATGAGCACGCTGAGTTTGCTGAATTACACAGAGACAGAAGAGCAGTGATCGAAAATGCACAAGCGTTGGACATCACCTTCAACCACTATTCAGGGCTGAGCGACTTCCGAGGATACAATCTTCACCCTATGCTCTTTTGTGAACAGAATGTTCAAATGGCCAAGATGATATCGCTAATCAGGCCAGTGGACCAAGAAGCAGCTCAAGCGCTGATGCCATTTATTTTGGACTACTACAATTCTTATACTTCAGGAGTTGATCTGCCCGAATGACTGCAACGTGCACTAAGTAATGAAGAGCGTGAAGACGCTATATTCTTTATCCCGCAGACAAACCTGATTAGTCCAAGGCACGTAATGGAACCAATTGGCCCACTCTGGGTCATATCTGTTGAGAGTCCAGCACCTCAAATTGAAGTTGTTGCAATAGAAGAAGAACAACCTCCTGCTGTGGAAGCCGCTCAACCCACAGACGCTGATATGCAAGATCTTGTCCCCAACGCTCCAGTAGTTGAGGTTCCACTTGAGGAACAAATTGTTCAAATTGACTCCGCAACTCAGACGCTCAACTTAGCGATAGAAGAGGTTCATGCTGACTTAGCAGCATAGCCTGCAGAGCTTATTATTAGAAACAAATCTAAAGGCAAAGCTCCAGCAGTCTCAAGCTCTCACGGGCTAGAGCGTTCATCTTCCGATTCATCAGATTCAGACTCTGACAGTGATCCAGAAGCTAAAGATTTCAGAAAAGCAGTTCGACATTCTCTCAGCGATATAAAGGGTTCTTGTTCTCAATTGGAAGAGCGAAGCACTTCCATGCTCAATCAAGTAGAAACAGTTCTCAAAACTGATATGCGAAATGCCAACAAGCTTACAATCTCCATGATGAACTCTATCGCTCCTCTCATCAAAGAGCTTTCAGACGATTTCAACCGGTCGCTTGCGCAGAATGCTTCAGCTGATATTGAGCGTCACAATTTCTCCAACCTCGTATCTCAGAGTATCGCTGCACAGATCGCTTTCTTGATAGATGAAGTCAAGCTTCTCCGAAGGGACATCGCTGACTTAAAGAATTCTTTTGCTGATGTCAAGAAGGGGGAAGAGAAAGAAAAGTCCAAGACAATATCTAAAACAGATAATAAACACTGGCGATCGATGTTTGATGAAATAGCGAGCATAAAGAAAATGCTAACTAAAAAGAGAAAGCCAAGGTATTATCTAGGAAGGTACTTGCTCCCGGACTCGGACGTCGATTTTTTGGAAAGTAGGGGATTTCATCCTTATGCCGGACCGCTTAGACGACCTATCAACTGGAAACCATCCAATGACAGAAGACAAGACATCTATTACGATTTAATTCGTAAACTTGGTATTCTACCAAGGGAATGGGTGGACAGGCTGAAGGAACTCATTGAAAGCGCTAGACAACGAAGGTATGACTATGATGAACTTCAACATACAACCATGATAGACATTGACCGACTCCTCATTGACTTAGCAAATGAGATATACCAAAAAGAAGAAAGCATAAAGCGACAAAAAAGACGAATGCTTTATATTTTTTTTTCAATTATCTTATATTCAGTATAAATCATGTATGCTTATATTTCTATATGAATGAATGATTTATTGCTGAAACACCTTGTTGAGGCTAATCTAACTTTAGCCAACTTTACTAACTTTCCAAGCGCTAACTTATAATTATTTTTAGGCTTTTCTTTGAACTCTTAATTTATAAAGAGTTATAAGAGTTAAAGTCTTGACATCATCAAAAAGGGGGAAATTGTTAGGAAATTTCATGTTAGATGTTTTGATGATGACAAGATAGAATTTTTTGTTAGACCCCAAAACATAATGTAAGTTTATGTTTCATAGATCAATTGTACAAGCGTTTGAAAGTATGTAATTTTGTTAGGCTTGTAATTTTTATTTTTATAGATTTTAGACTAAGTATTAGATATCAAATCGATAATCGAATTCTAGGTGAGTCTATTAGAGATGAAGTTGAAGATCAGCGTCTGAAGTCAGAAGAAGATGAAGATTTATCCTTAGCGTCTGTCAAACGCTAAAAGGACTATTTCAGGATTTATGGATCAAACGCTCAAAGCACTCTAGCGATCAAAATCAGATTCACCTGAAATAAATTCTCAAGTCATGAAGGACTTAAATGCAATCATTCAACGGACATTTATTTCAAACGGGAAATAAATTCAAATGCATTAAATGTCTGATAAGAGCATTAAATGTGATAGGCCAATATGACTTGTGGACAAGCCACCTTTTGACTAGACTGTCAGAACTTCAGAGTTTATAGCTGCTCCCGTCAAATCGGTACCAGCAAGAATTCAGGAATGTCAAAGAAAAGGTATAATAACGCGCCGCATGAAAGGCACGTTCTCACATGTGTCCAACGGACAGATCCCAAGAATTAACTATAAATATCTCCTTCCAACAAACCCTAAAAAGAGACAGACAGAGAGATATATACGTACATGCACAAGAAAAGTTTGCTGAGGAAAAAGCTTAGAAACTCTATAGCCAAAATCTTTCAAGCTTATTACATATATTCCATACAGTCACAAATATCTCAAATATCTTCAAAAGAAGAAACCTAAACTCTTACTGAGATATTCTAAGTTGTTTGATCTTTCCAAAAACAAACAAACCCTTGTGATAAAACCCTCAACCTTTCATCTGAGTGAGAAAGTTGTTGAAACAAGCAGTATTTCTGAGTGAGAGAAGCTTGTAGAAGAAGATCTTCATTGGTGCTGACATCTATGTGATAAAGGAGCCCGAGATCATTTTCACCCATTTACTATGTTGTAGAAGATTCTGTGTGATTCTTTGATAATCAACTTAGTAAATTTCCTCCAAGTGAAAAAGGAGAAGAAGGACGTAGCCGGGATTACATCACCCAATGAACCTTATACATCTTGTGTCATTTACTTTTATTATTGTCTTGTTTCATATCATTTTATCTATTCTGAAAAAGACCAGTCAATCTGCTTAGCGACTATTTAACCAAAACGAACGCTAAAGCTTTAAAATCATTTTTGCTGTGCTAACCCTGATTAAGCGATCTAAGCATTACCCTACTTTGGTAAATTGCTGAAATCACTAAGTCTAAGTTACATTTACTGAAGTGTCTGACCCAAGCGCTCAGCTCTCTAAGCGTTCTAATCTTTAAAAAAGTGATACAAAATTTTTGAAGTAAAAAAGACTTCAGGGTCTAATCAAACCCCCCCCCCTTCTAGACCCTTTCGTATGCCACTTGGGACCACCAAATCCTTCGCTACCGGGTAAATGAAACTCACAAAAATCTCGCCCCCTCACCATAATTCCTAGCTTCGTCCCTAGCTACCGGACAACGGTCTGGAGGATTCTAATTGTTTAACCGGCCTCCCAACCCAAAAGGAACGGATTCTAACATTTAATAATTGTTAATTTATCACTATATGGTAAAGTTTTTTTCATTTTTTTTTTGTAAAAAAATATCACAAAATATAATCATCAACGTAGAAAAAAGTACAAACATCTATACATTGGGGGGCGTGGGGATATTCTATATACAATACAGGTTTAATACCTTGGCAAATGACTAGCCAAAAAATGGGGATAGTGCTAGTAATAATCTTCTTGCTCGTATCAGCTTTCAAAGAGGTGGTATAGCACCGTCGTGCTTCAAGCTAATTGCCTCGGACCTCCCCAACACCATGTTTCGTTTTGAATTTCATCTTTAGGTGAGGAGTCGAGACATCACGCAAATTGATTCAGCACGGGTCAGCCATGATCATGTTATATGCAAAAGGTGCATCGACCACTAAAAGGTTGCCCGAGCCATTTTTTGTTTTGGGGATGACCCCAGCTAGACATCTAACTCAACTGAGCCTAGTGGCATAATCTGTGAGCCAGTGAAACTCACCAATGTGTCATTGACAGATCATAGTTTGTTCGAACCATATCCATTTTCTCCAAGTCATTCCAAAATTTGATGTTAGTTGAGCTCCTCGTATCAACAAGAACCTTATGCACAACAAAAATTTTCGCATCCATAGTAATCACCATCGGGTTGTTGAGGGATCCGATCAAACTCTTGTAATCACAATCATCAAAAGTGACCAGTTCATCTTTTTGTGCGACATATAGTACTTTGATGGGTTCATTATGATAATTTTGCCATTGTATCTCCCTTGCATGCTTCATCTGGAATTTAGGGAATCACCATCAGCTGGACCACTAGCAATCATATGTATGTCTCCTCGTCTTAGTGAATTTTCAGCTTCGTTACCCTCATTTGGGAATTATCATGACGGTGATTATCGCGACAAGGAGCATAATCTCAATTATCACACCCTTGCTATCTAGATCTGTGATCTTTGTCTTAGTTGTTGGACTGATCGCCGTGACAAATGCAATACAGTAGCTTATGTTCATTGTCATTCACACAACGAAAGCAAATATTTAAAAATAAAGCACACCACGTATGAACAGACTGCATGATACCAGCAAATTACAAAACCACAGGGGGATTTCAAGCTTTTATACATGCAATGATCCTGGGGATTCTATCAACTACGTCGTAGTTTATAGATAAAGACAAATGCCATCTATATATAGACGGTTTGATATATAAAACAAGACTGTACTCGAGTGTTTTACAGGTTTGACAGTGCCATTAAATGGTTAGTCGGGCACCAAATACTAACATTAGTCACCTCGATAATGTGGTCGTTTCCTCAACATGCTTCGTGAGCGTCTTACCTTTCGTGCGGTCGACCTCTGTCTCTTACTCCTGCTAGAGTAAGATCAATGAAGTCATTCAAAGATCCTTATTTTATCAACCCATCAATTTTATCTTTAAGTTGATAGCATTCTTTAGTGTCATACCCCTTATCCTTGTGGAATTTACAGTATGTATTAGTATTTTTTTGGATCCATCTTTCAACGTTTTGGGCCACTAAAGTACATGCAGATGTTGCACGAGCATTAATGCTCTTCCTTATAAGGAATTTAAAGGTATGTATGGTTTGTACTTTATGAATCAATGAGGTCGTTCGTGGTCTCTATTGGACCTCGACCCTTTATCTTGTTCGTTCTATCTATCCCTTTGATCTCTCTGATCATCATTCCTAGGATGGAAATTTTCTGAATCCTTCAGTAGAATCATTCTTCTTCATTTTTATACTGCTCTGCCATCAACATCAACCCTTCCTGGTCTTGAGGAGCACCTTGACCCAATGCTGAGGCAAGACGTTCTTTTGTCAGGCCGAGTAGTAGAATTATCACTACCAACTCTTGAATTAATCCTGGAATTTCTAAAACTTCATAAACTCTCTCAAGCTCTCCTTCTGTCCTTACTTTATACCCATCAGGTGAGAAACATATTTCCTTGACTTTTTCTTGCTCGCAAAGTGATATTCAAAATTCCTTGTCAATTGAGTATACGACACTATGGTTCCCAGGGTGGTGCATAAACTATTTATGTATCCTTCCAGTTAGTGTCGTTATGAATATGCATGTATATATAGCATTTGAATGTTCCTACAATGACATTATCAATTTTCGAACGAGGTTAGATGGGGTCGTGGATTGCTAGTACCATCATACCTCAACAAATCAGGCATTTTGAAAATTATACCTCAACAAATCAGGCATTTTGAAAATTATACCTCAGCAGATTAGGCATTTTGAACGTTGGGCTTGACAGTTCGCACAATGTATCCTCACAGAAAGATGAGTTCCACGCCATCAAAGCTGACACTGGCCTAAATATCTTGGGTGTTCCTATCTTTTGGATCTCAACTTTGAGCTTTTTGTACATGTCTTCGGTTTCTTCTTTGGATAGCTCCTTCTCCCCTTTTGCTTTTCTCCCACGGGTGCCTTTCCTTTTCTCACCTCGTCTCCCAATTACATACGACTAGACACCTCTTCTTCCGAGCATGCCTTCTGCTCCTAGTGATGATCCGTTCGTTGAACTCTTTCCTCCACGTCAGGCTCGTGGAACAACCTTTGAGGGTCGGAGGCATTAGATGCACCTGATCGATATTCGGGGTCATCGGAGTCTGTGCCATGAATTTTCTCAGAATTTCTTATCCATGCTCTTTCAGTCTTCTGTCCAACTCTTCCATAATCAATGTCTCCATAGCTGCACTGGAGCCACCTTCTTCTCTATAAGGTGGTTCTTGATGAGAGTCACTAGACAACTCTACAAACTGCACTTTCTTATTATTCTGGTTGGTCGCATCCATCTCTAATATTTCTTCTTAGCGACTCTAAGTAATGTTTCGCACGTACAGCACCAACTGATTTAGTTTGATTTTGTGGATCCAATTAACTCGGTTTGAGTAGCTTCGTATCGTTACATGAAGTAAGAGAATCAATAATATAGACTGCATTCAGGTATAACCAAGCTGCCTACATACCTACTTGAGGATCAAGTCTAAACTTAGATCACTTAATTAATATGCTTCCAGTTGGAGGTTCGTGTAGTACGACCCTAAAATACCCAAATTTGTATTTAGGAACGTACTTCTAAGTCTATGTATAGTCAAAGTATTATGGTATACGATGCTAGCTCAGAAGAGTATCAATAGAGATTGTAACCCCAAATATATGTTGAGAGGGGGTATTTATAGATATCTATGTTGTAGGGATCTGAGTGTGCCAAGTGGATCATATGAACGATGACACGTGGTAATCTTAGACGGTTGGAATTCAAGGTCATAGGGTCAGCTCATGGATTGACCCGATCCGGATCCAACAAAATACGCTGATCTTGTAATGTAATGCAAATATAACATCTTCAGGGACCCTCGTGCAATTATGCAAGGGGCCGTGGTGCAAATAGGTCTGAGGGTCAATCTGCAATATTGAGATGAATATTATTTGGCACGTCACTAATACTTTAATGAGACCACCCTCAAGTCAAACCCAAAACAAACACCTATGGCTATGATTATTAACTGGCATCCACCCCACGCCACAGAAAAAGTTTTTTTTTTTTTTTTGTGTTTTCTAATTCTGAAAATTAAAGGTAAGAAAGAATCAAATGAGGCTAAAGTCAAAGTCAAGCCAAGCACTCAAAAGTATTTGAGATTGTGAAAGGAATCAGGAAGAGATGCACCAGGCCAAAGAGGAAAGACACAGAAAAAAATCACATGCACTGTTCTATAACCAACTCATTATTCCATTGTACTTTGTGCTTTTATATTTGAAAGTGTGCCGTGGCACGTAGTCTCCGAGATTCATTGTAATTCCTTGCCTTGTTGGGTTGACATAATTCAGTAATAAGATTTGAGAACAAAGCACCTACAAGTATCAGACGAAAACGCACACTTGGATTTACAAAATAATCACAGCAATGATTAAAATAATAGGTAATCCGTAAATCCTTCTTTTTTTTTTTTAATACAAGAGGAGGGGGATACCCTAAATTTAGCCCGACAAAATCGGGTTAATAATTTTCAACTGAGCCATAAAGACTCCATCAAACTCCATAAAGGAGGGAGAGTCACACAACTGTGACTCCTGGGTTTTGAACCCAGGACCTCCCACTCACAAGTGGGAGGTGGTACCGCTAGGCCAAAGCCTAATTGGTAATCCGTAAATCCTTCTATTTCGTTCAACTACTATATTAACATTTTTTTGTTTTTTTATGTTTTGTTTCAAGAGTGATTCAAAATCTCTCTAATCAAAGTTCAAATAACAATGACATTCAATATTGACGTGAGATAAAATACCACATCTAGCGAAATGACTGGAATGCTCTCGAGAGGGCCCCCGAGTCATGTCTGTGGGCAAGCTCGACCCATCGAGCCCTCGCCTTCACGCGCACAGATAAAAATGAACACGTGACTCGCTCAGATGATGACAAGTGTTTGGATATTTTGTACCACGAACCCGTAAATACCAACTTAGTTCATTGTATTAGGGTTTTTATGCTATATTTTGTCTACGTTACTCGTGTTTTATTGTAAGGCATAATCTGAGATCTTGCAACTTGTTGCATTGGGTATACGACCACTGTGAATAATATTAAGAGAAAAAATCAATATACCCTTTGAACTATATCCAAAACATCAGTTACTCCCTTGAACTATTAAAAAATCACTTACTCCCTGATTTTCAAATTCGTTAGTTATCTTTTTAACACCGTTAAGTGTTAGAAATTATCATTTTATTTTTCTGAAGTGGAATATGTTTGATTTTGATTTTCTTTTCTTTGTTTTATATATATATATATATATATTTTATTATTTCTTTCTAATTTTCTTATATTTTTTTATGATTTTTAATTTTGTTTGAGTTTTTAACTAATTTATTATGTGTCAATCGAAATTCTTCAGCCAATAAAAAGTAATTTTATTTAAATTTAAAAATTAATTGAAGATATAATCTCTTATGTTTTTTAATTTTTTTAATGTTTTTAATATTTTATATTTCCTTATGATTTTCTGATTTTTTTTTCAAATGTTTTAATAAAGTTTGATTTTATTCTATTTTTTTGAACCTTTTATTTATTTTACATTTTTATAAAAAATTTCCTGAGTTTTTTTTTATTAATGAAAAAAATTATTTTTCCATTAAAAATAATTTTATATAAATTGGAAATTAGTTAAAGATATAAATTTTATGTTTTCTGATCTTTTAATTTTTGTGATGGTTTTAATATTGTAGATAAGTTTCTAAATATTTTGTAACTGTATTCGCATTTATGTAAATATTATATTATTCTATTTTTTTAGTCAATATTTTTTTTTCAAACTACACATTAGTTTGAAATATACAATTACAATATTTTCTAAAAATTTTAGATTTTTTTCTATTTTATTTTTTCAATTTTCACATGGGAGTTGGGGATAACATGGATTTTTTTGTCTCATTTCTGTCCATATTTTGGTGCCACATAGGCAATTTCTCTCTAAATTTAGAGGTTATGTGGGTAGCTTTCCATCCACATACCAAAATCCTCAAACTTGGTATACGTGGATATTTTCCGGTGACATTTGTACTAAAATTGCCATTTTTTTTTGCCAAAGTGTACCCAAATTGATAACGTGCCACTTTTTTGGTTAAGAAAAACGTGCATGATCCTTTAGTGTACCAAATTTGTAATTTCCCCTTAGTGATTTTTGAACGGTTATTTAGTCACTGAAAGGGGATTCTGAGCATTGTACTGTTATGTGACTTAGTGGTTTTTCTAAGAATCGTTTTTCTAAACTAATTTCAATATATTGCAATAAATAATTATAGAAAATAAATTGATATTGGTGTGAAGTTGAAGGAAAAAGAGGGAAAATGAAGAGGAAGAAGACATTGCTTAAATCTTCGGTAATTTTTTTTTACCATAATAACATTACTTAATGGTATTTTTGGGTTTAAAAAAAATATATTCCACTTGGCATAAATAAAAAAAAAAGTCAAACTCACCTATTGGTGTTCAATAGATAACTAACGGATTTGAAACCATGGGGTAAGTGATGTTTTGATAGTTCAAAGAAGCCAAGTAATTGATATTTAGTGTATAATTCAGGGGCTATATTGATTTTTTCCCTCTTATTAATATATATCATTTAGAAATTATGTTAGGTACCTCTTTTTATTATGAATGAAACAGTGTGGTTCCGAATCTTTACACATCCTACTTGTTTACCAAAAAATTTATAAACTTGCATCCAGCAAAATAATTTAGAAATGTTTATAAGCTCAGTCAAACTATCTCTATTGATTGGGAGTGAAAAACAAGGTTGTACATGTTCATGATTAAATTTGTTCTTAGTAGATAAAGTCACTGAAGGTTTGATTGGATGAAATGCTATTTTTCATTTTTAATTTTTCTTAAAAAAAGTATGAAATTTTATTTTTATGGGATGGAGATATGATAGTGAAAGTTTGTTTGGATAAGTTTTTTTTATAAAAAAAAGTGTACTGATTACGTGTGAAATAATATGTTTCTTTTTTTCGTAAGAAAAAATATTTTGTTTTGAAATATAGATATGGATGAGTTTTTATTTTCTAAGAAAATTTAGACATATCTAAGTTAAACTCATCGATTAAGGCATCCTAAAATATGCAAAGTGGATCTTATTTCGTTTCTTACGTCATTACAAATCAAGATATGTAATTATTTTTATGCATATATTAAAGATATTGGCGGTTAAATATTTTTTAGTTGTTGAGTGAACTGTCTAATCATCAATAATAAAAAAATAATTTTCTTGAGAAAAATCTGAGAGAAATACCAATCATGATCTTAAAAATCAGTATGGTTGTAAATTTCGAGGTGCTAAATTTTACAAAAAATTCAACGGAAATTTCGAGGATATCCACAATTTGGATATCGATTCTAGAGAAATCATGAAATTTATAGAAATAATTGAAAATTTTAAATGAAACTGTGGGTATCTTTGATATACATTATTGTGCATTTTTTACATCAATAATATTGTATGTATAATGTATATGTAGTGAGCTTTGTTAATTAACATAAGTAAAATATGTGACAATAATTTAGAATAAGTAGGATTTGGAAGTAAAGTAATAAATAAATATCTTTAAAACTTCACTAAAGCAAAACACATACAATTTTCATAAAATATATTATTCAAAATCATATGAAATTTTTAAGATTAAAATCATTATATTCCGTCTCACAACAACTTTTCATACTCGATAATTGTGGTCCCAAAGAAAGAAAAATAATATCTCAAGTTAATTTTCACATGTTGTAATTAAATATAAAAATTTAAATTAAATATAATAATTTAAATTAAATTTAATATTATCTTTAAATTTTGGGAAATTTCAGGTTTCGATGAAAATTTCGAGAAATTTTGGGTTTCGGTCAAAATGTCGGTGGATATTTCGCAAAATAATTGAGTCTTATATTTAAATTTTGGAAATTTTTGATTTTTGATAAAAGTTTTAGGAAATTTGGGGTTTTGGTCGAAATTTCGATGGATATTCTGCAAAATTGGATTGAAAGTGAGATTTCGTTTCGGGACCATAGGAAATCCGAAATTTAGGACCATGATGTCAATTACATCCATTTTCAAGAAATTTTGAGATTTTCTTAGAAAATATTGATTGTAACATTTTTTTGAGATATTTTTAAGAGATGCCAAATGAATATATTTTTTATGAAAAAAACTTTGAAAAACAAAAAAATGGGAACCGAGTAGCCCCCATCCAATTGTGGCCTGAAATGTGATGACAATTCTATAAGTCCATCCATTTGTATTAGGAGAAAAGGGAAAGGATTATAAGTGGCCCATTTATTGCAGAAGAGAGAATTTATTTTCATAGAATTCATTATGATAAATAATGTAATTTATAGTTTAGTGAAAAACTAGTTTTGAAAAACAAAAAGGTTCAATCGAATTATATAAAAGGGTATATTCTCATGCACTAATGGGTGAATTTTTATCTACTTTCTTAATTGTGATTAGATGATTGTAATAATTGTTAGTTGATTTTAAATTGTTACTTATTGAAATTCATTACATGTATTATGTATTATGTAACTGATTTAATAATAATAATAAAAAAAAAAGTATGTAAGTGGGGGAAAATTATATCTCAAGCTCGGTGTGGCTGCAATCAAGTGATATTCACAAGTCAAGTAAACATTTTATATGTAATATATAATTCATTTGACTTGTATTAGTTCAGTCAAATCAAATTTAATCCAAAATTTTCGAGATAAGTGATCTTAAAAGAGTGATGGGAATTGATACGTGAGTATGGTCAAAGAAGTTGAGCTTTGATGGCGCAAATGGCGGGGGATTATTGCAATGCTGTTTGACCCAATAGATGTCATTCAACTGCAGCATTCTCTTTACAATTATTTTTCATTACAAACTTATAGATAATCTAGGCTCAACCTTTTTCTCTGTCTTCCACTTCATGATTTTTCTCCTTAAAAATAAAGGCTTTCACTATTGGTATCAATCTGAGAATTTCAATGCAGTGAACAATATTTTTTACTATATCTCGATCGAAAAAATTAATGTAATGATATTTATAATTCGAATGTTTATGTAATATAAAAGTTATCCAAGAAAATTTAGTACATAAAAGATTGAGAAGGATCACTTTGTATTGTAGCAAAATTTTATGTTGCTCCTATCAGGCCAGAGCCAGGAATTTTAGGGGGGGGGGGGAGGGAGGGGTTGAAGTCGGGGAGACGAGATTGTTGTGATATAACTACACACTTTTTTTTTGCCAGATAGACGAATGATTCAAAGGGGGTGTGGGGGGCTTGCGCCTCGCGGTATGGTAAGCTATATTTAATGGGGGAAATGGGGGGCAACTCAAAGAAAAAAGAGAAAGCGTAATATTTTTCAATTTTGATGGGGAACAAAATTCAAATATAAAAAGTTTTGTAAGGTAAAAAAAATATTTTTTTCAAAATTGAGGAATGGCGATCGCACCCTCCAGCCCCCCCGACTCCTACTCGCCCTAAGGATTTGTTGCTCCGGTGGTTTTCTTGTTTGTATCAATATTTCAAGTACTTCAAAGGGGGTGCGGGGGCATGCGCTTCGCGATACGGTAAGCTATATTTAATGGGGAAAATGGGGGACAACTCAAAGAAAAGGGAGAAAGCGCAATATTTTTCGATTTTGATGGGGGACGAAATTCAAATATAAAAAAATTTGTAAAGTAAAAAAAAATTTTTTTTTTTAATTGAGGAGGGACAATTGCACCTTCCAGCCCCCACTGGCTCCTACTCCCCCAAGGATTTGCTGCTCCGGTCGTTTTCTTGTTGTTGATCAAATCTTAACGAACAATCTGAAAATGCAATGAAAGATGAGGTATTTTTTTAGGCGAGAATTAACTCTATCCTTAACACGAAATTGCCCCGGCTATAGGTGGTACCGGCTTTGACAAAACGTGTCCCAAGATACAACAAAAACTTTTCTGAAGATTGAACCATTTCAATTTTAGAAAACAACGAACTTTACTAAACTGCTGAAATCTCAAGAAAAATATGAAGATGATATGAAGAACTCAAGAACAATTAGAGAGAATTGTTTTGAGTTGGTGTGAAAAATCTGAAGCTGGAGGAACCCCTTTTATAGCTGAAAAATCAGATAGTATTTAAACCAAAAAATTAATTATGCTATAAACATTTCTGTAACAGCAAACAAATTCAGCTGTTATGGAAATGTGACTGTTGGATTTTTACTGCAGTCAAAGGTCCTTCTAGAAGGTTGAATTAAATTTAAATTCGAATTAAAATAATGTGGCCAGCATTTTATTAATTCAAATTGATTTTAATAAAATCAGATTTCTTATTGTTGGATTTTTCTGGATAGGCCCAAATAAACTTTGTCCAAAAAGATTAATTGTGAAGCCCAAACCCACACTATTCACACCTCAAGCCACAAGCCCAAGCCCAAGGCACAGGCACAGGCCCACGGCTCACGACCCACGAACCGGCCCGAGCTCGGACCCAGTCCCAGTCCCGGTCTCAGCCACGGCCCGAGCCGAGGTTCGGTCAGGTCCGGTCCACCAGACCGCCCGAGTGAGGAGCTAAGAAATTGGGCCTAAGCACAATTGCATAGCTCCTTTCCCCTTTTCAGACAAAGGCCCAAAGTGGATGATACAAGGGCCAAACCCTTGTCTTGAGGTAAGGATTTATAAACCCAATTAAATTGTGGTTTATATCCTATGTGGGATACACAAGTTCAACACCTCACTTTAGCACTTAATTTCTCATTCGTTACAAGTCCGAATTGAAAAATTCGAAATGCAAAACTCATCTACTCGGAACGTAGATTAAGATTATCCCATGATCTTTCGTATCCCGGATACTTAAGGTGTTCGAATTTCGTACACAAAAGTGGTGGAAAACACACTTTGTAAGAACTCATTTTATCCAACGATCCCCCACACGAATGAAATTAATGCAATGCATGCTCTTGAGATTTCGATTGAAAGTTTATCACATCAGAAGAGGTAGCTTTTGGCTTTGAACCTTTCTTAGTGAAATATCATCGGATTTACTAGGCTACCCAATGAACGTGATGTCTTGAATTGGTTAGCCGTTCGTGTAAACCCAGACAACGATATTCACATAAGAAACTTTCAGCAGTTTTTCAGTTCTCACAGTTGGGTCCATTTTGGCCATGGCACCCTCTCTTGGTTTCAGTAGTGTTCACATTTTACAAAATGTTGAGACGGCCTACACCTCACACTTACATAGGTAACTTTCTAATTAAGAGTATCCTGCCATACTCCACTTCATTTCGACAGTGTAGGAATCGTTAAAAGCCCAACTTAACCTTTGTTACAACTTGCAGGTTGCACTTGTTTATCCTAGGCAATGGGTTTAGAGTTTATGTGGATTAAACTCTTAAGTGCCTTACTGAATATTCATAGCTTAGTTGTCCCATTGAACCAAGATCTTGGGATATCCAGTCAACATGGTTGGGTTACCACTGTGTCCATTCTTTAATTTGTAGTCTTTAAACCCATTCCTCTTGATAGGTATTCTACTTGATCTCTAGGCAATCCTTTCGTCAAAGGATCTGCAATATCCTACTTTCATTTCACATAATCAATGGAGATTATTCCGTTAGAGATTAATTGTTTAATAGTATTGTGTCTATGACGAATATGTCTAGACTTACCATTGTACATACTATTTTGCGCCCTACCAATTGACGACTGACAGTCGCAATGAATTAAGATAGGGGGCACTGGTTTTTCCCAACAAGGAACATCTTCTGAGAAATTTCGTAGCCACTCAGCTTCTTCACCAGCTTTGTCTAAAGCTATGAATTCTGATTCCATTGTGGATCGAACTATGCAAGTTTGCTTAGATGATTTCCATGACACTGCTCCACCACCGATGGTAAAAATGTACCCACTCGTGGACTTAGAGTCATTTGTGTCTGATATCCAATTAGCATCGATGTATCCTTCTATTACAGCTGGATATCTTGAGTAGTTTAATCCAGAGCTCTTTGTGTGCTTTAAGTACTTAAGTACTCTAGTTAAGGCCTTCCAATTGTCTAAACTAGGATTACTCGTGAACCTACTCAACTTGCTCATAGAGTAAGCTAGATCAGGGCGGGTACAGTTCATGATATACATCAAACCTCCAATGACCCTAGCATACTCTAACTGTGATACGGGTTCGCCATAGTTGTTGCATAAATTAGCGCTCATGTCTACTGGCATCTTAACAATCGCACTGTCGATGGGAAGGAATTTTTCCAGAATTGTCTCAACATAATGAGACTGCGACAGTATGATTCTTTCCGATGTCCTTAAGATTTTAATCCCAAGTATGACATCTGCTAACCCCATATCTTTCATGTCAAAGTTCTTCTTTAACATTCCTTTAGTATTCATGATGATTTCATGATTACTACCCATAATTAGCATGTCATCGACATAGAGACACACCACAACATATGCGTTATGTGTTTGTCTAATATACACGCATTTGTCGCACTCGTTTATCTTGAAACCATTTGACAACATAGTGTTATCAAATTTTTCATGCCATTGCTTTAGCGCTTGTTTAAGTCCATACAAGGACTTTACAAGTTTACAAACCTTTTTCTCCTGTCCAGGAGCAACATACCCCTCGGGTTGTTCCATATATATTTCTTCATCTAATTCTCCGTTCAGAAACGCAGTCTTAACATCCATTTGATGTATCTTAAGGTTATGCAACGCGGCAATAGCGATGAATAATCTTATGGATGTTATTCTCGTTACCGGAGAATAAGTATCGAAGAAATCAAGACCCTCCGTTTGTCGGTATCCTTTGACTACCAGACGGGCCTTATACTTATCAATAGATCCATCAGTCTTATACTTTCTTTTCAGAATCCACTTACAGCCTAAAGGCTTACTTCCCTTTGGAAGATCAACCAACTCCCAGGTATAGTTGTGCATAATAGACTCAATTTCACTTTTGATAGCCTTTTTCCAGAGCTGAGCATCTGGACTGGACATTGCCTCCTTAATTGTCCTTGGCTCACCTTCTAATGTACAAGATACAAAGTCGGGACCAAACGTTTTAGGAACTTTTGTCCTTTTGCTATGCCGAGGTTCTTCATCCCCGAGGTTAGAACTACTCGTAGACTCATCAAATGTTCTTTTAAGAGGATTTTCTTCAGTTCTTTCCTTATTTGGAAAGATATCCTCAAAGAAAGAAGCATTTTTAGATTCCATGATAGTACCTTCATGAATCTCAGAAATTTCAGATTTATGTACCAAAAATCGATAGGCGCTACTATTAAGAGCATAACCGATGAATATGCAATCAATAGTTTTAGGCCCTATCTTAACTTGTTTGGTTTGGGTACTTCTACCTTAGCCAAACACCCCCACACTTTGAGGTAATTATACGAAGGTTTGAGACCTTTCCAGAGTTCATAAGGAGTCTCACTCCTACTTTTGTGAGGAATTTTATTAAGTATATAATTGGCGGAGAGGATCGCCTCCCCCCACAAATTTTGAGGTAATCCAGAATTTATCAACATCGCATTCATCATTTCATTGAGAGTGCGATTTTTGCGTTCAGCAACACCATTTGATTGAGGTGAGTATGGTGCCGTCGTTTGATGAATAATTCCAGAGTTGGTACAGAATTCATCAAAAGGCACTCCGTATTCTCCACCTCTATCACTTCGGATAGCTTTTATCCTTTTCCCAAGTTGATTCTCAACTTCAATTTTGTAATGTGTAAACGCTCCAAGCGCTTCGTCTTTACTTTTAAGTAAATACACATAACAATACTTTGTGCAATCATCTATGAATGTAATGAAATACTTTTTCCCACCTCTAGTTTGCACAAACTTTAAGTCACAGATATCACTGTGAATAAGTCCTAGAGGTGCGGAGTTCCTTTCCACGGAGGAAAACGGTTGTTTGACTAGTTTTGCTTCTACACATATTTCACATTTGTGTTGAGTGTCTACTTTGAAGGTTGGTAATAAATTTAAATTCATTAGTCTTCGCATAGTATTAAAATTCACATGTCCTAGTCTAACATGCCATAAATTTGAATACTCAAGCAAGTAAGCAGAAGATGTAATTTTATTATCATCAATTTCGGTTACAACAGCGCGAATAACATTCATTACATTCATTTTAAAAAGGCCCTGCTCGAGGTAACCTTTTCCAACATAAATTCCACGCTTTGTAAATGAAAACATATCTGCCTCAAACACCAGCTTGAACCCGTTCTTCACTAGGGCAGATCCTGACACCAGATTCTTGCGAATATCAGGAACATGTAGCACCTCGGTCAGAGTCAGCTCTTTGCTGGATGTCATCTTCAGCACCACCTTACCAATTTCTAGAACCGAAGAAGTGGCTGAGTTTCCCATGTATAGTCTTCGCCCATCAGAAGGAGAGTATGATGAGAACGCCTCCTTATCAGAACAGATGTGGCGAGTAGCCCCAGTGTCGATGAACCACTCCCTTGGGTTGTCCACCAAATTTGTCTCGAACACAAGAGCAGTGAGATCGAGTTCAGAAAAATCAAGTGGGACCCGATTATCAGATAGGTCATCGATCATTTCGTTGATGCCCTGGACGTCATCAACTGCCAAGTGAACCTGGTTCGGAGCCTGGTTCTGAACCTGCTTGCCTTTGTTCTGGTTTTGACCAGACCCTTGCCCTTGAGACTTATTTTTCTTGGGCTCTTTGTAGTCTCTAGCCTAGTGTCCCGGATGGCCACAGTTGAAACAGCCTCCGTCCTGTTTCGTCTTTCCTTTCCCAGTTTGTTTTTTCTGGGAATTACCCTTGGGTTTCCCCTGGAATTTTCTCTTTCGGTTGGAGCCTTCCGGAATTTCGGCAATGTTAGCCATCGCCTGCACTTGAGGCTTCTTGTCAGAGCCCCGATTGTCCTCCTCTATTCTAAGTCGGACAACTAAGTCTTCGAGACTTATCTCCTTCCTCTTGTGTTTCGAGTAGTTCTTGAAATCCTTCCACGAGGGCGGTAACTTCTCTATAACAGAAGCTACTTGGAAGGATTCACTTAGAGCCATTCCTTCAGCATGAACTTCATGTATTATAATTTGAAGGTCTTAGACTTGGCTCGTGACGGACTTAAAGTCCACCATTTTGAAGTCTAAGAACTTCGCGACTACGAACTTCTTCAGTCCGGCGTCCTCAGTTCTGTACTTCTTGTCCAGTGCCTCCCAGAGGCCTTTTGTAGTCTTCACAGACAGATATACACTATACAGAGAATCATCTAAACCACTGAGTAAGTAATTCCTGCAAAGGAAATCACTATTATCCCATGCATCATATGCCATCCTCAATTGATTATCTGTAAAGTCTTCCAGGACATGAGGAGCATCCTCCCTCAAGAACCTCGCCAGGTTCAATGTCGTGAGGTAGAACAACATCTTTTGCTGCCACCTCTTGAAGTCAGCCCCGCTGAATTTCGACGGCTTTTCAGCCTGCGCCAGTATAACCGGATTAGCCATTGGAGCAAATAGAGGGACCGGACCAGAGCCAGAACTGGAACCAGGACCTAGCCCTGAACTGGAGCCTAACCCGGCACCCCCACCAGAACCAAAACCGAAACCGGAACCAGGACCTAGCCTTGAACCTGAACCGAAGCCTGAACTGGAAGTAGGACCAAACCCTGAACTGGAACCAATGCCGAGACCAAGGACTGCTCCAGGAACTAGGCCAAAGTCAAGAGTTTCAGCAGCAACGATATCATCACGGTTTGCCATTTTCAGAATTTCAAAAAAATGAATCAACAAAAGAAATTTCGTGTTAAGTTTGTTGATCAAATCTTAACGAACAATCTGAAAATGCAATAATGGATGACGTATTTTTCGAGGCGAGAATTTAACTCTATCCTTAACACGAAATTGCCCCTGCTATAGGTGGTACCGGCTTTGACAAAACGTGTCCCAAGATACAACGAAAAATTTTCTGAAGATTGAACCACTTCAATTTCAGAAAACAACGAACTTTACTAAACTGCTGAAATCTCAAGAAAAATATGAAGATGATATGAAGAACTCAAGAACAATTAGAGAGAATTGTTTTGAGTTGGTGTGAAAAATCTGAAGCTGGAGGAGCCCCTTTATAGCTGAAAAATCAGATAGTATTTAAACCAAAATTTTAATTCTGCCATAAACATTTCTGTAACAGCCAACACAATTCAGCTGTTATGGAAATGTGACTGTTGGACTTTTACTGCAGTCAAAGGTCCTTCTAGAAGGCTGAATTAAATTTAAATTCGAATTAAAATAATGTGGCTAGCATTTTATTAATTCAAATTGATTTTAATAAAATCAGATTTCTTATTGTTGGATTTTTCTGGATAGGCCCAAATAAACTTTGTCTAAAAAGATTAATTGTGAAGCCCAAACCCACACTATTCACACCTCAAGCCACAAGCCTAGGCCCAGGCCCACGACCCACGACTCAGCCCGAGCCTGGTCCAAGATCCGGCCCAGGTCCGAGCCCGAGCCCAAGGTCCGAGGTCCGGTCCGATCCACTAGATTGCCCGAATGAGGAGCTAAGAAATTAGGCCTAAGCACAATTGCATAGCTCCTCCCTCTTTTACACAAAGGCCCAAAGTGGATGACCCAAGGGCCAAACCCTTGTCTTGAGGTAAGAATTTATAAACCTAATTAAATTGTGGTTTATATCTTATGTGGGATACACAAATTCAAACACCTCACTTTAGCACTTAATTTCTCATTCGTTACAAGTCCGAATTGAGAAATTCGAAATGCAAAGCTCATCTACTCGGAACGTAGATTAAGATTATCCCATAATCTTTCGTATCCCGGATATTTACGGTGTTTCAATTTAGTACACAAAAGTGGTGAAAAACACACTTTGTAAAAACTCATTTTATCCAACACTTGTTTGTATCAATATTTCAAGTACTTCCATGTTACCACTTCAGTAGACGTAAAAAAAACAAAAAACAAAAAAAAAATTTAATATGTATCTAATAATGTCATAAATTAAAAATAATTAGTGAAAATGAACTATTATTAAAATGAAAGCTTCAAGTATCCATCTATCATACTTCTATTGCGTGACGTATTGATTATTGTCTGACTTGGGTAGTGATAGGTGTGAGATTTACATATTTTAGAGCCTCATATTCATGTGCTTTATATTGTTTTATGCATAATTTATGCCACATATGCTAGTAATTTGTGTGCTTATTATGTAAAGGTGAGAAATCATTGCAATTGAGGAAAATTGGACAAAAATGCAGAATTTCAGAGTATTTAGAGATGGAATTTGACAAATATTTCTTCTAAAAAGTTGTAGAGCTCTGTATTAGCTTCACGGGGCAACTTGAATCACACAAATAGGAGGTCTGTGGAGAAAGTTATGAAGGAAACAAGATCGCTGCGCAGAAGGCAAAATGTTACTGTTCCTAACGTTCGAACGTTAGCTTGTGGACGTTCGAACGTTGCGTCTGACAGGAAAAATAGCAGATTTTTGGAAATTTCCAAATCTAGTTCAAGTTGGAGTCTTCCCCTTCCACCCTTGTATATAGTAGATCAGTTATCTAGGGTAAAAGAGACGAAATACACGTAGAATAGAGCCCTAATGGGGTTTAGACATCGTTTTTACATATTCATGAAGATTTTCAAGAACCCTTGAAGGTGAAGAAATCAAGAAGCATGGAAGAGATGAAGATCGAAGTTCAAGCATAAAAAATACGAGGGAGTTTCTTAGATTTAGATTTATTTTTGTCTATGAATATGAATCTTAATTTAAGTTTCTATCTTTTATCTTTTATGATGAATTAGATTCTTCGAACTAAGGCCATGTTGAGGCTAAATTATGATAATTGAGTTATAAATTGTATTTTTCATATTAATTTTATTTTTGCTTTGTGTCTTCATCTTGTTTGAATGCTTCATATGCTTAACTACTATATGCATGATTTATTGCTTAAATTATTCGTTCGAGAGAAGGTAATTTAAGGTGCAAAAAATAGTGGAATTGCCCCTAGAGATAAGTAGAGATTCCCGGATGCAGTTAGCCGGATTTATCCGAGGAAATTCTAGAACTTGAATGCATGATTGTTGGTTAGATTCTCGGATAGACATATTTAGAGAACCGTCAATTAGTCATAGGATTATTACAGCCGAGACATCGGGTAGTAATTAATTAAGGAATTTTTACCAAAGCAACATTAGTCTAATAATATGAAGATGCGATTTTAACCAGAATTAATTAATTTATGCCAACACATGTATCTTAGTTGCTCTCTTCCATAGCTATCTTGATTTCAACATCTTGTTTCTTGTATCTTGCTTTCATAATATTTTTGTTAATTCTTGTTTTAGTTTATTTTATTGTTTTTAAAAGCTTTAAATTTTTAGTTTTAGTTTAATTATTACTTGCTTTAAATTCAAAAAGTCTAAAACACAAGTCTCTGTGGGATAGACAATCCAGACTTATTGTCCACTTTATTACTACACACGACCAGTCCACTTGCTGTGCAAACACGTGAGGATTTCTCATGTCAGGTAGTTAACCCAAATGAGGATAGCATAATGGAGGAATGTAATGTCTCATTTATATGGATGGTTAGAACGTCTAGATGAGCCAGGCCGCAGGTTGATTAGCCGGCTCGGCCCATTTGACATCTTTAGTTAGAAGTATTAGTTTATTGATTTGTGATCCTGCTTCTTCGTTTACTTTTAGTTGCAAATGTGCACGAAATTAAATCCAATTGGCTTCGAGATGATTCAATCCAAGCGCAGGTTGTCCTCCTAACATAAGACCAAAAATAGAGAGACGGAAGCTGCATTGGGCTACAACTTCAATGTCGACTAATTTAGAGTCATACTTAGGAACTTACACTAATTAAGAACATATGAAGGCAAATTCAGTCCACCTGCACTACCAGTTAGTTTGGAACAAAATCTATATACTAGTCGTTCATGCTTATGAGAGTCATCGTATCGTATGTACTCTTCTGGGATTGTCACCGTTGTGCAAGTGTACGTGATAACCATAACACCTATATGTTTAACTGAGATATGACAAGAAAAAGGCTATAACTAGGGGGTATTAGAACCACATCTTAAGGGACAAAACAATAGGCGTAACTGTAAATTGGCAATCGAATTACAAAGGAATATTTCCACGCACACACAAAAGAAAAAGATTGTTTTTATTGCAAAGCTCGCAAGATAAGATGTCCATGAATATTCTAATTATAGAATCTTGTAACATATCGCAAGATAAGATGCCCATTAATATTCTATTTATAGAATCTTGTAACATAAGTCCAAACCCAAAAGAAAGAAAGAGATGAGAACTGCGAACTCTATGGCCAATTACGCAAACATGAAATGCAATTGAAGAGGTTGTATGTCCAGCTTATCTGCAAAAATATGAAGCAGCCTATATGCTTTTATCGACAAACACCCATCCCATTCTTCGTACTGAAACAAGAAGGAAAATGGAAAAGGAAGCCAACGAGAGAAACACATCGGGTTAGTTTATGATATTCGTAACAACTGAAAGGTGTCCCTGGTTTGTCACCTTTTTTTTTTGTTAATGAAAACATATTCCTACAATCCTTGTCTTGATGAATCCTATAGAACAACTGCAATCATTAAAAACAAGCCCCTCAGCACGAATGGCCATCAAAACTTGACCATGAACACTCGGGTTTTGTAGGAATCTGGTCAAGGCAATTGGCATATATATAAACAAAAAACGACTTTATTGTATAACCCAAGCCATTTTCTGACTATTTTTTTACATGAAATTTCTGGTGAGTTTAATCTCTTCTACAGTTGGGGCATTTCGAAAAGATTCACACAAGAACCTACAAATATTTGAATATTTTTAGGAATCACAGGCTTTGCTAGTTGTTTCCAGATTTTGAATAACTTCTTATATTGCAATAATTCATTATAACATAACTCAACTCAACTCAGTTCTTTCAAGTTCAAGAATGGGATGATTAAGACTCCATTTGAATAAAGAAATGAAGAACAAACTCTTTAAACATCTAATGAAGTGACGCGTCAATTAAAGTTGCTGGTGTGTGAACTTTGTTTGCATCTGCTATTATACAGGTAAAACTTACATGGAAGTTCCTAGTCCAGGTGTGAGCTGCAGCCCTTATAGCAGCATAGAGGTGACATTTTTCGACAACAAGCTTACTGTTCCAATAATTTGTAATGGGCATACTCACGGCAACTTGACTCTTAACTGTTTATTTCCTCAGACTAAGTAATCTTGGTAATGTGGACGCTGGTGGTGGAGATGCAGGGTAGATCTTCTTTACATTGTCCATTTCAAGTTATTCATTTCAGTTACTAGCAACAAATAATCTTCCATTAGCTATGCCCAGAATTTATTATACTCCTACTGCTTGTACATACACTGCAAGAACAAACAAAATAAGTAGTTAAGAATCGCCAACAATGATAAATAGATAATTTGAAAAACTCAATTGGCAACAACGTCACCGACCTAACTTACAGATAAAAAGTAGATGATCAGAGGTTGAGACTCCGGCTGTAAGTCTTCTTTAAGGACGTGTAACAATGTTGTTTATAAGCTGCTCCAATTGTTTTTTTTTTTTTTTCCAAATTAGATTGGGACAATAAACAACTACTAAACCTCCCAGCAGTTCGATCCCGGCATTTAGCCACAACATGGATTTGCTAAAACCCAACACAGAATCAATATACTTGTGAAGCAAAAGCATGTAATCTAAGTTATTATTCTTAACTTCCCACTGTAGAGAGTTTCTCCCTCTAAGCTGACTATTTTTTGCACAAAGAATTATTATTTGCTAAAAGGAAAAAAGTCAAAGTCCACCTTACAATTAGAGGTATCGAATGATCAGAATTCGGTCATATCCATGAGCAGTCGTCAAACTTTAAAATGGTAATGTTTATGCGAAGTTCATGAATTATACCTCAGAATCAAATTTGGTAGCACTAGCACCATTCACCTTACAATTAGAGGTATTGAACGATCAGAATTCGGTTAAATTCATGAACAGTCGTCGAACTTTAAAACGGTAATGTTTGTGAGAGGTTCATGAATTATACCTCAGAATTAAATTTGGTAGCTCTAGCAGCATTATCACAATTAACGACGCCATTTTGATTGTCAAAAATACACGTTACTAGAGAAATTGCAGGTCGATCCTGAATTTAATCAATAGGCGGAAAACGAATTCAAATTGATTCATTGAGGCGCAACCAACAAACAACACAAGGATTGGAGTGAAGCTAAATGAATTTTATTTAATCTTACAAAACAGATTTACACAAACAAATACTGGTGCAAAATTCCCTAAACATGACATTATTAACATAAAAAAAAGAAGACTCAATATACATCATAATGAAGCGCATCTAAAGAATCAAAAATCATCAATCACAATCACCAACAACAACAGAAGAGATTAATAATCTAAGTCTGAGAATTAATGGTCAAAGCCTTGTTCTTGAACCTGTATCTAGGGTTTCTAGGAACAACCTGACTGGGGCCAAACCCTAACTGCCCAATACTATTGGTCAATGGCGGTCCATCGTCGTAAATGTAACCCACAACCTTTCCGCAACTATTGCACTTGATCTTGGTCCGCTTCCTTTGGATGCCCCAATAATTAAGAGTTTCGAAAAAGGGTCTGATTTTGTCTTCTTTTTCGAACCTGAATTTGGATGAATCCACGACGGAGAAGGAGAGGGTGTTTTTGTTGCCGGCTTCGAAGTAAAAGTCGGGAGGGTAAAGATGGGATCCCTGGAGGTTCAGATTGGCTCCGCACTCTCTGCAGCAATATATAGACGCCATTGATGATGCAAATCAAATCAAATCAAATCAAATTATTATTCTTCAACAGGGATTTTAACAAGGTTTTATTATTTATAATGAGATGAAAAAGGCAAATACATAACCCTTTTATGGTGGAGCAAGTAATGGAGAAGGGAAATGTTTCAAAACCGTGTGTGGAAATTCCCTTTTTTCTTTTTCTTTTTTTTTGATGAGAATGTGTGGAAATTTCTACCTTCTAGATTTACAGAGTTTTAATTTAATGAAATGTTGCCGATGATGCCTAGTCTTAATCCAAATTTGATGCCCAAGATATTAGAAATTGAGTTCTATTCTCACTGATAGTTTGTGAATCTTTTTCTACTTAGTGATAACTTGTGGATCTTTTTCTATTTCATTGGTAGTTATAACTGTTTAATTTGGTATTAATATTATATGCTGATTGATGATTCATTATCATGATGTAATTGATATATGTAACCAATTATCTCAAAAAAAATTAATGAAATGTTGACTTTTGGAGATTTAAATTGAAGACGGGAGTTAATGAAGTGTCACATTTTTTTCTCTAAATTAATTAAGTTCACCATAAAATTAGGAAATTGATATTCGCACTTCTATTTTTGATAATGAGGCTCCGTTTTTTATTTGATATAAGGTAGTTGACCAAATGCCCATTTAATTTTAAAAACACATTGCATAATTTATTCATGAGACAAATATACCCTCTATGTACAAATCACTATTTTCAACTTTTTGCTCCATGTTGACTTGGAACTTATGATGTACGGATACTTTTAAAATTGGACCCGTACAGTATCGTACTCGTATCGGATATAATACTCTGCGGATACCACTTGAAAACGTATCGAATACCTTTTTACGTATCCAAAAATTAAATAAAAAAGAAAATTTCGGATACAATGTTGCCTTCTTCTTCTTTAATTCCGACGACTGCAACTCCGGCAACCATACGACTGTCTCAATAGATCCCTCTTTCTTCTCACCATACGGCTGCATCTTTCCTCTCATTCTCTTCAATTCGGACCCCTCTCTCTTCCATCGTTGCTGGGTTTATCTCGGGACTGTCGTCTCCGCTCTTCTTGGATTTTCGGTCCAGTCTCAATGTTCGAGAATCTCCCGTTTCAACGGCGGGGAAGTGTTAAATATATTAAATATCTTTGTATAGATTTAGGATATCTTTGTATCTTTTCCATGTTTATCGTTTACCTTATTTATAACTTAGGGTATCTTATCTATTGTATCTATATATACGTTATTCATCACTAATGGTTCCCTACGGGGTTTTCTATAATCTAACACTGACCCTTGCCCCTAAAAGAGAGAAAGATTGATACTAAGTTGGGAAAACTAAAAGCTATAACAACAGAACTCAAAAACAAGCAAAATGTTAACTTCAAAAGAAGTTTTGTTTAGCACTTCAACAATATAAGTAATTTCTACTTTTAGTTCAAGACAAGTATTTTTGCATCTCAGATCATGACAAGCTACCCGTTACAGTTTCCACTCGTCCATTGTCTTCTTCTTGATTGAGGCTTGATACAAGCATATTACCTCCAATATTTTGTATACATGTGTGAGTATTATGTCCCACAATACCACATGTACTGAACTTTTGACCCTTTTCCACAATCTCAAATTCGCTTGGATCACGACGAGTAGAGCTGTCATTTTTTTCTCTCTTTAAGCATGAAGGACGCTCTCTGTGAGGAATAATTATTGGTTCATGTACCATCAAGGAAGGTGAAGAATCCACAACCTAAGAAATTCATTTTTGAGTATCTTCTTTTAGACCAAGAGGCATTTTTTAATACGTGCTTTGGAAATCCTTGAGAAAACTATCAAGTTGATCATTTTGACCCAATTCGTCTTGATTGATTTCAAATGATCTCCCATCAATTATCCACTATGGATGTATATCACAAAGTTCCAATCTTCCATTCAACACACTCATCATTTTGTGTGCACAAGGAAGACCGATTGAGCTTTGAAAATGACATTTGCACTTGTCTAACTGTTTATCAGCAGTGGCAAGTTTATATTGCTTTAAAAGTTTCTCAAGTGCATGCTTAGACACTTCACCAAGAAGTCTCTCAAATAAAGGAACACGTAAGTCATGTGTGTATGAATTTTTTCGTTTTGAAGCATTGCCTTGATTTCTTTAACTTGATTTTTATTGGCAAGACAAATTTTTTCTTTTACTTGACGAATGTTAAGAGTCGAAACTTGGAGATATTTCTTGAGCATTAAATGGGCCCCCTCCTCTCTAGACGTCACACGATTTCCAAAGTGCAAGTGTTTTTCAATCCATGCAAGTACAAATTTTTCCTTATATGGAAGCCAACTATTTCTGATATACTCATGCGCTAACAACTTATTATTGTACTGTACTTCAAAAAGTTGCCATTCCGTACCAAATGTTTGCTCGTCAAGAGAATAAATTAGGCATGTCCAAGATGATAAAAACATATCAAAATCTTCATTTCGATCGAAGAACTTCTTGCCCCTTGGATAAAACATTTTTCTGGATATGCCATACACATAGAAGATGTTGTGTCTCCGAAAAGACCACATCAATAGCATTCATCAAAGCTAATTCTCCATCTGTGACAATAACCATAGGAGTATTAGTAACACCCAAAATCTTCTTAAATCTTTCAATGCCCAAATGTAGTCTTCTTCTTCCTCTCTTTGTATGAACACCATACAAGAATAAAACGATATATTGAAGCTTGATATTCCAACAATATCCAGAAGTGGCATGTTATACTTATTCATCTTGTAAGTGCAATCCATGACAAAGACATTATAGAAGTTCTTCGTCAACATCATTGAGCTTGGATGAGCGAAGAACAAATGAGTCAAATAATTATTGTCATCACGCTTAAAATCACAAAAAAAAAAAAAAAAAGCCACCTTCACCAAGTTCTTCAACTAATGCTTCTAGTGTTGTACGACCCTTCAAGTCCTTTTTTCTTATGTTATCTCTTGCATTATACATACTTCTTGAAATTGCTTGAATTGATGGATTACTTTGTTGAAGTGCAGTAAGAGTTTCCCTCGGTGCACAGCCAGCCATCGACATTGTCCTAATGGTTTGCATATCCTCACTAAAAAATCGACAACACTGTTGGGACTTCTGGTATCATGCACAACGGAAATTAAACATATCAGGATTCCCAAAAGCCAAGATCAATTTGTGGCTTTTTGTTGATTTTACAAAAACATGAATACGAAGAACGTTATAAATCGCTTAACTCTTGTAGCGTGTTCAATTAATCCTCACACTTCACGAACAGTCCAATTGTCCCGTCTCTAGATCATCACGTGAGAAATTGACTTTTGAAAATCTTCATCTCCATCTCCATTGGTAGCTAGGCTGAGATGAGAAGAACTATTTCTGTCTTGTATTTTGTGGAGACTTTCACGTAATGTGAATAGTGTGAATTTTTTCTCTAAGGTTTGTGTTGGAGGATTAAATAATCCTCCAACTTAAGTCCATGCAGTACACGCCCCTAAGGGCCTGTTGGACGCCCCATGTGGGCTAAATTGTCCCAGTCAATTTAATCCACTTATGTAACACCCTAGTTTACTTTATTGATAATTTTATGCAATTTTATTGTCCTATTACATTAAAGTGAGTTACGTGATATATATGTGGTCTATTCGATCTCGTAGATATTCTTCATCATTGAAAAATTATTTGGTAGAGGCTTTCTTGATTTCGAGCAAAGAAAAGATTCTTCAAAACTTTGAGGATCAAAGTGGAATTCTTATAAAGGAAAAAGACCAATCTTTGGTGGACATATATTAAATAGATTATACATTTTATGACTGAATTGGAAGGTGGATCTCAAGGCTAGTGGACTGAACTGCACGTTTCATAAACGTTTGGGGTCAAATTGTAAGACTAGAAAGGTACAAAGACCAAATTGTAATTTTTGTGGAAAATATATTGCTGGATGATAAGAAGCACACTAAAACTTACACCTCCTGCTTGGCCAAGTGCTGCATGGTTTGATAGGATACCTCTACGTCCTCACAATTACACACATTTAGCCACCTAGCATATGACATGCACCTCTTCATTTAAAGTTCTCATTTCTTTTGTTTATACTAGAATACAAAGCATAATTCCTACATTGTCTCTCCCTGTATATCTTTAGTTTCAGAGAAAATGAAACCCAATGAAAATATGAGAGCCAACTCATGCAAAGAGAACAACTTAACCATTCCTTCATTACCGATAAAAACAAAGTCTGCGCAGTGTTGGGAGTTTGTATATTTGAAGGAACAAATGACATCCAAATTGAGGGTGGTTGGTCTTAATTTCTTCCTAAGAAGTAGGGTAACATCACGGTGTGTTTATTTTACATATATGAATTTGGAGTTGCTCGAAAAAGTCGTCCAACCGAGAGCTTTCTGCACAGAAACAAAACCTGCTAGGATGGAAGTTTTGGCTAACTTTGGATTAGAAGTTGGTTCTTTCATCTCTCTCGGTGATAGGTATCAATCCTCACATCTTTGGTAATATCTTAAGCATAAATATTGCTTATTGACTTGGTAGTGAGGTTCTTGCATACAAGTTATGAATAAAGTGGTTTAGAGTTTCAGTTTTGAAATCTTGAATTAGGCCTGTATTTAGATGACCAAACGAATGAAGTTTGTTATGCCAATTTTTCTGGAAAACCATGGCTTTTTCTGGAGTATATCTGTAAAATTTTCAGTAATTGAATGTGTAGTGAATTTTCTAAAATTACTTGAATGAGACTGCCAATGAAATTGGCGGGACTGAAAAAGTTATTGTTTTTAGCTGATTTGACCAACCTGGAGATATGTTTTAATTCCAAACTTTTTTTTGTACAAACATATGTGTGTTATAAACGTTTTAAAAAAAAATTGTAAGATTTTGGAGTAACAAGGGATTTTATAATAAATCTTTGATTGAAACTGTCAGGCTGTTCGCCGGGTTTAAAAAAAGTTTCTGTTTTCAACTTAACTGTGATATTTACAAATTTTATTTCATTTTGAAACTTTTACTGTAACTTTATATATGTGTTGGAAGTAGTTTCACAAAATATGGGAATTTTTCAAGGAACAGAGGATGTTAGAGAATTGTTTGAAACTGAAATCTATTTTTGAGAATGTTCCGGGTGCAGCCATAGTTTTGTGAGTGAATCACCAACCTAAATATGTCAAGTAACTCTGAAAATATCATGGCATGTTATTCAACCTAATTTCCCTGTTATTGACAAATTTGAGAGTAAAATTATTCTTTGAGAATTTGTGAGGATTTTCGTAGTGAAGCTGCGCCGATAAGTAGCTTGAAGCTTGTTTGAATTAAACCACCAATATGTCTAGTGTATATATATAGTGTGACTTAAGAGTTTTTGTTAGGTTAAAGTATTATAGTTCAAGAATAAGATAGTGTGTTTGTATAGCAGGATATATCTGTGGTTCAAATAAGACATGAGGCGACGATGTCGGGTTGTAACTGTGAGGGTTTCTCTTTTCCTTGAAACTCTTTAATTGGTTTACCTACATGTGATTTCCTTGTTTTGTTTCTACAACTATCTTATCGGCATCTTGATGATTGGTTTGTGATGACTGTTGATTTCTAAATATCTCGTTCAGATCAATATCTTGTTACCCTCGATGATGATTCTTTTCGCATCTATAGTACATGTCTTCCTTGAAATTGTCTTCGGTCTAATCGGTGTCAATTCCCTTATGTCTTGTCGTACCAATATCGAGTTCGTATCTTTCGTCTTCTCATTGAGACCTTTGTAATTCTTGGCTCTACTCAGTCGGCTAAGGGAGCTAAGTGTTACGCCGTGGGAGCCACCTGTTGAGGCTTCGGCGCAAAGTACTACATGGCGGGAGCCACCTCTAAAGTCCCGAGGTTTGGCATCCATCAGCGATATGCATCTTTTCTTGATTTAAAGCTTTGAGTCGTAAAGATAGGGTGAAGGGAGCTAAGTGTTACACTGTGGGAGCCACCTCTTGAGGCTTCGGCGCAAAGTGCTACACGGTGGGAGCCACCTCTAGATTCCCGACACCTATAGATCAGTGAAGGGAGCTGAGTGCTATACGGGGCAAAGTGCTACGCAACGGCGGGAGCCACCTCTTGAGCCCGTAGAAGTCACTTCTAGAGTCCCGACAATGAAACCATATGGTATGCATAGAAAGGTGTGAGTCTCCCGCTGATATGGGACAATGGGAAGATGGAACACAATCGTTTAACATGAGTTCTAAAGTACACGAGTTGTTTTCTTTGTTCTTTCTATGTTTCGATACTCAATTGTTCGCCGTTCTAATATCTTGATTGATTTGTTTACTTGCCTCTTTATATGCTTGTTCTATTATAATCTTTCGTTGCACATTCCACTTCAAAGATAAAAGGTAAAGCAAACCGTTAGCCTACCTCACTGAGTCATTCGGACTTACCCCTCATTCTTTCTTCCTTTTCAGATAAGCTTAGTATGTTGGGTACGAAGAGAGGAATGAGGAGTAAAGGAAGCATTGGTTCGTTGCTATTAGAGGGAGTTCTGTTTTGGGATGTATAATTGGATATGTAAGATTGATGAGAATTTATTATTGATTTATTCAATATGTAAAAGTTTAATTTTAGCAGATAAAGATTTGGTATAGTTCTGACGCTTAGCGCTGGCTCGAGAAAGGACGGTCTCCTGGATCAAGCTAGCGTCGCGGTTTGGAGCGGGCCACGGATGATCGGTGGGCGTCACAACTTAATTTAATCATATTATATTTAATCTAATTAAATAAATACAGATCAAATTAATATTCTAATTTAAATATTAAATTAACCCAGTTAATTAACTATTCAAATTAATTAATTTAATTTACCATTGTTTAATTCAATTAAACAACCAATTAAATTAGTTCGTTCAAGTAATTCATTCGTCCTTCCAAAGGACAAATTACCAAAATACCCTCCAAATACAAAACTATGATTTTCGGTCTATTCCTTTATAGTGCGACTCTCTAGCTTCGTCTCGATTGGTAATAGGAGGATACCAAAGGATATGAGTGACACTAGCCAGCATCATGGCCCCACATCGTAACCTAACCGAGTACGAAATGACTATGTCATTACGAACCTCTAGATTATGAATATTATATAAGTATAAGCCCTTCACTGACGTATCCCGATCAAATGAGAGTCATGAAATGTCAAACTCACAGGACTCGATGCTATGCTAAGAATCATAGTAACATGAGATTATGGAACTACCCTCTGTGTCAAACACGAGTTAGTTTATGAGCTCTGGCCAGAGACTTTATCTCATTTACCCATGATCGCATAGGATACTTCTCATTTACTTTCGATACAGTGAATTCCTTCTTGCTAATCAATTAAGACTGCAACTTGCCCATCAAGCTGCACTTCGAGGTTGAGCGCACCAATGGGTAAATTGGATCTAACTACTCTAATGACAGACTTGACGTCATAAGCACATCTTCAATGTGATTACTTAGATCTAAGGCTCACGCATACTATCATAATCAGTAATCCAATCATTGACAGTCAATGAGTAAAACTAGGGGTGTAACTTGAATGAGCTCGACCCGAGCTCGAGCTTCGCAAGCTCGAGCTCTTAGTCGTGCTTAAGCTCGAGCCTATTTTTCTATAAGAGCTCGCGAGCTTTTCGACTTTTTATATATATTTATTTTTATATTATAAATATTAATTATATATATTAATAATTTCTTTTTAATGTCAATAGTCAATAGTTTTTTATAATATTAATTATATATATTAATTATATTTTTTATAATATTAGTTATATTAATAATTTAATAAAATATTAAAAACCAATTCAGGCTCGAGCTCGTGAGCCAGGCTCGGGCTCGCGAGCTTGGGCTCAGCTCGAGCTCGTGTGTACAGGCTCGAGCTTTTGGCAAAATTGCCAAGCTCGGCTCGTTTACACCCCTAAGTAAAAACTATGTCATCGGATTACTATGAGCCGTGTCCGAATACATTAATTTCATCAATGTATCTATGACACAAACTCCCACTATCTCATAATGTTCGACTAGCACTCCCTGTCAGAGCATGTGTCATACATGTCCACACGAATCTCAATGCGCAATTGAGATTCTCCGACTTGCGAACCATTTAATTGATCAAGTGCCAAACCCTTCTAGTGTCTACCCCTTTAACTAATATAAGGAGCGGAAGGTTTGCCTTGATACGCATGGACTCGTTTTTCATTCAAGTCTTATAGATGGCATCAAGATTTATATGATCAACTTACTATTGCCTTTTACTAATAAAGGGTTTTACAATATAAACTAGTGTCTCATATTCTAATCTCTTTGTTGGCATCGAGGGCACTTTCCCAACAGACACATGGGATGGCCTGACATATCATTGAAGGTTCATGATTGTGTGACAAATTCTTAACTTCAAGATTCCAAATATCACCTTTCTTTTCCCCTTTAATTCAAATGGGCAATTTATAAGTTGAGAGCTTGTTGATCTTTTACGTTTTTCCAATGAAACATGGGTACCTCGATATGTTCCTTCTCTATCACAACCAATAATGACATAACAACTTGGTTTGGATTTTTTAGTAATTGTCACATAACCTTGCTTTCGTACAAGCTCTCGACCACAATCTTTGAGCTCTTCACGATTAGAAAAATTTACATTCGACAATTCAAACCAAGTATTAAGCTCACAATGACTCACTTCATTCTCCATCTCCTTCGATTGTGAAGTGCTATCGGCATCGTGTGTTTTGCTCATTTTGCTCAACTTCTTGTAAGTTCTCTTCACCTAATAAATTTTCAATTCGCTTCAATATGGTATCCTAATAAAATGGAATTATATTGCTCAAACGAACATAATGTGTGTTTTATTCTTTCTAAAATGGAATCAACAATGTGATAATGGAAAACAGGAGAAAAGAAAAATAAGTTACTTTAACTTGAGTTAGAATCTCTTTTTTGTTCAACAATGATCTGACAAGAAACTTAGAATAATGAACTAAATTTTGGAAATGTTAATTTTGCTCTAGATAATGAAACTAACATATACTCTTTGGCAAAAAGCTTAAATAGGATGTTGTTAAAAGCAAAAGGGAAGTGTTCAACAGTAACCTCATCCGTATATTAAATCTCAAAAAGTATCTCCATAAACTCATTTTTTTGCGCTAAGTATCATCATAAACTTAATTAAATAAACTTAATCAAATATTAAAATTCCAACATCAGCTTAACCAAATACATTCAGCCGTAAGCCCCAAATTATCTTTATCCAACATCAGCTTAACCCATTTTTTTTTTATTTTTTCTTTGTCTAACAAAACCCTAACCTATAAAAGTAAGTAAAATTTGAGAGAACATAAGGTATGTAATGAGAAATTACTATCTTCATTAATAGTAGGTGAGTTGGAGACATTGTAGAACTCTGAAATTTCTTCAATATTTTTGTTGGTCACAAGTTTTGCTGTCTCCTCCAACTCTTCAATGGCAACATCCATATATTTTGTTTTGCTATAGTAAATTGAATAACATAGAATCAACAAGGAGAGAATACAAAAGAAAAAAGGACAAGAATGTAATAAAGGTGAAGAAGAAGAAGAAGAAAGCACAAAGGACAAAAAAAGCACATATTGAAAGAGACTTGGGGATTTGTGAGTATGCTGTGGAAGTCCACGTTAATACTGATGGAAGGTCAAGGACTTATTTGTCCAACAAAACTATCAAGTTAAATGTTATTTAATGAGCAAAAGGGTAGTTTGGGCAAACTTGAATATAAAACATCTGATGGAGCGCCATTATCAAAAAAGGGAGCGCAAATATCAATTCCCAAAAATTATTCTATATTAATTAAGTTTACTATAAAATTCTTAATTTCTAAATAGAATTTTCATCAAATTCACAAGAAGGACTTAATTATACCTTCTAAATAATTTTAACTTTATCTTTGTATGATATTATTTGGTACAATTTTTTTTCAGAACTAATACCAAATAAAATTACTCATTTTCTCAAGCATCTTTTCTTTTACTTTTTTCTTTTTGCCAATTCATTTTTGCACACATAATAAGATCATGGGCATTAAGCCTACCTTTTATACTAGGGATAATAGCAGACACCCCCCCTCAGTTATGGGGTGATGTGCACTTTGCCCCCTCACTTATTGAAATGTGCACTTTACCCCTCACTTATCATAAAATGTGCACTTCACTCCCTCGGGCAGTTTGGTCAGATTCGGACACTTCACTTATCATAAAAATTGGACTTTTGCCCCCCTTACTTATGTGTTTTTGTAGCACTTTGCCCCCTGACTCATGTGTTTTTGTAGCACTTTGCCCCCTGACTTATGTGTTGTGTAGCACTTTGCCCCCTGACTTATGTGTTTTGTAGTACTTTGGCCCTGCCCGAGCTGCACGAGGGAGTGAAGTGCACATTTTATGATTAGTGAGGGGTAAAACGCACATTTCAATAAGTGGGGGGGGGGGGGGTAAAGTGCACATTGCCCATAACTGAGGGGGGTGTCTGCTATTATCCCTTTATACTAACACAATAGCACTAATCATCTCATCATTGATATTCAAACCCGAATAAAAAAAAATATCAATTAAATTTTAATATTATTCTTAAAACATCAAAAAGTGTCTAAAAATACAAAATATTAAATTAAATTTAAAATGTTATAAAATGTCATCTAAAAGAAATTTAAGAACTTAGAACATACTAAAATTATATATTTTATACGAATGATAGAGTAATTTAACATTTAAATTATAACTTAAAATATTTCTGAATTTTTAAAACTTAAAAATAAAATTCTAAAAAAAAAGGAAGGAAAGAAGGCGAAGAAGATGACCGTCATCTCCATCTACTCCACCGCCACCACATCCGCATCGGTCACCCCACCATCTCGCCACTCCAAAGCCCTAGATTGATTTTAATCAAATTGATTCGATTTCAATATAACGAGCTCGTTTCAGTAGAGGAGTACATAGAGTCAGACTCGATGGTGAGAAGTAATGGTCGTGTGAGTGGCGATGAAGAGGTGGTGAAGAGGGGAAGAAGAAGACCAAAACCTGTTTATCATTTTCATTTTTTTCTTCCAATTTTCCTTTTTTTTTAATATTCTTATTTTTTTCATTTTTTTCCATTTGATGTTTGGTCAAGGAAGTTTTCAACGATTTCGTAAGGAAAATTTCCTTTGTGAAAGGTTTTGCAAACTAGAGGGGGTGTGATTATTTGAAAAAGGGGGGGATATCAATATTTACAGTTTGTGAGGGGATATAGAGGTAATTAACCCTTGTTGTTAGGAATCAATTTAACTAATAGAAGTTTTGACGATGACAAATAGTCTTTGTGTCAGATCCCAAAATTATGCAAGTTTGATTTTATTAGAAATATGTATAGGCTTCGAAGATTAGACTTTGTATAAGCTTTTTATCTTATTAGATTTTAGGCTAAGTAATTAAACGCTTGTAGCGTTCATAGAATTCTAGATGCTTATCAAATCTAAAGTTGAAGATTCAGCGACGAAGTATAGAAGATGATATTTGATCAGCGTCAAAAGGACAAAATTCCACTGAATTTATTTCTAAGTCTAGAGGGAGTTTAATGCAATTTATAACAACTGTTTCTTTCAAATGCATTTAATACTTGATAAGAGCATTTAATATAATAAGTACTTCGGATGTACAGAAGACCCATTCCCATTGAACTGTCAGATTTCAAAACTATTGCACTATCTTTTACAACAAAATTTCAAGAAAAAGGACATTATTGGTTAATGCGTATGCTTTGTATCTACAAACAAAAACATTCAACAACCAACCATCCAACCTCCTCATCTGTGTGAAGAAGAAGTTGAAGATTTGCTATATTTTTTAGTGAAAGAAACAAAATAGTTTAAGGACCTTGAAACGGAAATCTTAAAAAATTCTTGTTTATTTTTTTGAGTTAAAATCCTAAAAAATTTCTGAAAAATATGTATTATGGAGATTCATGTGAAAATGATGTAATGTGTGTTGTGTTATCTCCAAACAACTCAACAACTTCTAGTTGGTTTCCAACCCTAACACCGTCAACCAGATATAGTAAATTTACTATCCATGTCTTAATCTGCAATTGTCACGTCTAGGATTGTCCATGTCTACACTCATTGTTAGGAATTTCATATTAGATATTTTGATGATGACAATTAGGATTCTATGTTAGACCCCAAGAAATGTAAGTATAAAAGCTTTCATAGAACAAATGTATAAGCGCCTGAAAGCTTGTTTATTTTATTAGGCTTGTATTTTTATCTTTATAGATTTTAGACTAAGGATGTGATACTAAATCACTAGAAGAGTTCTGTGTGAGTCTACCAAGTGATGAAGTTGAAGATTAAGCGTCTGAAGGAACAGTAAAGATAAAGATTAGTCTCAAGCTTCCGTCAATCGCTAAAAGACTGTCCCAGGTTATAAAACCAGCGCTCAAGATTTATTATGAACTTTAGACCAAGTACTTAACACTAAGTCAATGATAGAATTCTGAGTGAGTCTATCAAAGATAAAGTGAAAGGTCAAGCGTCTAAAAGTCGGGCAAAGATACTGACTCTGTTTAAGCGTCTGTTTAGCACATAGAAGACTGCTTTCAAAAAGCCCAACATCCAAAAGCTCAAGCGTCCAGTTCTCAAAGCGTAACCTGAAGACTTAAGCCCAAGTTATTAAAGACTTAAAAATGCATGAATCAACGGTAATTATTTCCAAACGGAAATAAGACAAGATGCATCAAAAGTCGGATAAGTGCTATTAAAATATAAGCACTACAACTTATGGGCAAGCCATTTATTTGACCAAGACTGTCAGAGTTATGAAACCAAGAACATGCCTAACTAATTAAAAATACCCAAAGTTAGGAATGCCAGAACTCATGGAATGTTTAGGGAAACGAGATCTCAACCGTGTCCAACGGACAAAAACCACAAATAACCTATAAATAGCCCTTTCAACAAAAAGAGAGTAAGTGACACATACAAGAGATATACCTGAATATATTAGTGTGAATAAAGTCACAATCTCTTGTATAGACAAAAAGACACAAGAAAAGAATACAAACTCTGTTGAAAGAAAAGCCTACAAAATTCATCGCCAAATATCCTTATAAGCTTTTCACAAATATTCCAGAAACAGTCAACTATATCTCAAACCCTTTTTGAAGACCCTACACTACTATTGAGATATCTTCAAGTTGTTTGAACTTTCCAAAAACAAACAAACCCGTTATATAAACCCTCAACATCTTTCATCTGAGTGAGAAAGCTTGTTGATTTACAAGCAATATTTTTGTGTAAAAGAAGCTTGTGGAAGAAGATCTCTATTGGAGCTGAAATCTGTGTGACCAAGGAGTTCCGGGATCAAGCGTAACTTGCATTATTTCTGAGTGGAAGAAGCAAGGGGATAGAAGGTCTTTATTGGAGCTGAAATCTGCGTTACCAAGGAGTTCCAAGATCATATCCAATCTCCCTCTATTTTGTAGAAGTCTCTGTGTGACTCTTCGATAATCATCATAGTGGAAAACCTCCTTGATAAAAGGAGAAGAAGGACGTAGCTGGGATTACATCACCCAGTGAACCTTACAAATATCCTGTGTCATTTACTGCTTTAATTATTTACTGTTTTATTGCTTTACTATTCATATTGCATATACTTTGATAAAGTTTTTAAAACACCTATGCGACTACTTTTGATTAACAAACCGAACGCTAATCTATAAAATACTTCCGCTGTGCTAACCCTGATTAACCACGATTTGCAAGATTAACAAATGAACAAAAGATGAAAACTAATCTTTGTTATAATTGCAGGAAACCAGGGCATTTCTAAGTTAATTGCCCATATCCAAATGTGTCTAAACCTACAAAGCAAGACCAAACAAACAGAAATCAATTCAGGAATAATCTGAGGCAACAAGGGTTGCTAGAAGAATCAGAACCATTCTACACACCTGAAGAGGACTTGGAATCATCAGATGAAAGTAGTGATGATGAGCCTTCAAGCGACTCAGCATTCATTTGTCTCATGGCAAGAGATGCTGAAGCGTTTGACGATTCGCTATCTGAGGTAACCACTAAATTATGTCATCCTCTTTCTTATGAAGAATTACTTGACAAAGTAAAAGAATACTATAAAGATTGTCAAGAAGCCGCAAAATTATTTCAAAATCACCTTTATATTATTTCAGAGCTCAAAAGGGATAAAGTAACGCTCAAAGCATAGTTGCAAGTTCAGCAACAGTGCATTGAGAAGAACCAATCGCTTGAGAGTGAAATTATTCAATTAAAAAGTGATATTGACATAATAGTCAAGAGAGAAGCTGAAGTGATTGCTAAACTTGCTAAATCAGAGCAGCTTATCTCATCATTATCAAAAGCTTCTAGAACGCTAGATAATGTGATTGAAGTAACCAGAGCATTTGGTGAAAAGACCGGTTTAGGTTGTGATAAATTTGGTCATAAAACCAAAGCGTCTAAGTTTATAACAACCAACAAAGGAAAAGGTGTAACCTTTGTTGAAGAAAGCTCAAACAGACAAACGCTTAATGAGACTCAGAATGTTGGTACGAGATCAAATGAGAAAGTCAACACTGATTCAGGCAAAGGAAAGACCAAAGTGAATGATTCACAAAAGAAAGTATATCCAAATGCTCAAAAAGCTAAGGAAAAATTTTCTACAAGTAAATCAAACGCTAAGCGTCTAGCGCCAAAAGTGCATCCTAAGTCAATATCAAGGAAATACCAACGTCAATATCCACAAAGATCTAAATCATATTATCAATACTATGATAACTATGACTATGACTGTGATTATTACTATAATCAAGGATATTACTATACACCTAAAAAGCACACACAACACAAACCAAAACCCAAGAAGGCCAATCTTTCCGAAATAAAGACAAGACAAATATGGGTTCCGAAGATTCTAATTCGTACTAACGTTACTAACAAAGAAGGACCCAAAACAAAATGGGTAACTAAGAAGAATTAGAATTGCCCTTTGAATGCAGGTACCTAGAGCCAACACCGATACCTCAATTTGGTACATAGATAGTGGGTCGTCGAGACATATGACTGGCTCAAAGGATCTCTTGATCAACTATCGTGCAACCAATGGTCCTCAAGTTATATTCGGTGATAATTCTAAAGGTAAAACTAAAGGTATAGGTATCATGCATAGGGGGAACATCATGATTAATGATGTATATTATGTTGAGGGTCTTAAACATAATCTCCTAAGCATAAGTCAATTCTGTGATAAAGGCTTTGAAATTAAATTTTCTAGTAACTTTTGCGAGATAATCGATATTAAGAAAGGATCTACTAAGTTAAAAGAAAGAAGAAAAAAACAATGTATACTTAGTAGATTGGGATTCAACTTTAGATAACAAACCTACATGTTTCTTAGCTAAGAATCAAAATGAATTAGGTTGGTTATGGCATAGAAAAATGAATCACCTCAACTTTAAGGCAATCTCTCAATTAATATCGCTAAATCTTGTGGAGGGATTACCTAAGGGTTCCTTTAATAAAGATCGCTTATGTGATATTTGTCAAATGGGTAAGCAAGTTAAATCATCTTTTAAGAAGAAGCTTCATCTATCTACATCTCGAATACTTGAATTACTACATTTAGATTTGTTTGGTCCTATTCAAATCATGAACGTTAGTGGTAACAAGTATTCACTAGTAATAGTTGATGATTTCTCACGCTATACATGGGTAGAATTTTTAGCATCTAAAGATGAAACTAGTGCCAAGCTCACATCTCTAATTCGTCAACTACAAAACTCAAAAGATCTAAAGGTGACAAGAATTAGAAGTGATAGAGGAACTGAATTTACTAACCATATTGTTGAGAAATTTTGTAAAGACCTTGGAATACTTCATGAGTATTCAGCACCTAGAACACCTCAACAAAATGGAGTGGCCGAGCGACGAAACAGAACACTTAAAGAAGCTGCTAAGACTATGTTAGCCGAGTCTAAGCTATCTCAAAGGTTTTGGGCCGAAGCTATCAATACCGCTTGCTACACTCAGAACCGGTGTATGATCAACAAGCAACATGAAAAGACTCCATATGAGTTATGGAAGGGACGTAAGCCGAATGTTTCATACTTTCATGTATTTGGTTCAAAATGTTTCATTCATAACAATGGATCCCAAAGCCTAAAGACATTTGATCCTAAAGCGGATGAAAGAATCTTTCTAGGCTATGCCAAAAATGGAAAGATCTTTCGCATCTTAAATAAGATTAAATCGAAGGTTGAAGAATCCATTCATGTTGTGTTTGATGATGCTAACCAAGAACCGAGTAAGGTTAATATTGATGATGTAGGAATTGAAGATCTATCTCAACGAACGTCACAAATCAATCTGTGTGATGACAGTGATATTGATGAAGACAATGAGATCATTGTACCTAATCCTAAGATTACTCGTGAAGTTATCAATAATGACATTGCAAGAAACGCTAATGATCATGAAGAGAGTGTTTATCAAGAGCAAACTCGAACTGTAAACACTGAAGCGCCTACGCAAAGAGTTGATAAAGCGTCTGCACAGCTTAATCAAGCGTCGGATCAATCTCTTAACCCATTCCAACCAGACAGAAAATGGCTCAGAGACCATCCACCAAAACTAATTATTGGAGATATTGGAGCACCTGTTCAAACTAGAGCCGCTACAATAAATGAGGCCCTGTTTGCAGGCTTCCTATCTCAAATGGAACCTAAGAAAGTGGATGAAGCGCTATGCGATCCAAGCTGGATTGAAGCCATGCAAGAAGAGCTAAATCAGTTTGAAAGAAACGAGGTATGGATGTTAGTGCCAAGACCAACTCATCAAGGAGTTATTGGTACTAGATGGGTTTATAGAAACAAAATGGATGAGAATGGCATTGTGATTAGAAACAAAGCCAGACTTGTAGCACAAGGATACTGTCAAGAAGAGGGTATCGACTTCGATGAGACATACGCTCCTGTCGCCCGTCTTGAAGCTATTCGCATGTTTCTAGCGTTTGCAGCATTCAACAAATTTACAGTATATCAAATGGACGTAAAGAGTGCATTTCTGAATGGTAAACTTCAAGAAGAAGTATATGTGGAGCAACCACCAGGATTCATCAACAACCATGGGAAAAGTATGGTCTACAAATTGGACAAGGCACTTTATGGTCTTAAACAGGCACCAAGAGCATGGTATGACACTCTTTCTATCTTCCTTATAGGTAAAGGCTTTTCAAAAGGCAGCGTTGACACAACGTTATTCAAAATTACCCATAATGAAGATATTCTCTTAGTTCAAATTTATGTTGATGATATTATATTTGGATCTACCAATAAGCGTCTATGTGAGAAATTTTCGAAAATGATGCAAGATCAATTTGAAATGAGCATGATGGGTGAATTAACTTTCTTCCTAGGATTACAAGTTAAACAACTCCCTAATGGCATATTTATAAACCAAACTAAATATACTAGAGATATGATTAAGAAATTTGGTATGGAAAATGCATCACCTTCCAAAATTCCAATGAGCCAAACGCTTAAACTAGATAAAGATGAAAATGGAAAGAAAATTGATATCACTAACTATAGAGGTATCATTGGATCACTTCTTTATCTTACAGCTAGTAGACTTGATATTATGTTCTCAGTATGCATGTGTGCACGATTTCAAGCCAATCCTAGAGAATCACACCGAATTGCTGCCAAAAAGATCCTTAAGTACCTAAAAGGCACACAAAATGTGGGCTTATGGTATCCTAGGGATTCTCCTTTTGAACTAATTGGTTATTCAGATGCAGATTTTGCAGGATGCAAAATAGATAGAAAAAGTACTAGTGGTACATGTCAATTTCTAGGTGATAGAGTAATTCCATGGCATAGTAAGAAGCAACAATCCATAGCGACTTCTACCATTGAAGCTGAGTATGTAGCCGCTGGAAGCTGTTGTGCACAGATCCTTTGGATGAGACAACAACTTAGAGACTATGGAGTAGTCTTAGGTCCAACTCCTATCCATTGTGACAATCAAAGCGCCTTAGCGATGACTCAAAATCCAGTTCTTCACTCTAGAACCAAACACATTGACATCCGCTATCACTTTCTACGTGACCACGTTCAAAAGAAAGATATCTCCATGCATTTCATTGGCACAGAAAAACAACTGGCAGATATCTTCACCAAAGCACTCAACGAACAACGTTTTCTCACTTTAAGAAGTGAACTAGGTATGATCGATCTGAATGCTTAATCATTCGAAACATCATATTTTTTAGGCATAAAATTTAGGGGGAATTCACTTTATTTTATGTATTAAATAATTGACACTAAGTTATCAACTTTAGGGGGAACCTACATAAGGGGAACCTTAAAAGAAATAACTCTATTTAAGTGAATATGACCAAAAACGTTTTTCCTTGCATTGGTCATATGTACTTAGCGTTATACACTCAAATCATTCGGACGCTTATCACACATATCCTTCTTAGCGTCTGTGCTTTTTTTTAAAAAAAACACTAAACGCTTAAACTTATTCCCAGTCAAGCGCTTAGTAAAAGATATTTCAACTAAAGCGTACCTTACTTGACGCTAAACAGAAAATAGTGGATTAGTCAATCAATGCAATTAATGCTGACTTGACATCCCTTATCTCTGTTCAAGAAAACCCAAGGGTACTCATTGCTTTTTCAAAAAGCTGGTTCAGCTTATGTACACGTGTAAATACACTCACCATGTATTTTAGGCGAGTACATCTAACGCTGAATATTTTAAAATTAACTCAAAAGTAAACATTGACACCAAAAGTATATTGTCTTTATCAAAAATAGTGTCCTTGCATACTTAGAAAAATAAGACAAATATTACATCTTTATATAAAAAGGGGGATTTAGAAAGAATTTCAAAATTTGTCGAGCGTCAATATAAAACATCCTTACAAATAATAAAGTATGACGAGCGTCAAATTTCAGATAAAGCCAATTCATGTCTACACGCTCCAAATAATGAAAAATTAGCGGGTACTTACATAGTTCTTCAAAATGATGGCTCTCAAACAGTTTGTGATGGTATATGTGTCAACATTTCACACGCGCGTGTATAACACTTAAACTCTGAAACATTTTCTTTCAAATCTCTACTCGGACTTCAAAAGATTATATGTGGGAGTTACCAAATGTAACCGTGCCTATCTTTTAAAATTCACGTCCACAGTTATTTTGCTCAAATGCTGAGATCTAATTGATTTCCACGTGTCAAAATCCTAACAAAGAGAGAAAACACAAATTCAAAACTGTGTTACTCAAAACTAATTTTGTGCAGAAGAGAACCCATTTCTACTCAAACTCTCTGCAAAAATCTCTCTCTCTCTCTCAAAGCAAAAATCTCTCAATCACTCAAGAAATCTACTACTACTTCTACTGACAAAGTATTCAAGGTAACTGAGAGTCTCGTGGTGGACTGGAAGTTCCTATACGAACATACCCAAATTGACCTATCGAAGATGATGGATTCTATTGTCGAGGCTGGGCTTCAAAAGTTCCTAACCAGATATTCATACATCTTTCCTGGTGAAATCGATCAGTTCTGGAGAAATGCGAAAGTATCAGAAGATGAGACCTCCATCTCTTGTCTATTCCCTATCTCCAAGAAAGAATCCAAGCTCTTCACTCTTTCTGCCGACACTATCGCTCAGAACTTCACCTTACCTAACGAAGGAGCAACTTTGGACACCATCACTGACGAACAGATTGAAGAAGTCTGGCTCCGAATTCGAGCGTATGACGGTGTTCCATACAAACAGTACTTCTAGAAGAAAGATATCGTCAACAGATATCGTGTCTTGGCTGATTTCTGTAGCAAAAACATTGAATGCAGAGTGGGGACTTTTGACAAAATTAACCCGTTGCAATTTCGCATGATGACAGCCATCCTGCTAAACATCAAAATTAACTGGAGCGCCTATGTGTTCAGCAGATTCAAAGACTGTCTGTGTGCTTCAAACAAACCTTACGGTTTAGTTCTTAGTGACCTGCTATTCAAAGCAGAATGTACATCTTCGGCTGGATTTACTGTAGCCCAACACAAATTTTATGGGCCAAGAATCATTCAGAATCTTTTTAACCCACCAAAGATCGGAGGTGCGGCCAGACCTCTCTCTGAGTGCCAAGTTGTGCGTGAAGCGTCAGACGAGGAGGCTGAGCGTCCAGCTCCAGAGGAAGCTAAGCGTTCCGCTCCAAAGAAATCCGTGAAGCGCCCGGCTGTTACCAAAAAGAGGGCTACCCGAAAGCCCAAGGCTCAACCTATCCCATCTCCTCCACAGGATGATGCAGCTACGGATGAAGATGAAGAGGACAAGATTCCTCTTATAAGCCGAAGACAACTGGAGAAAGTCCTTAAAAATATAAACCTTGAAGAACTTGCTGTTGCACCCACTCAAGCGCCACCGGCTGAAGGGGTGAATGTGAAGCGTATCTTCAAGAAACGCAGAGGATTACGTAAGCGTCAAGCCGATGTTACTCCTCCAGAGCCTGAGACTACTGAGCCAATCGCTCAAGTTACTATTGCTGTTGAGACTAGTTCTCAGGGTAAGTTTATTTCTTCCCACAACATTTTCTTACCTACTTATGTAGAAGATCCTCCCCTTATAGAGGATACATCTTGTACAGCTCTTCCTCTAGCCAATGTTCAAGTGCCCAGTGATGTCCATCTGGATATCGATATGACCGATGTTGTCGCCATCGCTCATGCAGCCGCCACAGAATCTGCAGGCTTAGAGCTTGATGAACCTGATGTTCCAGAGGTCCCAATCCTACTCACTCTCCCACCTACAATAGAGGCACGCTCAGAAGATCAGAGCGATGCTGAAGACATTGTAATCCACAGACACTTCTTTCAGCTGGATCCCCTAAGGACGATTGATCACTCAGTTGATTATCTACCCCCAGCGCTCGAAGAAGACTTCTTTCCTGCCGGATATAATGAAGACAGTCTTATAAATGCGGAGAATGATATAGTCAAACTTATTAAGTTTGATCTCACTGTCCGAGATACCTTGTTCAACTCAGAGACCCCGAGACAGGTTCAAGGAGGAAAGACTCCAAGATCAGATGTTGATCTGGCCTATTATCGAGACTACGGGCATAGCAAACCAACTGGTTTTGCTCTCAGAGATTTCAACATACGAGTCTATGACCATGGTTATGAACTCATCAATCCCACCGAGAAGCTCTTAAACAGAGAAGGCTACTCTCACTCCTCAACTCTCGTAAACAGTCCTGCAAATATATATTCGGATAATCCGCTCCGTTTATAGAAGAATAAAGGTGTACATGTCGGAGACCGTCCAGCATTTATCCTTGATATGATTCAGACAGAAGCTGATGCTTATTTTGATAGCGTTTGGAACGCCAATTATGAACCAGACAAAAATCATTTTGAGGCAATCAGAGACATTCACCAGCAAGGATTTCGTGCTATCCTTAATGCAGGGACTGAGTACTACATGACTGAAGTCAATTGGGCTGAAGCATATGTTGGCAACAAATACAAATTCGAAGAGTTGGTCAGTGATCCTCATCTTTTCAGCGCCTGTATACATGATAAGAAGCGGAAATTCGCTCAATATTGCCTACAGAAGCGTCAACGGAGAATTGGGTCAATTTTGAGGCTGCCACTTATTCGCCAACAAACTGAGCAATGCCTATGCGTAGCGTTGCACAGATTTGAAAACACTCCTCTACGCTTCGATACTAAAGCATCTTCCAGCGACAGTTCTTCACCATCTTGCTTGAACTTCACCTCAAGTGACTGTGACGACAACTTTCGACTGATGATTAAGATCATGACTCCTCTCTCTCATTTTGACAGAGTCTTCACAGAAAATCTGCGCTCATGGAATGGCTCTCGGATAAACTCCTTCACCGGATATCCACTCCTTCCCTCCATCAAACAGGAAGTTCATAGCCATTATGACTTCGTCTTATCTCTACTGGAAAGAAACCAAGCGCTTGCTCAAGCTGTCTACCCCTATTTGGAAGAATACTACAATGACTATGTTCCTGAATCTCAGAAACTCAAAGTTCTTCCAACGGACAGGCTGATTGGATTCTCTCAACATTATTGCTCAGATGCCCTATTCTCCATCTGCCGAGTGCCTTCCCGAATCTTTCCAAATCATGTACTGGATATCCTTGGGCCAATGTACATTAGGGCCATGGATAGTCCACTTCGCACCCTCATTCAAGGTACTTACCTTCCTACTCTACATTTGAATGCACTTCTACAGAGTGCTACATATCCATATGCAGATGAGCCCTTTGCCAGCATGGACTTCCAATTTATGGATTTTAGCCGTATAGAATCAGCGCCTGCTGAAGCGCCCACTGAAAGGTTACCTGCACTGCCAGTGTTACCTCTTGCTGAAGCGCCCGTTGAAGGGTTGCCTGCTCCGCCAGCGTCCCTTATTTCTGAGCGCTCACCAGAACAGCATCCAGCTCCTATTCCTGTTGACAGTCCATTTGACTCTGACTCTACTGCATCAACAAAGTCTGCTATTGACCCGGAGCTTCAAGGGACAATGTTTGATCCTACTTATCAAGTTCCCATTGAATCACTCAAACACACGTCTCGCTTCAAGCTTCCCGTTGAACCTGCGGTTTCTTTTGCTCAAGCAACCATGACTGAAGGCCTTAAGCAATTCTAGCAAATGGCTGACGCTACTCAAGCGAGTCACCTGGCCTTGAAAGAAGACATTATCAATCGCTTCACTACTCTAGAGACCTCTCTGACAGACGCTAATCAAGCCCAACTCCTGGTTATGAAAGAACATTTCGATCAGCGTCTTAACACTCTTGAGGCCTCTGTCGCTCAGATTGCTACTCAAATCAGTCTCCTTACTCAGCATTTTATGCCGACTAATGATGGCAATAAGGGGGAAGAGAAGAAGAAAGGGGAGAAGAGGAAAACTTCAAGTTCAAGCGCTCAAGATCCTCCTCCGCCGCCCAAGCGTCAACATACTCCCACTCCTCCTCCTATACAAAATAAAGAGCAAGATCCCTATCCATCTTGGGTAACTGCTTTTGCCTCTGCTGGAGTGCCCAGTAAAAGAGAAACTCCAAGAGCGCTCTATCCAGATCTTCCAGTTCCTTCAAGAGTACTGCTTGAGCAGTTTGACATCCCTCTTTCCAGAGCGTCCATTCCAGAACCTACCGATCCAGAAAAAGTAGTTATGGAAAGGAAGATGTCTGATCTAAATCAAACCTTCAGAATCTGCTTAAGGTATATGGGTATTGACCCAGATGAATGGGATAAACATTACGTCGCTTTCAAACAAAGGCAAGTAGATGAAAACAAGTATATAATCAATAAAGATCATGATGTGATGATGACATTAGAAGATCAAATAACTGAAGCAATCCGCGCAGAAATGCCCAAGAGATACAAGATCAAGTCACGATCTTGATTGTACTTTTGCTTCTCTTGTTTTCATCTCTTTCTTATTTGAGTTGTAAAATGCCTGTACCTTCAATGATTTATATAATGCATTTTTCAGCTGAAACACCTCGTTGAAGCTTAACTGACTTTAACTAACTTACTAACCAACGCTAACCATTACTTTTGGCCGTCTAACTCTTGAACTATAAAAGAGTAAGTATTGTCATCATCAAAAAGGGGGAAATTGTTAGGAATTTCATGTTAGATATTTTGATGATGACAAATAGGATTCTATGTTAGACCCCAAGAAATGTAAGTATAAAAGCTTTCATAGAACAAATGTATAAGCACCCGAAAGCTTGTTTATTTTATTAGGCTTGTATTTTTATCTTTATAGATTTTAGACTAAAGATGTGATACTAAATCACTAGAAGAGTTCTGTGTGAGTCTACCAAGTGATGAAGTTGAAGATTAAGCGTCTGAAGGAACAGTAAAGATAAAGATTAGTCTCAAGCGTCCGTCAAGCTCTAAAAGACTATCCCAGGTTATGAAACCAGCGCTCAAGATTTATTATGAACTTTAGACCAAGTACTTATCACTAAGTCAATGATAGAATTCTAAGTGAGTCTATCAAAGATAAAGTGAAAGGTCAAGCGTCTAAAAGTCGGGCAAAGATACTGACTCTTTTTAAGCGTCTGTTTAGCACATAGAAGACTGCTTTCAAAAAGCCCAACATCCAAAAGCTCAAGCGTCCAGTTCTCAAAGCGTAACCTGAAGACTTAAGCCCAAGTTATTAAAGACTTAAAAATGCATGAATCAACGGTAATTATTTCCAAACAGAAATAAGACAAGATGCATTAAAAGTCGGATAAGTGCTATTAAAATAGAAGTCACTACTACAGAAATGACCTATAACAGCGGTTTTTTTGGGCCTATTACAGCGGTTTTGAACCGCTGTCATAGGTACCGCTGGCATAGGTCAAAACTATATGACAGCGGTTCCGGAACCGCTGTCATAGGCCACCCTATGACAGCGGTTCTATAGAAACCGCTGCAGTAGGGTGACCCTATGACAGCGGTTTCGGCGGAACCGCTGTCATAGGGTCATTTATTCAAAAAAAAATAAAATTGGACCCTATGACAGCGGTTCCGGCTGAACCGCTGTCATAGGGTGGTTTATTTATTTATTTTTTAATTTTATTTTATCGTTTATAATGTTGCCATGTTGGAATGACACGAAATTCGCACGATCATAGCGAAACGGCATTCTGAACACAACGCAAATTTTGCGCTCTCGTGATTTTAGCCATCCGAGATCGTTTAAGGCCTCAAATACGCGTTTTATTTCCAAGATACGTATTTTTGTAATAAAACGCGTATTTGAGGCCTTAAACGATCTCGGATGGCTAAAATCACGAGAGCGCAAGACAAAGTCTTGCGTTTTGTTCAGAATGCCGTTTCTCTATGACCTTGTGAATTTCGTGTCATTCCAACACCGCAAAATTTCAACCGAGAAATATTTTCATAAATACACAAATATACGTACACCCACACATACACAAATATACATACACCCATCAACATATACACAAATATACATACACCCATCCACATATATACATACACACATATACACACACCCACACATACACAAATACACCCATTAACATATACACATATATGCATACACCCATGAACATATACACAAATATACATACACCCATTAACATATACACATATATGCATACACCCATGAACATATACACAAATATACATACACCCATCCACATATATGCATACACAAATATTCATACACAAATATACATACACACACATACACAAATACACATACATCCACATATACACAAATATAAATACACTCACACATACACAAATATACATATATATATTTATATTTATCTAAAAAAAATACCAAAACTAAATGGAAGAAGGCGGCAGCGGCGGAGGTGGGCGGCGTCGGCGGCGGCGATCCTATACCGAGAGAAACAGAGAGAGAGAGAAAGAGTGAGTGAGAGTGAGAGTGAGAGAGAGGGGGGGCCGGTTTGAAATAAACCCGCCCAAAATTTGAACTTTTGGCAGCGGTTCGGCCAAACCGCTGCCATAAGTGAACTTTTGGCAGCGGTTCGGGCAGAACCGCTGCCACAAAGTGAACTTTTGGTAGCGGTTTGGCCGAACCGCTGCCAAAATTTCACTTATGGCAGCGGTTTGGCCGAACCGCTGCCAAAAGTTCAAATTTTTTTTTTTTGACACCTATGACAGCGGTTTGGCTTGAACCGCTGTCATAGGTCCGAACCGAGTGCCCCTTATTACAGCAGTTTTCAAAACCGCTATCATAGGTGCGCTATAACAGGACTTTTTTGTGGTAGTGAGCACTACAACTTATGGGCAAGCCATTTATTTGACCAAAACTGTCAGAGTTATGAAACCAAGAACATGCCTAACTAATTAAAAATACCCAAAGTTAGGAATGCCAAAACTCATGGAATGTTTAGGGAAACGAGATCCCAACCGTGTCCAACGAACAAAAACCACAAATAACCTATAAATAGCCCTTTCAACAAAAAGAGAGTAAGTGACACATACAAGAGATATACCTGAATATATTAGTGTGAATAAAGTCACAATCTCTTGTATAGACAAAAAGACACAAGAAAAGAATACAAACTCTGTTGAAAGAAAAGCCTACAAAATTCATCGCCAAATATCCTTATAAGCTTTTCACAAATATTCCAGAAACAGTCAACTATATCTCAAACCCTTTTTGAAGATCCTACACTACTATTGAGATATCTTCAAGTTGTTTGAACTTTCCAAAAACAAACAAACCCGTTATATAAACCCTCAACATCTTTCATCTGAGTGAGAAAGCTTGTTGATTTACAAGCAATATTTTTGTGTAAAAGAAGCTTGTGGAAGAAGATCTCTATTGGAGCTGAAATCTGTGTGATCAAGGAGTTCCGGGATCAAGCGTAACTTGCATTATTTCTGAGTGGAAGAAGCAAGGGGATAGAAGGTCTTTATTGGAGCTGAAATCTGCGTGACCAAGGAGTTCCATGATCATATCAAATCTCCCTCTATTTTGTAGAAGTCTCTGTGTGACTCTTCGATAATCATCATAGTGGAAAACCTCCCTGATAAAAGGAGAAGAAGGACGTAGCTGGGATTACATCACCCAGTGAACCTTACAAATATCCTGTGTCATTTACTGCTTTAATTATTTACTGTTTTATTGCTTTACTATTCATATTGCATATACTTTGATAAAGTTTTTAAAACACCTATGCGACTATTTTTGATTAACAAACCGAACGCCAAGCTATAAAATACTTCCGCTGTGCTAACCCTGATTTAGTGACTAAACTCTGTCCTACTTTGGTAAGCGTTGAAATCACCAAGTCTAAGTTAACTTTCCTCAAGCGCCTGAAACTAGCGCTTAAGTCATCATCTCTCAAGCGCAGCACCCAGCGCTTAAAGCTTTCCGAGCGTTCAAATACTTCAAAGTGATACGAATTTTTAGAAGTCGAAGAAGACTTAAGGGTCTATTCAACCCCCCCCCCCTTCTAGACCCTTTCGTATACCACTTGGGACCAACACTCATGGTCCTCCGAGCCAGTCCCACTACTCAAGTCACCTCTAACTGGAAGCAAGTAGTGAAATACATAAGCAAAGACTTAGCGAGCTCCAGTGTTCGTGTGAAAGGTGTTTAAAATAGTTTTAGACCCAAAAATGACAAATTAGAGTTGAAAATAATAATAGTTTTGTTTTTGAAAGGATCATTGGAAACGCGAGTTAAAATGACATTTGCATGCATAAAAAAGAGTTAAGCAATAAATGGTAAGAATCTAAAAGTTTAAGTATATGCATGATAAAGTTTTGTTCAAAGATAATTGAAAGCATGAGTGAAAATCTAATTTTTGTTCACAAGAACAGTTGAACAATGAGTGACATGATACTCATTTCAAAACATGCATTTAAATAGTAGGCAGTTCAATGCAAGTAACATATACCAGACACACTTAAGCAGGAGGGGGCCATGTTAGTAATTTCATCGCGTCCAATGACTTACTCATACTTCTTTGGGTCCCGCTATCCACGGCCAAATCCCAACACCTAAAGACGGAGTGTTCTGAGGGTGAGTGGCTACTAGATTGTGTGGCCTACTCCGGATATGACCAATCAGGCATCGCGAACCTTCGTGGGGAGGTACAAAGTGATGGCTTTTAAGCTGCATGTTCAGGGGTGATAAGGAAGAAGCAGCGGGACCCAAAGTGCCATGGGCAAGTCATCAGACGCAATGGTATTGCTAACATGGCCCCCTCCTGCTTAAGCGTGGCTTGTACATATTACTTGCAATGAACTGCCTGCTATTTAAATGCCTGTTTTGAAACTTGAGTATCATGCCACTCGCTTTCCACTGTTACCATGAGCGTAAATTTGTTTTTCACATGTTTTAAATGATATTTGATTAAAACTTTATCGTGCATATACTAAGATCTTGGTGACATACCAGCTATTGCTTGAACGCAAATGTCATTCTTACTTGCCTTTTAATGAGCATTTGAAAAACAAAAACTATTATTTATTTCACCTCATTAATTTATCATTTTGGGGTCTAAAAACTATTTAGCACCTTTCACGCGTACACTGGCGCTCAATAAGCCTTTGCTTACGTATTCAATCCTTCCTTCCAGCTAGAGGTGACTTGAGCAGTGAGACTAGCTCAGAGGATCACGAGTGTAGACATGGAAATTCCTAGACGTGACAATTGCAGATTAAGACATGGATAGTAAGTTTACTTTATCTTGTTGACGGTGTTAGGGTTGGGAACCTACTAGAAGTTGTTGAGTTGTTTGGAGATTTTGGATTGATTTATTGTTTGGAAATTGTTAAATTATTTCGAGATTTGGATTGGAATAATATATTGAAAGATTCATGCTTTCAGTTTGGGCGCTTTTGGGACTGAATTCTGGGGCGTGATAGAGTTGTATATATTTATAAAAATGGTTAAAATTTGTAAAATGTATCAAATCAAAAATTATTGGTTTATGTATGATAAATTAAATATAAATTAAAAATTATAAAGTATGAAAAATAAAGAGGAAAGTATTAGTTGGAATGAATGATTATTGATTGATGATTACGTGAACTAATGGATGTAGTGATTGATAGATAGTTAGCGAAAAGGAAAAGTGAAGTTAAGAAAATATAAATTTGGATGAAAATAGTTTACAGTATAGTTTTTTAGGATTTTATAATTCAAGATGTAGAAAATGAAATCCAAACACATAAACAACCAAGGCCTTAGTGGCCAAGGAGCTCAAATTATCCTAATTGTTACCATTGTATTGTAGAAGAGCTCAAGGAGTTGATTCCTTTAAGTGAAAAAAGAGAAGAAAAACGTAGATGAAATTACATCACCCAACGAACCTTGAAAATTTCTTTGTGTTCATTTTCTTCAACACTTACTGTTTTCTATTATTCTAATGTTTACATATATCTGAAAGCATAACATTCACGTGCTTACAAAACTTGCATTAAACTAAGCAATTAACTGAAAAACCTAAACACTTCCAAACTCTTAAAACTTGAGGAAGACTAAAATTTTCCACTGTGGAACTCTTGATATAAGCGTCGAAAACTTAATCCTACTTCGATGAAGCAATTAAACCATGTGTTATCAATTACTTTATAAAACAGTTTCAGTCGAAGCTAGCTAAGCATGAAGCTTTTAGGGATCATGCAAATATTTGATACGATCTGTACTTTGAAAAACTTCAGGATCTATTCAACCCCCTTTCTATACCTATTTCTTATGCCACTTATTTTTATGTTCTCTCCGCTCTTTCTTTTGCTTTTCCCTCTTCTTCTTCTTCATCATTTATCTTTTCCCTCATTTCCCACTTATTTTCTTATAGTTGATTTTCTCCTAATCAATATTTAACAAAATTTACAACTATATGAGAAAGTAATTAATGCATAAATAAGTGGATTTATATAATTACGGTTGGGTGCGGCCTATATAAATGAAAAACCCAACTCGATTGAAAATTACGGCCTTTTTAAAATCAACTGGAGACCAACTCATCAGACCTGTGCTACTGGGTTACGTTGGGGCATTTTTACGATTTTGTTGATCACTCCTAGAGGCGCGGGAAGGGTGGAGAAGGATTCTGGGCTTCGAGGAAAGGGGGAGGGGGAATGGGTTGGGCGACGAGGGGTGGAGGACGGGAGGTTGGGGACGTTGCGCGGCAGATGGAGTGTGTGGGGGTTGGAACGACCATTGCTCGTGAGGGAAGATGTAATTTTTTCCTTTTCTTCTTTTTTCTGTTTATGTAATTTATTTCTTTGATTAAAAGTGTTTAATAACATTAGTAAAATATTTTTTTATATCAATGTTAAAGCCTGATTTGCAATCTAATTTCTGATTTTTACATATGAAAATTTGCACAGTTATTGAATTATTTTAAGTAATTTAAAATTTAATTAACCTATTTTTTTGTTAATAGAAAATTTGTTTATTAGATTAAAAAATTTATTTAAAATATTGAACAAGAAATTTTAATTGATATTAATTTTAAAACCTTTTGAAAATCATTGTACAATTTAAATATTAGATAATTTTAATGTTGTCAATATTCAAATTCCGAAGTAACTTTAAAATGTATGGTTTTTAATATTTTCAAATTTAGGATATTTTCATATTTATTATATTTTAAGATACATTTCGTATTTTCATCACATTTTGAACATTTATTTAAATTTGTTGAACAGTTTTATTATTTATTCATTCTTTTTTTCCCCTAAAAATAATTGGATTTAAATTTAAAATCAATATAATTAAGATTGTTCTTATTTCTAATCTTTTTTAGATATTTTTAGTATTTTTCTATAGTTTTTAGATATTTTTATAAGAATTTTAACATTTACTCAAATATTAAATAACTATTTTATTTTATTCAAATTGAAAATTTTGTTTGAAATATATAATTTCTAATTTATTGGTTTAAAATATATTTAAATGTTTTTAGTTATTTTTTAATGTCTTTTTAATTTTTAAATAATTTTTTATCCATGTTAGCATTTTCAATAAATGGAAATTTTAAAAAGAAATGCCAATAAGCACAAATGGTCAATAAATAAAAAATTGCTAAATTCAAGTAGTCTCATGTGTGGCACGTAACTGTTTACAAGAAAATTAGATTATCTCGGTCAAATTTTTCCACGAGAAATTTTCCCCAACTCGTGGAAAAATTTTGCCGGTGCAAATGATACATGACAAGTTTACCATATCCCTATAGTTACGACTTACGAGACTAATTTTACAATTTTTCCTATAAAAATGTGCACAGTTAGGAGAATAGAAGAATGGAAGAAAGCTTTATAAAAGATGACCATGCACTTTGGTAGATATATCATATATACGATATGGATAAAACATTTCAAAGTCAAACAATCAAACATAGGAACACTAGGCCATCATTTTCAATGAATCTACAATATACAAGTTTTCCCAGTTCAGAAACTGTCAAAATGTCATTGAAAATGAGCTATGCAATCGTTTTGACCAGTATAATTTTACTTGGTAGACCCTATGTGTCTCATCGTAACAAAATGGCTAATGCTCACATACTTGAGAAACATGCAAGAGCTATATACCTAATTATTGTAACTATTTTTCCAACAGATTTAGATTAAAATAAAATCTGGTGTAAGAGATAAAAGTAGCCCTAAACTCGTAATTTTTCAATTGTCGAAAACAAGTATACTGACTTGTTATCATACAGGAATCAACAATTGGGAAAACTCAACATACACATATTGTGCCATAATTTCTACAAGAGAATTTAATGGAAAATGCTGCTGCTCTTGCAGCTACAAATATATTCATAAGCTTCCTAATGGTTTACTTCTTGTACAACATTCTCTGGTCTCTACATTGCTTACTTCAGTACCCAAAGAAAAAGAAGAATAGAAAAACCAGCCATAATATCATAACGCGCAATTTATAAACATAAACAGTTATGAATAGACCTACCATCGCTGGTATCTTGTCACGGACAATACTAAATTAGGTACAAGGAAAGTACACATTTTCGCGTCCTCTTTTAATAACACCTGTGCTTTGTACACATCTATACAATATTGAGCTTCCTCTTTTCAAACCAAGCAAGGATTTTTTTCCCGTAAAGATTGCTTTGCATGAATGGTGCGTGAACTTGGATCAAATTAAGCAAAGCATCATGAACATCTCCCTGCGATTGTAATGCATATTGGAAGTGAGTTGCACATAAAAAAAATACAAAGTTTGGGCTAAATTCATATTTTATAAGGTGATATGGTGCATATGCACTGAAAATATTAGCAGCATTTTTAGGTCTAGATACCAAACTAAATAATTACATTTCAAGTTCAATAAATCTGAATGAAGTGCAGAATGTAGGTCAATATGCAAGCACAATACAAACAACAGTAAGCTCTTTCTCTCACTAGATCATAAACATGCAGTTAAAAATAAAATAAAATAATAGACTCATCAAAGCTATAATTCCTGTAACAACAATTACATAACAGCCACTTGTCAAGAACATAACACTTATTTACGCAGGCTTTATATTTTTCCAATACAACTGGAGCTTGTATTTTTTGGCAATTATTGTTTAGCCATCCAAGAGAAAATCTCCTACTAACTGAAAGGTATTCAATAAAATAGGCACGATGCCAACTGGCTTCTATTGGGTCAAAGTTAAAGATAATCACGGGAAATGAAGTCAAGCAGATATCCAGATGTTCATGTACAATCTGTATATGCAGTAGCAGCACAATAAAAGAAAGGGTTAATTAAACTAACTACCACTCTTATTTAGTGTAATTACATCCCAATCTGGTTATTTTAGACACATAACAAATTTACTTCTCTTATAATGTAAGAAAACCTTGATTGAAACGAAAAGAGCAATCATTACTTCAACAAAATTCTTAAAATTAAAAGGAAGTGGATTATCCTACCTTCGATGCTGATAATGCTGACTGAATGACAAAATTTCCAAAAGGATCCAATAGAAGCATAGGCGCGTTTTGACTTGTCAGCAGCTCCATGATAATTGTTGCAGATTGATTTTCTCCTGATTCTGAAATAAATTTCTCAACAACATTACTAGCATATTTATTGAAGGAGAGAGACGCAAAATGGCCTTGGAATCGTCTAACAAGATTTGCTGTGACTTCTTGCATCCTCAATCCAAGCAGATGTTGGACCACATAGTTGCTACAAATGATTGAAAGGATAAAATATAAGGAAGCACAAACCTAAATAAAAATTGAGCGAAGATATATTTCTCTTATCAAAAATTGGATAGGCTTGTGAAATTATACCCGTATGGATGTTCAGCTAAGTGCAGTGCATTTGTTATTATCTCACTTATCAATCGTTTTCTCGCTTCTCCATTAGAGCTTTCCACACACAACTGTAGCACACAGCATCCACTTTTGTTGGTTGCAATTTTAAAGCAGTTGTTTGCTATCTCACTGAAAAGATTCTGTCAATAGGAATCCAGTATCAGATAGATGATTCAGCTAATGGAAATAATCCATGCCAAACAGTTGGGGTTTTTCATATATTGATCCAAAAACACGTCAAAGAAATATCCGACAGTTTATAGGGTGACACTGGAAATCAACTGAAGTCCAAGTGAAGGCAACTTTTATGGCATTTAATATTTTACTGCATGCAAGCAAAATGAGCTGAGAAGCAACCAGGCTAATGAAGCAAGAAAACGATAGTAATTGAGTTATGGAGCGAAGGTCCTTGTTTTCTTAATATTGGGCTCCTCTTTTACATTCTTTTTGCTCTTTGGATTTTGGTGAGGAAAACATAGGGAAAAATACTCTCACTTCGAATGATAGTACTTTGTGCTTTATGTTTTGATCCTTTGCATTTCCCTTTTATTTTTCCCACCGAGACCCAAGGTCCAAGCATAGCATGATTTAAAGTATTACATTCACTAAATTCATCTTCAGACCTAGATAATGAAGTATTAGGGTGGTGATCCTTGAGGAAGTTTCTTTAAAACCGATAAAGATTTTTAAGTAAAAAAGATTTGGAGGCGGCATTTATCCATCTTTTTGGCCCCAATAACTGGATTTGCAATATCCAAAGATCATCCGTTTTTCCTAACAAAGTTTGGCGGTGATGGTCATGGTTTTGATCTCAAGTGAATGCGCATGCTTAGATCACATGCATAACAGCTATGATGAGTTCTATCATCCTTTGTTAACTATATATTGAAGAAGGTGATAAGGTAATCTTTGCCTATTGATCTGTTGGATTATACGGCAAGAAAACTAGATGGAGGTTGTTTCCTGCATAATCTCAAAAGGTTGCTAAAGCCAGCATCAACTTTGCCACCTATATCTCACCAGTACAAGCTCTAACACAAACAAGTCTGACAGACATTCTTTATTTTCACAACTAGACCCTAAGTACTTCAAGGAAATAAAAGCATAAAATAAGCAAATATGAAAGGATTATAGGAATATTAATGAAGAAGGCGTCGATGAGAAGTGATCTATCCCCTGTATATTTGCTGCTTAGACAGGTACTACCTAGCATGTAAGATCAAATCCATATTCTCAGTATTGGCTAGTGTCAGTAATATGTATCTTTGAGTCATTGTCCATATAATTAGATTTCTTTTATAAACATGTTAGAAAATAAAGAAATTCCATAATAAATTAAGCCATGTTAAGAAGAATCCATTTTGACAAGAAAAACAACTAATTTCTAGTAGGTACTCCTATAAACAAAACATAAGCTAATTCACCTTACAATTGACAGAAGAAATGCATTTTCATATAAACAGTTAGCAGCATTATGCAGGGCTACATATGTTTACAGCCAATTGACCGGTACGTCGAAACACTTCCTCAATGTTCATTAATTATTTACTTAGGACTAATTTAAAATTGTAGAAATCACAAATCCAATTCTTTAGCCAAGCATAAAAAAATCATCAAGTGGTGAAACAAAGCAATATCATTTAAAAATATGAGCACCTATCTACTATGTCACATTGTAATTAAAATAACCAGTAATAGACAAAGCCAAAATATTTAATTACCTTATTATATTCCCCAGAGAAACGTCTAACACAATATTGTATAACATGGTGACCATTTGGATCAGTGGCCAAGGCACTAGCACCAAGGCTTAAAGCAGACACAATGAAAGATATTTGCTGAGGGGTAATCAGCTTCTCCAACAATTTTGGCACAACTCTAGCCCTGAATATCCTCACATTATTAAAAAACCAAAATATTAAAATTTTCTCAATAAAAAATTAAATGAATCTCAAAAATATATAAAGGGAATTTAACCATACCCATATGAATTGAGACAAGTATTTATAAGTTTAAATGGGAATTTGGTGAGGGCCATAATAATTTTAGTCCTTTGTTCCTCATTGCATATACCAAAAAGCTTCTGAATAAAATAACTCCCAAATTGATTTCTCATAAGATCATCTAAAAACTCAATAACCTCTGATAAAACCATCTCAATTTCTTCATCAATCAACCCCTTTTCAATTTTAAAAATCAAAATATCACTCCACACTTTATCTTTTGCTAGTGACACTATTCTCCCCCTCATGCTTGCAAGACTGCAAAAATTGCTCTGATGGGCAAAGGGCAAAATTGGAAAATTGTTGTAGGCTTTTGTTGAGAGTGGTTTCTTGCCATGCAAGGAAGAGCATTCATAATTACCACAAAACCCATCACAAAGATGTTGTCTTTGATCATGAAGATGATGTTTCATCATCATCAGGCTCAGGGGATGATCATATTCATCAATATATGGGCCTCTACCTGGGCCCACATTGATATTCTGGTGGGCTCCAATAAAGCCAAAAGGCCCACTGACACCACAACTGTTATTCTGAGACTGAGCCCACAATAAAGCCTGTTGTTGGTTTCCTCCCAATGGTGAGGGAGCTGATTCAGCCGATGCCATGCCATTAATGGCGGCCTGGAGACCGCGAAACGACGGCGTTTCGGCATGTGGTTGAAAATCTGGGGAGAGGGTGAGCCTTGAAAAGGCTGATTCAAGAGCTTGATCGGAAGAGTGAAGCTTAATCAATAAAGGGTTGTTCAATGGGTGGGTTTCAGTGGGAAAAGAGCGGCCGTAAGTAGGGTTTAGGAGATTTTCCGGCGGCTGAGACGCCGGCGAATACTGGTATTCAGGGATTTTACGGTCGTCCATCGCCGTTACAGAGAGTGTACTGCGTGTGTTCCTGTGCGTTTGTTTTTATTGATGAGGATTAAAAAGGGTTTTATTGGGGGTTATTTATAAGGGGTGATACACAATTTTATTATTGACTTATTTTGACGTCTAAAATTTGGAAATATAGGAAGAGATGGGAAATTTCTTGGTTGTACCGGTGTTAATTACCGCTTGGTGTATATTGTGCCACATCAGCACATAATCATATCGGGTGAAACTTGTGCCATATCAATATATAGTCACAATCACAACATATATATATTAATGTGATACAATATATACTACTTAGTGTACGGTGCTCTTGATATACAATTTTTTTTCCGAGGGGATGGGAAGAACAAAAGGTTTAAATTCATTAAATTATTTGATAATATTTTGTAGCAAATAAATAATACAACAATGTAGCAAAATAATGGAAGTCAGTCAGAAATTCATAGTTGTATGAAAGAAAAATCATTAATGCTGTTTGCGATGCAAAAATGTGTGAAATTTTATATCTTTAGTAATTATCTCCGTTTTCTTCAAAATGTTTACTATCCTCTTTGACCTTTTTACTACTTTGTTTAGGTGGTTGATTATATATTATATTAAAACGCATAATCACATTCATTCTTGTTTGCTGAATCATCGTATATTCATTATATGGATGGTTCTAATTTTACTTTGAATTGACCGAAGTTTCAATTCAAAGTTCTTAAGAACACCTAGCATTTATATAGATATAGCCGTAAAAGAACATATTGAAAAATGATAATTCTACTTGCATCAATGAGTCTGTATTTTTTTACTAGTTATTAGTTGATTGAAAAATTATTATTAATTGTAAAGTGTTGAATGTTAATTAATACTCATGATAGAAAAGAAATTATCGAAAAATTTGACTATAAAATAAATTTGAATGATAAGTCCACATAAAATCAATTAGCAATCAATAATAATAACAATTGGATCATATTAGAGTCTCTTAAAGTCTTAAAAATGACTCGGTAAAAGAGGGACATAAACGGGATGAAGTGTACTTAAAGGAGGTAAAGAAAGAGAGATGGAATGCATGCAATTTTTAGGAAGTGTTTCATTTCATGCGCCAAGTGTACGCGGTCTGCTTACATTTTTGATCCTAATGCTTCTCCAATTTCCACTTCCTTTCCCTGCTGTTTCCCTGAAATTTACTAGGCAATTCACTCGTAATTCCATGCAAGATCGAGTTGAATGGTCTTATATTTATTTCTTTTACACAAGAATGTGTGAGGACCCGACCACACACAATTTACCTTACTGTGTTTAGATATTGGATTTAGTCTAATATAAAAATCTCCATCAATTCACCTCCCTCGTTCCTTTTTGCTGTTGCATTAACTTTAAAATATTCCTACTTCATTATTTGAAATCCAAATTAATGACTCAAAATTATTTTTCTGAATGTTGGAGGAATCTTTTTGATTTTTCGTTCAAATTTCTTCAAGATGTAAATATAACCTTTTAATTCTATTTACTCCTAATCATAATTCATATCATTTTCTTTTTCGTATTACACCGTACTGGTAACATACTACATCATTAAAGAAGATTGAAAAAAGGTTTAATGAAATAAAATAGATTGAAATCAAAATATATTTGGATGAGGAACAGTGAAAAGACTTAAGTTTGAATTTCCGAACCTATATTTTAATAATTTATAACCGGAGATATAAATTTAATAATTTAGAAAAAACAAACTCTAGGAGGTAGAGCATTTCCAATGGGGAGGGGACTTTCATGTTTGAATTTTCTCTTGCGTTTGGGGACGATGACAGAGCATCATCTCCAACCTTCCTCATCACCCCCTTATTCAGCGAGGTGATGCCACAATGTCATATCCGAAGTAAAAATAATCTACTTTTATATTTTTTCTTAGTTTTTCATCAGTATTTGATTTTTTTTGTCTTTCTTCTACGAGAGTTTTAGTCTCTCAGATGAAAGTTTGGGTGTTTCCAATTTAATTGTTGTCTCTTGCCAAGGATTTATTTGTTGTTTAGTTTCAAACATTGACATCACCAAAAGATGATACAATGATTCGATTGTTTTTGAGCAATACGTAACTTCAATATAAGGTAATAATTTATTTTGATCAGAGATAATATTCTTGAATTCAAGATAGTAAAGCCCCAATTGGATGACATGTTATATCCCATTTCTTAATTTTTTGGAGATTATTTTTATAAAAAATGCATATGTTTGACATCCACTAAAAAAATATTTCAAAGAAATGTTAGACTCATCAATTTCCCTAAAAAAAATCTCAACTTTTATTCAAAAATAGATTTAATTGTCATTTCTCTTAGATTTTTCTCAGAAAAATCAAATTTTTTACTATTCATGATTAGACAGACTACCTAATAACCAAAAGACCGGTCAATATCTTACCAAAGTCATCCAAACACATCTATCATATCTCTACTCCCTTTTTCTGAGAAAAAACGGTCTTATATATCATTTAATCGAAAGTTTACAACGCTTGGAACAATACAATTCATATCGACTCAAACGATGTAATAAGAACATCTGAAGCACTAACTATCAAGTTATTGAAGATAACAAATCTTAAAAACTCACAACCGAATACAAGAAAATTCTTGTACAACTCCTATTCAAGGAGAGATAAAATTCTCATATGAGAGAGAAAGCAAACTCTCATACGAGAGAGAAAGTAAAATACTAAGCAAAAAATCTAAAACGCTATATAAAAATGCATCACCCGTCTTCATCTCGTCAAATCTGTCTTTGTCTTGTTAGATCCATAGTCGTCTTGTCAGATTTGAAGATGTGATGTACAAGTTGAAGAAGGGTGCTTCAACCCAACCCGCCGACGATGGTGGTGGTAATAGTGGTGAAGAAGACAACTGCTTCACCAACTCATAGCCAGCGTGGGAATATAGAAGAAAAAGAAGATTAGGATTTAGAGAGAGATGGGGAGAGAGAGTTTTTTTTTACTTCGAACGACACCTTAATGTTATGAAATTGTCAAATTGGCATATCTCTACTCCCTTAAAAATAACTTTTTTTTAATTTTTCTAAAAAAAATGAGAAATAAAAAATAGGGAATAGCAATCCCATTCAATAGGGGGCTAATATTCTTATATTTGCAATTTGCCTTTTACACACCTTACAAGGAGTATATGTAGTTCTAGGGTTATTATTGGCTATGGGCTATGACCTTTTCCTGACAATTATTGGGCCAATGCCCGTCTCTTTTTGGGTTCTTTTGGGTACTAATAATACTAACCCATGGCTAACAACCCATTGAAAATTCAGTCATAAAGATAATATTTTATTCCCTATCAAACATAATACTCTAATAACTCAAGACTTGTTAGGTTAGTGGTATCAATTTTCATTTTCATGTAGAAAGTTCTGAGTTTAGTTTCAGTTTGTCACAAATTGTGACTTTTCGCTCCTTATTTAGAATCGTATAGGGTCTGTGACCCATGATTAAAAATTATCAACTCAGGTTTGTCGAATCAAGGTATCCCTTCATCTAAAATTAATATATATATATATATATATATATATATATACTCTAATAATTTTTCAAATAGTATGTAACAACTTAGCAATTTGCGTGGTCACCTTTCTTGTAAATTTCCATCCTTAATATAATAATAATTTTTTTAAAAATGCATGTGATTCATTTTCATTTTTCCATTTCGTCTTTTCACCTTTCTTCTTATTGTACCTCGGAGTAGGAAAGCAAAGTAAATATATCCCTTATTCAATATTTTTTTCTTAAATCTCGAATTTCAAACGTTAATTTCCAATTAAATGATATATTGTGAAAATTAAATGATTGATTGAATTTAAGTTAAGGTTTAAAAAATATATTTTTTGAAGACATTTTTGATAGAAAGTTTGATGAATTCATCCACTATGCACTATATTGTTTTATAAGGAGTTTTAAAAGCACTTCAATTTTTATTATTGGCACTACACATCCCCTTTCAATTTTTCAAATGGACAAAATTATTCTTAATGCCAAAAAAATATAAATTAGTGCAAGATACAACTGCACCTTGTACTGTTAAAAATACACAGATTCCAAAATAAAAATATTAAACGTTGATAACTTTGTCCAAATGAAATAAGTCGGGAAAAACATAAAGCCTTCAAGCTATTTGTTAAAAAATAATTCTTCATTTTCCCAACTTTCTAAGATGAAATATTCATCCACTAGTTCATGCATATATTTTCATTCTTAGTTGCTTTTAATATCAATTCAAATAAAATTGTTGTTGTAACCAAATAAAAGTAAAATTTTATCAACTGTTCCAACCGAAACAATAAAATGTTTTATAGTTTTATTTCTTCATAGTTCTTCAGTCCTTTTTATTTGCATTTTAAACATTGTTGACTCTTAAACACAAAAGTATTGTTGAACCGTGGAAACAAAAGTCAGAGCTTTTGTTCAATATTTTGTTTGATGAATTATTTATTGTAGAATATTATAATATATTAGTTTTTTTGGAAAAAAAAAGTTGATTTTTATAAGTTTTTACCATTTGAAATATTGTATTTGTGTGTTTATACGTGATTTGTAGAGTGGTATTATAAAAAATAAATTTATATTTTATTTCAATCAGTATATTTGAATATTGTAGGATGAAATTATTTTTTATTTGTGAGTCACAATGTAAATGTCAATAACATTCTTCATATTATCTCTAATCGTGTTTCTAAATATTGTAAGCTGAATTGAACTTAACGTATTTATACTAAACATATTATATTGAACAAGAATAAAAAAAAAACTTCAAAAACTTTAATTTCTTTTACACAATGATGTAGAAAAAATGAAATGAAAGTTTGGAATGGAAATAACAAAAGTTGCAGCGTCTTTAACAATGTCATTTTTTTTAATTAATGATAGATTTTGAGTATCAAAACAATTTTTTTTTTTTGAAAAGAAATGATAGATATCATTAAACAGATGCTAAATCAGCATCAACGAAAGAACGGACAAAATCCGGAGTCAAAAGACCATCCACAAAACCAAAACAAAACGTAGCACGAGCCAAACAATACGCAACAGAATTCGCAGATGGACGACCAAGGCTCAATGAGAAAACTAATGAATCAAGAGCAACTAAAACATCAGTAAAATAAGAACTAAATAACTTTTAGTTCTTATATTACTTTCTATTGATGTTTTACTAAATAACATCAATAAACATCAGTAAAGAACTAAATTCGCAGAATATTTACTTTCTATTTCAGCAGTCATTATATTGTAAATTGAGAAAATAGCAGATACCCCCCCAAACTATGAGGTGATGTGCGCTTTGCCCCTCCAATTATTAAAAGTTGCACTCAAAACCCTAAGCTATCATATATGTGCACTTTGCCCCCTCGGCCAGCTTCGGGCAGCACACAGGGGGCAAAGTGCTACAAACCGCATAGGTGAGGGGGCAAAGCGCACATCACCTCATAGGTTGGGGGGGGGGTATCTGCTATTTTCTCTTTTTTTTTTTAAATTCAAATATTCTTAATATTAACTTAACCCCCTCGGTCAGCTTCGGGAAAATTTTTACCCATTCATCGTTCAATTTAAATCATGCATATTGGGATTTATTTGAATTTTTCTTGCAATATTATTTTTAGGTTTGAAATAAATAATTTTCAAATATGAAAATAAGAAAAATAAAAATAAAACATGAAAATAAATAAGAAAACAATGGAAAGAAGTATAAATTCAAATATTCATAATTTTCTAAAAACAAAAAAGACAATTCAAAAATCCGGAAACATGAAAATAAATAAAAAAAAATGAAAAAAAGTATAAAAATAAAAAATTTAAAAAATAAAAAAATTAGTAAAATTTTTAAAAAATAAAAAAAATCTGGTGATGTGCGCTTTGCCCCCTCACCTATGAGTTGATGTGCGCTTTGCCCCCTCACCTATGCGATTTGTAGTACTTTGCCCCCTGTCTGCTGCCCGAAGCTGACCGAGGGGGCAAAGTGCACATATATGATAGTTTAGGATGTTGACTGCAACTTTTAATAGTTTGGGGGGGCAAAGTGCACATCACCTAATAGTTTTTTTGGGGGGGGGGGGGGGGTATCTGCTATTTTCTCTTGTAAAATAATTGCCTTCTTAAGGAATTGGTTTTCATTTATTACGGGTATTCAACAAGATTCCAAGATTGTCTCAATCGATCAATCCAACCCAAATTACAACAAAATTCGCAAGTTGAAAGAATTGAGTAGAGATATAAGTGGGAATTGATATTTGGACTCCTAAATTTGAAATTGCACTCCAATTTCCCTTTTATGTTGAATAATGGACCAAAATGTCCTTACAGTTTTAAAACACAATTTGTATCAATTTACACCCTCCATATGTTATTATTCTCTTCTAGCTTTATAGTCTCATATTTTATCTTTGGGATTGATATTTGAACTCCTAAATTTGATAATGTCACTCCAATCTTCTTTTTGTGTTTGACATTAGACCAAAATGTCCTTGTAATCTTAGAACACATGTTGCATCAATTGTAAGTCAAAATGTGCCTTCCATATACTATTCTTCCTTTTGAACTTTATAATCTCACATTTTATTATGTCAACATTTTCACTCTTTCTTTTTTGGCATTCCTATGACCTATCTTACTTAAAATTCCACATATGTGGTTAATTGCCAATTATTTAAAAAAATATATAGATATATGAAGTAACCAAAGTTACATTATAACATAAGTTGAGAAACATGACGTAGAGTTGATATCTTGAAATACAGTAAATTATAAATATAAAAAATTTAAAATAAAGCAAAAGACTAATATTTATTTATTCTTGTAGATTATTTTAGGGGTGACCACTGAGCAGAGCCGAATCTATTAGAGTTTTAGCTTTTTCATGGGTCGGACTTGAGTCTAAACATACATGCTCACAAGTTAAAAACCAGTAAATAAATCATAAAAGCACAATTATATATTACATGTTTGATTGTTAAATAATTTTTTTATTATTATTATTAATTTGTTTGCGAGCCTGTAAGCAAGTATATTCAGGCTCGAGATCGGGCCGTTAAAAAACTCAAGTTTTAATTTAACCAGATTGGCTGGGTGACCATACCTAAAAAGAATGTGATTGTCAACTTATGTCAATATATATGTAGGAAAAATATGTATATAATGCACACAATATTTTACTTCCAAAGCTCTTTTTTAATAAACTTATCTTAAAGAAAGAGAGAATTTATAAATATGAAGTAACCAAATTTACATGATAACATAGGTTGACATTCATGAAGTAGAGTTAAAATCTTAAAACAAAACAAACTATATATAAAAGAATTATAAATAAAGCAAAATACTAATGTTTATTTATCATTTCTGATTATTGTAGGGGTGGGAACCGAGTTAAGCCGACTCAATTAGAGTTCTAATTTTTTAACAATTGAGCTCAAACCTAAATATATACCTGCTCACATACCTGCGAGCCAGTAAATAAATAATAATAAAATAATTATTTGTTATGTGTTTAATAAATAAATAATAATCTGATAGTTAGCTTATGTAAATATTATATACGATAATATATTACTTCCAACCGCTTTATTTTGATAATCCATTGTATATTGCTTTATTTTCATGATATATTATATAATTTTAAGGACTTCTACATCATAATTGTCCACTTATATTATAATGAAACTTTGGTTATTCCATGGGTAATTAATTAACTACACATGTACTATAATAAGTAAAAATAAATTCAAATGAATGCCACAGAACCAAAAAATAAATAATGAAAGTGCTGATATAATAACTTATGAGATTACATAACTAAATGAGAAACATAGAGTGTAAATTAAAGGGTATATTTTGTTTTGCAAATAATACATATTGTATAAAGGATAGTTTGGTCCATTGCTCAACATAAAAAGGAGATTGAAGTGCTATTATATATTAAGTTTGCAAGTGCAAATATCAATCCCTTTATTTATTTCACCACTTTCATTTTTTTTTAGTTCTCTAGCATTCCTTTGATCTATTGAACTTAATATTATACATACGTAGTTAGTTACACATATGTAGAAACCAAAATTACATTACAACATAAGTTGACAATTCGTAAACGCACACACACACACATGTTGACAATCAGATTATTTTAAAGGGTGGGCGTCGAGCCGAACCCGTTTGATTACACCTGGAGCCCAAATATACCTGCTCGCAGGCACAACTCATTAAAAAATTAGAAGTCTAATTGAGCCGATTCGGCACGGTGTGCAGCTCTAAAATAATATGCAACAATAATAAAATTACTTTTTGGTTTATTTTCAATTTTTTATAGATTTGCTTCTTTTTTTTTTCAAAATGTCAACCCTACGACATGATTGTCGACTTATGTTATAATGTAACTTTAGTTACTTTATATATGTATATTCCTTTTGTTTTTCGGTATTTAACTACATATGTATAATATTAAGTAACATTGGTCGAAGTAATGTCACATAACAAAACGAAAGAACGAAAGTGATATATTAAACTATGAGATCATAAAGTTAAAAATGAAGGATAGTATATCAATTATATATTTTGTATTACAATTAATGGAAATTGTGTCATAAAACTATAAGGCTTTTGGTCCATTGCACAACATAAAAAAGAGATTGGAGTGCCATTATCACATTTAGGAGTGCGAATATCAATTTCCATAATCAATTCTTTGTGTGACTTTTCATTTATAATGAGGAATTTCTAAGGCCATGTTTGTTTATATTCTCAAATCTCATTTTTTAGTTTTCTGGATCATAACATCCTAAATATACACATTGTACACCAAATACACATTTTTTCAACTTCATCTTTTCATTCACCTTTATAACTACATATCAATCGCTATACCCATCGTTTCACACACATCAATTAATAATCATTTACTCCAATCAATACTTTTCTTTTCCTCTTTCATATTTTACAATTTTTAATTTATACTTTAAAAATTTAATTAATTAATAAAACCATCATACATCAACCAATCATTTTTTAATTGACATATTTTTTAATTTCCAACCATATTCTAAAACATAAACAAGCAAACCACATATTAAATCATTTTCACACGAAAACCCTTAGTACGGATTCTCTGAGAGATATTCAAAATCTTAATGCAAAAACATAAATAAGCATAGTCTAAGCGTCTTTTAATGCATTCTTTTCAGGGATAATTACACACAGACCCCCTCACTAATTGCGTAATTACAGAAATCTCCCCTCCCTAATCGATAATTACAACCACACCCCCTCGATTTTTTTTTTGATTACATGGGCACCCCCTGCCAATTTTTTCGGGCAGATTTTTGCTGATATCATCAGGAATCTTTTGTGTTTTCCCCAAACTACCCCTGGACCAACCTGGTCCAGCCTGGACCAAAAAGTCCAGAAACTGTGATTGCCCAATATACCCCCAGGGGAGGTATATGTAATGTATACCTATTTTTCAGGGGGTGTCATTGTAATGTTTTGTACATAAAAAAAATATGACCGTTGGGATCGGACCGTTTGGAGCCAGCTATAAATGCAGCAGTTTTGGTTTGTTTACACAATCTGAAATGTGAGAATGGCTTCCTCAAGTCAGTCCTCAAGCTGCTTCGGAGTGAAATATAGGAAGGAAACGTGTATTAAGTGGAATTGTGGGAGGGAAACTACAATAAACATTTCTGAATCTGAAGAAAATCCGGGTAGGTTATATTATAGATGTTCTATTCATGGTTTTTCTCATTAGTGCGAGCCGTATAACCAAGCTACAGAACATGAGGTCCAAGGCAGCTTCAACTCTCAAAGGAATATGCGCACCACCGAAGAAGTTCCACAAATTAGGCAATTAAATGTGAATGATCCATTTATTAGGCTAATTTATCATTTAATTTCTGTAAATTTGGCCATTCTTGCCATCTACTTATTATGTCAATTAGTATTATTGTTCAAGTAGTTGTAAGGGAAAGACATGTAATGGAAAGACATTGTAATGGAAAGCAAATTGTTATATAATAGAGTAGCAACTTTTCATCAACTTACACAATTCATAATCCTGACAATTCATCTATCAAATTTGATTCTAATATACCCCCTCCCCAAAAACCCAAAAGAGCTGCACAAAATCACCAACAAAAACCAACAATTGTTTCACAACTTACAGGTATACCAGAATTCACAATATATGCACCAAAAATCCCAATATATGCCCCCAAAAATCAGAATTTGTTCAGGATTTAAATAGATACCTAAAAGAAGAACAAATGATCCAAATAAGGATCAAGTGATGTATCAAAATTAAGCTCCCCACCGCCATCTTAACTTGCTGCTTGAGGTGTCCCAAAAGAAGGAACATAGGGCTGTTGGTCTTGATGCTCACCAGCAGCTGCATTTTCACCAGCCCCAACACTTGCACTTGCACCATTTGTTCTTCTTCTCCTTGATCTCATCCGGGCCAGAATGTCTCCAAGAGGGACATCATTGTCCATATCCATTTGTGTAGGTTCACTGCCATCAGTCCTCTGGTCCTGGCACATGTATTACATTAGACAAGTAAATTACATTTCTAATTATGGAATAATTTATTCAACTAAATTGAACATCACAAGTGTTATACCTGAGTATTAACATCATCACCACCAGTCCTTCTCCTTTTCCTTCTCTGTCTCCTTTGTCTCCTTCTTTCCAAATTGGTTCTTTGACATGTTCTTTTATTGTGCCCACAGTACCCACATATTTTACACTTTCTTCTTGAAATCAAGTAGTCTTGGAGATTGTCTTGACCATCCTCATTATTACCATTTGAAGTAGAAGAAGGCTCCCAAAACTCTCTTCTCCTATTTTTCTAGGCCTGCCAGGCAGCCTTCTCAGTTCTAGAGGTTGTAATGTTGATGGCACAATATCCTTAAGTGCTGGCCAAAATTTATGATCTGGAACTGGATGGATCACATGGGAGTAAGCCTTTATGTACATGGCCTTTGAATAGCTGATATGAGTGTACTTCTCAATTTTATCTCTGTTGTGTGCAATTGACAGACATGCATGCCTGCATGGTATCCTAGATACATCCCAAATCTTGCAATCACAACTTCTGTTTTCCAAGTTGACAATGTAACTTGTTTCTCTTTCTTTCACTTGAAACTCTACCAAACTTGCCATCAGCACTCTACAGTGCCTAGACCAAGCTCTCTGAGCATTCAACTTCTTCACAATGTTAGGCATAATTTCATTTGTCCAGCTTAGCCATTGTTGACTTCTTGTATGCAACCTTTTCATAACTTTGCTCCTGATACCCTCTAGCAATAAATACACATTCTTGTCCCTATATTCCCCTATCCAACTGTTGAAAGACTCAGCAATATTGTTGGTGATATGATCATTTTTCAAGGCAGTGGGTAATGCATGCCTTGCCCACATACTGCAGTTAATCTTCATGAGCTAGATATAAGCCTGGGGATTAACCTCCTTGATCTTGGCCATTGCAATATTGAAGCCATACTCATTGTATGACCTTCCTGCCAACCAAAATTATTTTTTCAATTGCCTCTCTGCAAAGCTCTGCCTAAAATTGGCAAAAATGTGTCTGGCACACCTCCTATTGGCAGCATGAGGCACCAGGTCTTCAATGACATCCAATAGTCCCTGAAAAACAAACAAAAACACATTACACCCACACCCCCTGCTCAATAACAAACCTTACAACGACACCCCCTGCTCAATAACAAACCTTACAACTACACCCCCTGTTCAGTGCCAAACCTTACAACTACAATCCCTGTTCAGTGCCAAACCTTACAACTACAATCCCTGTTTAGTGTTAATCCTTACAACTACACCATAAATGAACCTAATATGTTGAAGTAAATGATTACATATACAAAAAAATTCAAAGGTATGCCTTCTGTCTGTCACTCATGAAGGTCCAAGGCCTGTCTTAATTGAACCCTCCTAGCATTTCTTCAAGTCCTTGGAAGAAGAAACACCAACTTTCTTTGCATTCTGCCTCTACCACTGCCCATGCAAGAGGGAATAGTCCATTGTTGCCATCTAAGCCAATTGCTGCCAACAACACACCTCCATATGGACCCTTCAGATGGCATCCATCAAACCCCAAAAAAGGACTGCAACCTTCCAAGAAACCTTTTTTCAAACCATCCAAACCAATGAATATTCTCTGAAAACTTGGTGTAGCTGCAGCAGATGAAGATCCCCCCTCTTCACCTTCATTCTCCAAAGTTGACTGAATTTTAACCACACTCCCAGGATTGCTTCTTTTTATCATCTCAGCATATTTTGGCAACATTGCATATGCATCTGCATAGCCACCTTCAATCATCTCCATTGCTTTCTTTTTGGCCCCATATATCTTCATGTATGGTGGATTAAGGCCATACTTCTCCAAAAAATGTCTGATGCCCTTTGGTTTCATGTTTGGATTCTCCCTCAACACATTAACTAACTTGCTTGCCATCCAAGAAGATGAAGCCTCCTTTACACTGGTCACCCTCAAACAAGTGTGTTCTTTTGTCATTGTCTTCATAACATATGTCTCACCATCTGCCAGTGGAGAGACATGTATTCTCCATGGACAGTCTTGAGCAGCACACTTAACAGTCACTCTCTTTTTCTCATTTTTTACCCTAAACAGTTCAAAGCCTTCTTGAATTGAATATTCTCTCAAAGTTTCCCTGAATTTTTGGACATTCTCAAAAATATCACCCACTTTCAAATCCACCTCACCATCACCAATATCCACATCATTCTGATTGAGGTACATATCCATGGCATCTAATTCACCCTCTTCATCAGAACTGTCCAAATCATTCAACCCACAGAAGTCATCAGAGCTATAATCACTCATGACCTTGTCATTGTCTGTGTCCCCCATCCTTTCAGAAGGCTCACCCTCATCTCTAGCCTCATGTTGCCCCTCATCTCTAGCCTCAGCCTCAGGCTCACCCATAGATTCAGTTGGCTCATCTCTAGCCTCAGCCTCATCCCCACTCTCACTAGACTCACTGTCATCTGTGTCAAACAAAATGTCACTATCAGAAGTCTCAAACCCAGTGTCACTTTCACCCCCCTCATCTTCATTATCCCCATCCTGCTCATCAATGTCAGTATGCTCTTGTTCATAAATCCAAGCAGAAACTAAATCATCAACATTGTCATCCACCCCCTGCTCACCCTCATCCCCTTGATGTTCAACTCCCTGCTCACCCTCACGCCCTTGATTTTCAACCCCCTGCTCACCCTCATCCTCTTCACCAACCCCTTGCTTACCCCCTCCCCCTTCACCAACACCCTGCTCATCATCCAGTTGATCAAGACCAGCAGCACCATGCACATTTTCATCAATCCTAGCAGCAGTTCCTATTTGTGCAACTTCATCAACAACATTTTGATCAACACCATCACCAGTTTCCTCATCACCATCAACAGTTTTCTCATCACTACTCTCCAAGTGAATGACATAGTCACTATTACTCTTATCAACATCTAAGGGCTCCACCACATCCATGTCAATCCATATGTGCACTTCTCTAGTATTCCTATTTCTATCAAACATGGAAACTACATCTTCATCACTTCTTATAGGAATCCTTTCTAAGCTGTCTTCAACCTCATAGCTCACATCCATACATATTGATAGTGATGAAGGCATTAAATAGGATTTGGATATATCATCTATTAAGTTTTTGTGTGTATACCACCTTGAATTCACATCAGTTAACAAATCCTACCCATCAAGTATGTGGAGTACAATATCATACTTCCCACGAAGTGCCATCCCTATACAAATACACAAGTATACATGTCAATACCATTTAACAGTAGAATTAAACATCAAAAAATTTTAAAAATCGTCTCTGCCCCAAAAAACCCAAAATTCTGCATCTAGGGTTTCTAATTTTTAGCAAAGATAACACTTTTTAGTCAAAATACACATAATATTTACATAATATACGAGTTTTATGAAATATTAGTACAAAAATTTTTTTAAAAAAACAAAAAATTTAAAGTTTGGTTGTTGATATTTCACGTCATAAACCCTAAATCTGACCCAAAATTCCAAATGTAAGGTGTAAAACAGCAACACCAACAACAAATAAAGACTACATTTGCTACTTATCATCATTTTGAGAAAAAACCAAAGGAGGGTTTGGATATTACCTTTTCACGTCTTAAAACGCGATGTGGCCTTCAAAAACGCGTCTGTGAGTGAACGAACGCAACAGATATCAATTTTTCGGCGATTTCCATCGATTTACAGGCCAATTTTGAAGGTGGTATGGTGGGTGAAGTTCTATCGGGTGCTTGGAAGAGACACAGTGCAAAATGAGCGCCAAAATGATCACTCCTGTCTGTTATAGAGGGAGGGGTATTTTCGTAATTTACTGTTCATGTCCTTTTTATTTTTTTAATTCTGAAATATTGAAGGGCAAATGTGACATTTAACCTTTTCGGGCAGGCAATTCTGCCCGAAAGTGGGTCGAGGGGGTGTGGTTGTAATTATCGATTAGGGAGGGGAAGTTTCTGTAATTACGCAATTAGTGAGGGGGTCTGTGTGTAATTATCCCTTCTTTTTAATTAAATCTTCATATAGAGATATAGTGAATTGTTGAAAAGGGTAGAAGTGTTACACCGAGAGATTGTTAAAAAAGATTGTATTATTTGAATGTCCAAAATGAATGTGTAGTTAATGTTATGACTAGAAAACATGGTAGGCAAGATACTAATCAAAGACTTATATGTCATCTTAGACTAGGCCATGCTGGTGAACACAAGATTCACAAGATGGAGAAAGATGGGCTTTAGGCCCATTGAGATGGGATCCCTATCCAACTTGTTAATCTTGCCTCATGTGCAAGATAAGATGGCTAGATCACTTTTCACTGGGACTTTTGAAAGAGCCACACAAGTCTTAGGATTAGTGCATACTAACATATGTGGGCTATTTAGTGAAATGACTTGTGAAGATTTCTACTACTTCGTCACATTCACTGATGATCATTCTAGGTTTCATCTAGTCTATTTGATAAAGTACAAGTCTGAATCCATTGAAAAGTTCAATAAATTCAAGGATTTAGTGGAAAATCAAACCGAACAACTTATAAAGGTTCTACGATAAGATGTTGGAGGATAATATATGAGTGTTAAGTTTGATAAGTTATTGCGGGAACGTAGGTTGCGTTTGGCCATATTTCCAAGGTCATTTAGAATTTTATCTTGAGAACGTGAATTATCAATATTCATGTGAGAATGTTGAATTTTGTGTGCCTGGTTGTATTTTTTAAAAATAGTTGGGATTAGTGTTGATATGATATAAAGATGATATTTTATTGGAATTTGATGTAGGAAATTATTGAGTTAGATATAAAGTAAGAGAGAGAATACGTTTAATAGTGATGATAAATTAATTAATGATGAGAGATAGTGTGATATGATTGAAAAATGTAATGATAGATGTTTGTATCGAAAAATATGTAATAGAGAATGAGTATATTCTGGAGAAAATGAGTTTGGGTGTGGATATTTGATCCAAAAAATGAAAACATAACTAAAAAATATGGCCAAACACAACCTTAATGTTAAAACTCACACCCCAGCAACACCATAGCTAAATGGGGTAGCTGAGTGTAGGAACCGAACTTTGTCAGACATGGTTCGTTCCATTCTTATCTACACTTACTCATTTCATTGTGGGGTTATGGGTTCCTTATTGGTGTACAAATCTTGAACATATGTCCCTCTAAATCTATTCCTAAGACTCAATATGAGATTGAAGAACTAGGAAACTAAGTATTAACCATATTAAGATTTAGGGATATCTCGCTTATGTAGAGAAGACTAAAGCGGAAAATTGAAGGTAAGGTTCCTAAAGGAACGTTTCTTAGGTTATCCCGAGGATTCCATGTGATATCTCTTCTACCTACACAATGATCAAATGATCATTGTTGCTCTACAGATCTACTTTCTTGAAGATAAGTTCATTCGAGAAGGTGGTGTAGGTAGGAAGATTGTTATAGAGGAACAAGATTCATTTGGAGACATCTATACAAGAACTAAGGACCCACCCAATTGTAGCCCAACCACAATTGCGAAGGCATGATAGAGTACCTCAGCCACCTGAAGGGTATAACAATCTACTAGACGGAGTTGAGATTCCACACTTCCGTAGAGGAAGACCATGAAGATGATCCCTCTAAGTATGACCAAGTGATGGTGGATAGGGATGCTGCAAGATGGCGTGAGGCTATGCAACCAGAAATAGATTCGATATATTCGAACCAAGTTTAAAAAATATAAGTCAAACATAGAAAATGGATTGCTTTTCATTTTGAAGAGCTTTTATATGATTGAAAGCTTTGAAGTCCTATTTAGCAGTACATTATGCAACAGTGTGGGAAATGCGGGCTTCTTTGTACCTGCTGATGGAGCCATAAAGAGAATATGTGGCTATAGAAGCAAATAACAACAGTACAAATTGCAGATCTAACAATTTCAACAAGGGTATAAATCACATATCCAACAATCATTGTTACAATAAACATAAAAAAATAAACATAATGTTCCATGTATTGTAAACATACTTTCCAATATATCGAAAGTGAACAAAATGATCAACATCAACTAAAAGCCTATGCACTCTTCTTTTCCAATCTAGACTCCTCTGGATAGGCTTTCATACGTCCTTTTTGATACGTGTAATATACCAATTGCACATTAAAGGCACATTCTCCAAAAAGTGCATGATGAAGCCATCGTTTATATCATTCGAGAGAAGCAGCAGCATGCAAAGACCCAATGATACTATGATCCCAAGAATAAACAGTCCTTGGATAAACCATATTAACCACAAGAACCACCAGAGTACAATGGCATGCCTATAATGAGTAATAGAAACATAATTATTGGAAGAGTTTTTTATCGTATGACTAGCGAATATGAGGACCATTACCCCCAGTACAGAGGAGATAAGAGATAGAGCCTTAAAGAAACAAAATTGTTGTAAATCGCTTTGTTACTAAGGACCGTTTTACCTTCATTTTCTCTAGAGTTCTCAACCCCACTGGGAACTATTAATGTTGCCGCTAAAGACGCAGATGCCAGCAGAACTGATGCTGTAGTGATGGCAGTAAGCCCACCTCGATATTTTTCATAAGGTAATCGATGTGACTAACCTTTAATTATCGATACACTTCCACGCGGTGCTTTTGCGAAGTTCAGAGCATGCCAAGTTAATAGTTGTATATAAAAGTATGGTGTGAAAGCCCAAGTGTGATGCAGAAAATCAGTTGCATTACCATTGTCAATTTCTCAAGTCTGCTATCTAATTTAAGGGCATTATATTTCGTTACAGCAATGCGGAAAATACTCGAAAAGACTTTGTTCATGTTTATAAACAGAGACTTTTTTCAAATGAATTTAGGCATGACCATAACACGAGTACTAACAATGAATGCACAATAAAGACTGTCAAAATTGCATACTTTCTGTTAAACTACATAGTTAAATTTCTAGACCTTGTATAATAGTTGAAAAAATATTGAAATCCAAATGAATTAAGTACGATGTTTCATAACGAATAAATACATACATTATCCAGTAGGAAGGGATAGGTCATTCCGCCATTAGATATGTCCATGGTCGTCTTTGTTGTAATGTTCAGCAAGTCCAATCTTACTCCTTTTGCTTAGTAGGAATCCCAACCATTTCTGGAAGGTTAGAACGTGTAGCTATGTGAAGGGGCGCTTCCCTCTTTATCCTTTTGATTAACCATCATACGGAGGCTTGACATCTTTAATGCATATCTGACTATTACCTCGCACCCATTTGCTGCGCCAACATGGAAAAAAGATCGACCCCTATAGTCCATGAGTTGCCATGTATCTAGCTAGATACTCTAATAGAAATTTAATGGCAATTTTCGGGTGGCCCCATTTGGATGCAAGATGGATCAGGAAAGAACTATATAGATTACTATGATACAACCAAGAAAAGTGTATGTCAACCAGGATCATTACGCCATCACTCAAGCTTATATATGAAGCGGTTGAAAGAAGTTTCATTCCTTTTGTGTTATACGATGGCGAGGTTGATTTATATTCTTGAAGAACTGTTTTCAAGCCGTCTAAACATTGTGAAAATATTAACAAAGTAGACTTAACAAAATATATAGGAATCACTTGTTTTGGTGCTGATATTGGGTGTTTTCAAAGTGTTGTAACACAAGTGTAAGTATGTATCAGTAGCACATACTCTATTTATGCTTCTCTTTCGTTTGGAAAGATAAACGTGAGTACTAAACGCTTGAAAAGATAACTCAATATCTACTTATGTTTAAAATATCAAAATAAAAGAATTAGACTCTACACTGTTATTGGTGATTCTATCTTATTTTCATGTTAATTCTTCTAAAGTCAGCAAAAATGAAACAATGTCAGTAATGAAAATTGAGCAACCTAAAGTAGTATCTAACTTGTCTTTACTAACTCGTGTGATATTTGCATGAATACATATATAAATATTTTATAGACATTCAAGAATGGCCTTTGTAATTATAAAGAATAAGCTAAGAATTCAAATTACCATAGTTTCTTAAATTAATGGGAGCAAAATAGTTAGAGTAACTAAGTACAACTTTTGGGACTTTAGGGAGTTCCTTTTGTTTAAGCCTTCAGTTTGGAACCCTTTTTGGAAATAAAATTGAGGGCGTGACACTAAATCTTTCAATTTCGTATGAAAATTTCATATTTCTTAAATGATTCTTTATTATAAATTCTTAGAATCACATATTATAAACACTCAAATTTCAATAACTATTTATATCTATGTGCAAATTGAGTGCACTTTTCTAATACTTCAAAATTTATGATTAATTCACCATTATAATTGTCATTTCATGAAAGTTATATCATATAAATACCATAATATAATATTTTGGTTTATATAGTAAATAGTCGACTTAACTACTTAATTTTTTAATCAAGATTTGCATTCACGTACGAATCACGTGCACTTTTCTTTTCTTTTCTTTTTTGAAGAGAAAACGTGAACACATGCACTTTTTGAGTTACTATATAATCTAAGTTCTATTTATTAAAGATATTACAGTTATTTATAGTTTATTTTAATTACTACTATATTAGTGAGTTGCAATATAAACATAATGATTTTGAGTTCATGTACTAAAAAATAATAAGCATGATTGATTAAGAAAAGTTAAAGATATATTGCATATGTTCAAATTGCATAAACAATTTAATGTGTTCATTTTTTTTCCATATTTTTTCTTCATGTTTTGTGGTTTTGCAATTTTTCTATACTATTTCCGAGATGTTTTAGACTTTAACGACTCGAACCACCATTTAGAAACGAAATACTAATCAATTAATGGGAGCAAATACGACATCATCACTGTTTCCATCAATGTCAGAGGACCGCATAAATTCAGCAACTACAATGTGGTATCCTTTTTCACCCGAAAGATATAATGGTGTTTTTTCATCTCGGTTAACGTCATACTCAATACATTCGCCTATATTTAACAAATAGGAGGAAAAAGACAAATTTTCGTTGTTCAATGCGAGATGCAAAGCCGTGCCAAAATGATGGTTCTGTACGACCAACAAATTCCTTTGCTCGATTGAGATTGTTACTATCTTATATCCAAGTAGTGATAGAAATACTTGGACATCCCCAATCTTAGCAGCAATATGGAGAGGGAGATCATCATCAGCATTTTGTTGTTTACTACATTAAGGAAAGTATCTCATTATTTGTGATATGAGATAACTATGGCCTTCTCCAGCAGCTGTGTGCAGTATTGTGTCTCCATTTGGAGTAGCTTCATGGAAGATATAATGTCGCCTTAACCACCGATTAAAATCATCAATATTGCCACTTAGGCCAATATTGAAAAGTTGGGAAGGCATGAATGTACTTTTTCGAGCAGAACTTCTTCAACTCCTTCATATGTCCGTGTAATTGGTTCTGGTATTTGAAGAAACTGCTGGCCATTGTGAAAGGTAGTGAGCTCAACAGACATGGCCAGGTTGTTCCAGACATAGATGTAGTGCTAGTCAATCAAGAAGCTCAACCGATGCCAATTGAACAAGGGGAGGAAGAAGAAAATCCTATTCAGAACTTCGATAATAATTAGGTGAATTTTTTTTGGAGGAGATACGGATGGAGGGATGAATGTACTGGACGATGTGAGAGAGGAGAGCAACGTGTCAACTATGAAAGATATGGACTAGTTTCTAGTGATAATTAGCATAATAGTTAGGGTAACTAAGTACGATCACTATATCGTTAGTTTGGGATTTTTGAAAATTCTTTTTGTTCAAGCCTTTAGTTTGGAACCCTTTTTAGAATTAAAATTGAGGGTGTGACACAAAATATTTTATTTTCCTTTGAAACTTTCACCTTTCCCAATTTTTGCAATTAAGTCTTTATTATAAATTCTTATAATCACATATTATAAACACTCAAATTTCAATACTTATTTGTATATACGTTCAAACTGAGTGCACTTTTATAATAATTTAAAATTTGTGATTAATTCACCATTATAATTCCCATTTCATGAAAAATATGTCACATAAATATCATAATATAGTATTTTGGTTTATATCTTAAATCGACTTAACTGCTTAAGTTTTTAATCAAGATCTGCATTCATGTGCGAACCACGTGCACTTTTTTTTGAAGAGAGCATGACCACATATACTTATCAAGTTAATAGAATTGTTAATGTTGCAACACTTGTTCGGAAATAGATATAGTACTAGCCAATCAAGAAGCTCAACCAAGGCCAGTGGAACAAGTGGAGTAAGAAAAAGATCATATTCAGAACTTCGGCATTAATAAGGTGGATTTTTTTGGGAGGGATAAATGTGTGGATGATTCGGAGAGGAGAGCATCGTGTTGATATAGAAGATTTAGACTAGTTTTTAGTGATGGTTAGTAGAATAGTTAGAGCAACTAAGTACAACTTTTGGGAGTTCCTTTTGTTTAAGCCTTCAGTTTGGAACCTTTATTGGAAATAAAATTGAGGGCGTGACACTAAATCTTTCAGTTTCGTATGAAACTTTCATTTTTCTTAATGTTTCCGGTTGATTCTTTATTATAAATTCTTAGAATCACATACTATAAACACTCAAATTTCAATAATTATTTATATCTATGTGCAAATTGAGTGCACTTTTCTAATACTTCAAAATTTATGATTAATTCACCATTATAATTGTCATTTCATGAAAGTTATATCATATAAATACCATAATATAGTATTTTGGTTTATATAGTAAATAGTCGACTTAACTACTTAATTTTTTAATCAAGATTTGCATTCACGTACGAATCACGTGCACTTTTCTTTTCTTTTCTTTTTTGAAGAGAAAACGTGTACACATGCAATTTTTGAGTTACTATATAATCTAAGTTCTATTTATTAAAGATATTACAGTTATTTATAGTTTATTTTAATTACTACTATAATAGTGAGTTGCAATATAAACATAGTGATTTTGAGTTCATGTACTAAAAACTAAAAAGTAATAAGCATGATTGATTAAGAAAAGTTAAAGTTATATTGCATATGTTCAAATTGCATAAACAATATAATGTTTTCATTTTTTTCCATATTTTTTCTTCATGTTTTGTGATTTTGCAGTTTTTCTACACTATTTCAGAGATGTTTTAGACTTTTAACTGCTCGAAACACCATTTAGAAACGAAATACTAATCAATTAATCTACTACATTAACATATTGGATGGACAGAATATAACTTAAGATTAGGCATGGGCACGCCTAATCTCCAATCGCATTCAGTTCTCAGGAAATAACTTGGACATACTACAACTTAAGATTAGGTATAGGAACGCCTAATATGATATTGCTGAGAGAGATTTGATTTGTGTAATCTCCAATATGGTATTTGCTGAATATATGGTAGGGGAATTATTTAGCATATCTTGTGTGATCTTTTGTGTATATTTTTGTGATAGATTAGAATCTTTTCTTGATAGTTTCTCCTTAGCTTGCTCTCCAATCATACGTTGTATATATTTATTGGTCTTCTTTGGCAGAGATAATCCAAAAAATCTTTTCCCAAAAGTTTTCTTTACATGGTACCAGAGCCAAGGAGGATGAAATAAAGAAAAATAATGGCGATAGTAAATAATCGCCATCGCCATACACACTCAATGTACAATTGAAATAGGCTAACTCCACTCAGACTGTCAGTCAGTTATCTTCGGTAGAGGTGACTGAGAGTCAAATGACGACTCCGAGAGTGATTAGTGGTGAATGGTGGACTGCATTCCTGAACTGCTAAGTTTTTGCAAATCAAATACTGATGAAAAGCTATTTGGTAAGAACACTTTGAACTGGACAATTGATTCGGGGGGCTCTCATCATATGAATGGATAATGTGATACATCTTCGTAATAAAAATAGAGTGGAAACATGAGTTACCATTTCAGATGCGTGGTATCCTAAAGGTTGACCTGCTTGAAAGACCGCACTATATACGATCTTGGATTGGCCCCTTTCGCACAACAACATCCCATTCAGTGGTAACCAACGATGCCGCGGAGGGGACTTCTTTTAGTTTCAGAAGTTTCTGGGGGACCTTAGATTCTTTCTTTCGAGTTCTAGCAAATGGATCACAATTACAGGTACTTGGGAGCTTTCAAACGCTAAGTGCTTTCTTTGGGGAAGTTGCTCTTACTCGAGAGCAGACTTCTACCATGGGACTTTCAGATTGCTAGCAGTGATCTGGGGCTATTGCATGATACGAAATGAATTCTTTAGAGATCGACATTCCTACATAAAGTCATGCTTAGAAGAACTTCTCGATGCATAGTCAAGGCATGCTTCTATGATTGGAATAGTCGCTCTATTCCTCTCTCCTTCCTTTAGCTTCATAGCATTATATATAGGAATGATGCTCGGGTTAAGGTTCCAGGATAACGACTGAGATGCGTCCGAATGGGACTATAAAGTATGGCCAGCATATGTACCGCGAGTGGGAGCTATTGGCTTAATAAGGCCTTGACCTGAAACTGGGACTAGTGGAAGAGGTTGATGTATGACTAATTTGTGAGACATATCAGAGTGTGCGGTGGGACTGCCAGATAGCAATCAGACAATGTCTCTAAAAGAAGGGTCAATACATTTGGGTGCACATATATGCATTCAAAGAATGTGCTATATGTCCAAAGTTTGAGTTGCAATTAAATTTCAGTATCATAATTAGTTGATGAATTGAATTGTAATATCCTATTTACTAAAACCTCATGTGCTATACATGACCTCAGTTCGAGGATGGTGATTGAAGAAGGTGAGCAACGAGAAGGGTTTTATTTTTTCAAGTCGGTGGTAGAAATCACAGCATACAATGCAAATCGTGTGGGAATGGTGGCACAAAAGAATGGGGCATCCATCTAATATAATAGTAAGTTTGCTTCGTAATGTTAGTATTGACAATAACAATCGAAAGACATGTGATGTTTGTATGGGAGCCAAATAGACTCAAAATATCTTCTTTTCTAGTGATAGTAAAGCTAATGACATTTTTGATATGATACACTGTGATTTCTGGGGTCCCTATCGATTCCCGCCTCTTGTGGCGCCAAGTATTTTATGACTATTATTGATGATTGTTCAAGAGCGGTATGGATCTATTTGTGGTTTGTGAAATCAGAATTGAAGAGTGTGCTTCAGAATTTCTTTGCTATGATTAAAAGACAACTTAATAAAGATGTGAAAATTGTTAGAAGTGACAATGGGGACAAAATTTACTTGTCTGAGTTCTTATTTTGCTAAAAATGGGATAATCCACAAGATCTTGTGTGTGGCCATGCCTCAGCAGAATGGATGGGTTGAGAGGAAGCACCGTCACATTCTGTACATTGCTTGAACACTGTGTTTTCAAGCCAATCTTCCTATTAATTGTTGGGGTGAATGTGTGTTGAAGGCTGGATATCTGATAAATCGAACTCCATCTAAACTTTTGGAAATAAAACTCCATAAGAGTACTTGTTTGGATATTTGCCTTGTTATACACATGTTCGTTTCTTTGGATGTTTATGCTATGCTCGAGATGAGAAGCGGGCAGGGGATAAATTTGCCCGTCGAAGCTGGCATTGTTTGTTTGTAGGATACCACTTTGGTAAGAAAGGATGAAGATTATATGATCTTCACATCGGTGTGTACTTTATTTCATGAGAAGTGGTGTTCTCCGAAGGTGAGTTTCTATATGCCTCCACCGGTACACCCAATATGTCTCAAGCAGTTTAGGGGAGATCAATTATGTTGTATTGGATCATGCTGATGATGGCGGTGTTGATATCGCCTATGAAATTTGGATGATGGAAATATGACTAAGCCGAGTGCTTTGGATAATGATCTTATTGAAGATGGGGAGGCACCGAGGATGTTGAACTTACACTACTACAAAAAAGTTCTATTACAGCGCACCTATGACAGCGGTTTTGAAAACTGCTGTAATAGGGGGTACTCGGTTCGGACCTATGACAGCGGTTCGAGCCGAACCGCTGTCATAGGTGTCAAAAAAAAAAAAAAAATTGGACTTTTGGCAGCGGTTCCGCCGAACCGCTGTAGCGGTTCTGCCCGAACCGCTGCCAAAAGTTGTCAAAAAAAAAAAAAAAAAAAATTTTGAACTTTGTGGCAGCGGTTCTGCCCGAACCGCTGCCAAAAGTTCAAAATTTGGGCGGGTTTATTTCAAACTGGCCCCCCCTCTCTCTCACTCTCTCACTCTCTCTCTCTCTCTCTCTCTCTCTCTCTCAACTCTCTCACCACCACCACCACCGCCGACGCCCACCTCCGCCTCTGCCGCCGACGCCGACGCCGCCCACCTCCGCCGACGCCGCCCACCTCCGCCGCCGCCGCCGACGCCGACGCAGCCCACCTCCGCCGCCGCCGCCTTCTTCCATTTAGTTTTGGTATTTTTTTTAGATAAATATATATACACACACACACACATAGAGTATATATAGATGTATGTATATGTGGGTGTATGCATATATGTGTGGGTGTATGTATATTTGTGTATGTGTGGGTGTATTTATATTTGTGTATATGTGGGTGTGTGTGTATGTATATTTGTGTATGAATATTTGTGTATGTATATATGTGGATGGGTGTATGTATATTTGTGTATATGTTCATGGGTGTATGCATATATGTGTATATGTTAATGGGTGTATTTGTGTATGTGTGGGTGTGTGTATATTTGTGTATGTATATATGTGGATGGGTGTATGTATATTTGTGTATATGTTGATGGGTGTATGTATATTTGTGTATATGTTGATGGGTGTATGTATATTTGTGTATATGTTGATGGGTGTACGTATATTTGTGTATTTATGAAAATATTTCTCGGTTGAAATTTTGCGGTATTGGAATGACACGAAATTCACAAGGTCATAGAGAAACGGCATTCTGAACAAAACGCAAGACTTTGTCTTGCGCTCTCGTGATTTTAGCGATCCGAGATCGTTTAAGGCCTCAAATACGTGTTTTATTACAAAAATACGTATTTATGTAATAAAACGCGTATTTGAGGCCTTAAACGATCTCGGATGGCTAAAATCACGAGAGCGCAAAGCAAAGACTTGCATTTTGTTCAGAATGCCGTTTCGCTATGACCGTGCGAATTTCGTGTCATTCCGACATGGCAACATTATAAACGATAAAATAAAATTACAAAAAAATAAATATACCACCCTATGACAGCGGTTCAGCCGGAACCGCTGCCATAGGGTCCAATTTAATGTTTTTTTTGAATAAATGACCCTATGACAGCGGTTCTGCCGAAACTGCTGCCATAGGGTCACCCTACTGCAGCGGTTTCTATAGAACCGCTGTCATAGGGTGACCTATGACAGCGGTTCCGGAACCGCTGCCATAGGGTTTTGACCTATGGTAGCGGTACCTGTGGCAGCGGTTCAAAACCGCTGTAATAGGCCCAAAAAAACCGCTGCTATAGGTCATTTCTGTAGTAGTGTTAAGGCAGTGAATGAGCAGGTTGGGCATGTGCATTTCCTCAAACAGTCAACAGTTGCTTGAAAGACTATGTCAAATTTAAGACCCGCTGCATAAGCCCTTCTACACGCTCACCTTAGCTAGTCCCTTCCCCAAGTACTCCATATCCTATAATAAATTGCGTGAATTGTTATAGATTTTCTATATGTCACCATTCTTTCTGAGCAGTAATGACCACTGGATGTGAACCAGATTCTTACAGAGGCGTTAAAAGACCCTTAGTGGAGATAAACTATGGCTAGTGAAATTGAGGCTCTTGAAAATAATAGAACGTGAATGGTGGAGACTTTGCCTCTAGGTAAAAAATCTATCCGTAATAAATGGATTTACAAAATCAAGTATAATTCAGACAGGACGGTTGAGCGGTATAAAACACGTTTGGTGATTCTTAGCAATAACCAAGTTGATGGAATTGACTACAACGAAACTTTTGGTCCCGTAGTAAAAATGGCAAAAACACGAACTTTTTGGCTGCAAGGATGGGAACTTCACCAAATGGACATGCATAATGCTTTCTTGCATGGAGATTGATGAAGGAAGTTTATATGAAGATGCCTCCAGGTTTTGCCATTTCTCAGCCCAGGAAGGCGTGTCATTTGCAAAAATCACTCAATGGGTTGAAACAAGCGCCTCAGTGTTGGTTTGTTAAGCTTGCAGATGCCTTGAAATGGTATGGTTTTTCTCAATTTCTTTCGATTATTTGTTGTTTACTTTGAGACGAAAGAATATACAATTGTATATTTTGGTTTATGTTGATGATTTGGTGATTGGGGGCAATGATGCGAATGCAATTAAAAATTTTAAAGTTTATTTGAGTGCGTGTTTCCACATAAAAGATTTGGGGCCCTAAAAATACTTATTGTGCATAGAAGTTGCTCATTATCGTGATGGAATTTTCCTTTGCCAACAGAAATATGCTTTAGATGTAATTTCGGAGGCTGGGTTTGGGTGCCAAGCTCAATGGATTTCCAATGGAATAAAATCACGCTTAGTGGTGAGGAATGGTGTTCTATTGTCGGATCCTGAGAAATATCGGCATCTCGTCAGCCGGTTGATTTATTTGACTCTCACTTGACCCAAGTTATGCTATAGTGTGCATGTTCTTACTCAGTTCATGCAAAATCCCCGGTAGGAGGAACACTGGGAAACGACTTTATGAGTTGTTCGTTATTTAAAGGGTAGTCCCGGTCAAGGACTTTTCCTTTCTTTAGCATGTGATCTACAGTAACATGCTATTTTGTTCAGCATGGGATCTACATCATTGTGACTCTGACTGGGCGAGTTGTCATTTGACTCATCATTCTCTTACAGGCTATTTTGTTATGTTGGGAAACTTGTTTGTTTCATGGAAAACTAAGTAGCAACATACGGTGTCTTTTGGGAATGTGCCCTCGATGCCATTGTGCAACCTCTAATTAATATATGCCATCTATAAGTTTTTAATGAACAACTAGTCCATGTGTGTCAAGATAAACCTTCGCACTCCTTATAGTCGTTAAAGAGATGGGCACTGAAAGGGTTTAATACTTGATCACTTAAGTGATTTGCAAGTCGGAGAATCTCAATTGGGTATTGAGATTCGTATGGACTTGTATGACACATGCTCTGACAAAGGAGTGCCACTTGAACACTATGGGATAGTGGGAGTTTGCATAGATACATTGATGGGATTAGTGTAATCAAACACGGGTCGTAGTAATTCAAACACATGGGTTTTTACTCAGTGCCTGTCAATGATTGGATTACTGATTATGAAGGTATGCGTGAGCCTTAGACTTGAGGAGTTACGGTCACAATGTGCTTGTGATGTTAGATTCTGTCATCAGAGTAGTTAGACCCAATTCACCCATTGGTGGGGCCGATCTCAAAGCGCGTTCCAATGGACAAGTAGCATATGAAGTGATTGTCAATAGGGAATTCACTGTCTTGAAAGTAAACAAGAAGTGTCCTATGCGATCATAGGTAAATGAGATTGAAAGTCTCTGGCCAGAGCTGATGAACTAACTCGTGTTTACTAATCTCATATTACTATGATTCTTTGCATAGCATCAAGTCCTATGAGTTTGACATATTATATGACTCTCACTAGATCGGGATACGTCAGTGAAGGGCTTATACTCATATGGTATTCATAATTTAGAGGTTCGTAATGACATAGTCATTTCGTACTCTGTTGGGCTACAATGTGGGGCCACGGTGTTGGCTAGATGTCACCCACATCTTTTGGTATCCTCCTATTGCCAATCAAGACGAACCCAAAGAGTCACGGTATAAAGGAATAGACGGGGAAATTGAGTCTTGTATTTGGAGGGTGTTTTTGGTAATTTGTCTTTGGGAATTAATTAATTGGACAAATTAATTTAATTGGTTGTTTAATCAGATTAAACAATGGTAAATTAAATTAATTAGTTTGAATATTTAATTGACTAGGTTAATTAAGTATTTAAACTAGAATATTAGTTAATTAATTAATCAATTAATTAATAAGAATATTGATTTAATCAATATATATTTAATTAGATTAAATGTTAATTGATTAAATTAATTGGATTAAGTTGACTGAGTCAACATAGCCCAATTAATTGTCCAATAGCCCATATGGGCGTGTGTACTGATGGACTTAGTTGGAGGATTAATTTAATCCTCCAACACAAGCTAGATAACACAGTTGAAAATATAATGTGAAATCCTCCACCAGAAAATACTAGACATAGAAAACTCTTCTTCTAACTCATTCTCGCTTAGCTGCCAAGAAGATTGGAGATGGAGATTTTCCGTAGTCCGTTCCTGTATGATGATCTAGAGACTGTACAATTGAACCGTTGGAGATTGAATATTCGCGAGGATTAAAGATTGAATAAGCGAAAAGGTAAGTTTTTCGTATTCATCTTTTTCTTGTTTAATCAACGAAAGCCACGAATTGATCTTGGTTTGGGAATCTGGAGCTGTTTTTTGTTTTCACTGCGCATGCCGACATGATTCCCAGTAGTGGTATCAAAGCCAAATTTGTTGGCTTCGTTGATTTTGTATGCGCGAATTATCATGTTTATTCGTTGTATATCATGTTTAATTGTGTAAATTGATAACTTGGGTTATCATAAATGGATCGAATATCTGCTATTTTTTGGATTTTTTTTAATTTGATTAAGATATACGAAAAACATAATCTGCGATTTATGAATTTTTAAAACATATTTTGAAATCTGAATTTTTGAAATTTTGGTTGGATTGAAAATCTGAAAATTTATTTTGAATCAATTTTGTTAGAATCATAAATCTGAAGATTGTAAAATTTTGGAATTGTTCTGGGTTTACAATCTGAATTGGGCTGATTAAAATCTGGGGTGTTTCGCAATTTCTCGGAATATGCTTGAAATAGAATTTGGGAATGGCGATGACGCCGAATCGCTAGTACTGTGTCGCTGATGACAGAGTGAGAAATCATCGATGAACGCTTGGAAATCGCCGGCAATGGAGCATCGTCGGCGAGTTCGAAATCTGCAGATCTGGATCTGCAAATCTGACTTTGCAGATCGGATTTGAGATGACTTTGACCGGATTAGAAGCGCGACACATCGAGAAGCTGTGAACCGCCGATTGCTTCGCCGAAAGCTTCACCGTCCGCTGCTGGTATCGATGCTGCAAAAGTCACCAGAGAAGATGGCTGAATCAGCCATGTTTTTTGGCTTCTTGTGCTAAGTAATCGAGCCAGGTTTGTGACAAAATCGTCGGTTGCACGCTGTTCCGATGGCGGGGGTGGCGGCATGGCTGACGGTTGAGGTCGTGGAGTTAGAAGTCTCAACCACTAATTAATTGGGTCATTCTTCTTCCTTTTATCAAATTAATGTCTTCTTTGTAAATTAAATTAAATTAAATTATTATTAACTTGGATTTAATATAAATTAAATTATATTTGATTTACATAAATTAAATTAAGATTTAATTTATTAAACGAAATTAAATGAGATTTAGTTTTGTTGATATCTTGAATCTATTTAATTTGCCCAGCAAAGTTAAAGGAGATTTAATTTTGTAATTGATGAAGTGAGACTTAGTCAATGATCCATGATTCATGAGCCCATAGAGATTAAGTGGGACTTAATTTCACATTGATTGAAATTAATTTAATCTTTCATTGAAATTGATTAGAACTTAAATTCACTAAGATTAAAGTTGATTTAATCATTCTCATCGAAATTACTTGAGACTTAATTTCACATTGATTGAAATCGAATCATGGAAATTAAGCAGGACTTAATTCCACTTAGATTAAAGTTGATTTAATCCTCCCATCGAAATTAAGTAAGAATTAATTTCACATAGATTAAAATTGATTTAAGAGATTGAATCAAATTTGATCCACATAAAATTAAATTGGATTTAATCTTTTATAAGATTTTTCGATCGCATAAAATTAAATTGGATTTAATTTCACTTCGATTAAATAGGATTTAGTCTTAGTGACAAAATTAAATGAGATTTACTTTTGTAATAATCATGTTCACATATGTGCTTTTATGATAAATACTTGTTATGTGTGATGAGATACACCTTTCATTGACTTAGGTTTTATGTTTTATAATGCATGCTTAAAATATATATGATGACTAGCCCATTGGCTTGGGCCGATCTAGATAGTCCATGAAAATGTGTAATAGTAGAATTGACTAGGTTTTTCTACGCTTTCTATGCTTGTTATAAATTAATGTGCAAAATAGACCCTAATTAAATGATACCGAGTTATTAAAGGATGTGGGACATCCTCTTCCTCCACTAAGCTTAATGGAATTAAACTTACAACCAATGTGTAATGCTTTCGAGTTATGGGGGTTATGCATTTGGAAATAATTTGAAGTTTTGTTAAGTGCATGAGATGCCTTAGTCGAAGCATATATCACCCCAGAAACGGGTTAGGTTGCAAGGTGAAATTCAAATGTTAGATTAAAAGAGTTAGTGGGAATGAACTCGGGTAATTCACGGGCTTAGAAATCGGTTAGGTTGCGGTTTTGTGAACTATAAGGAAAGGTATTGAATCATTTGTTAGATAAATTGGTGTAGGACAACACTTTGAATAATCAGTGGGCCAGAAATCGGTTAGGTTGCAACCCACTGAATTATTTGAAGAACTCAATACTCACTACGAAATCTATCCAACGAGATTTTCAAAAATTGCAGTGGGAGTGCAATATTTCGAAAAATATAGTGGGAGCCAAGTAAAATTAAAGTCCTAGTTTTACTTGAGTATAATATAAACATCCTAATTGAATCTTGTTTATTTTTTGCATTTAATTTATATCTCTTTTGGAAATGAACCCGTTTAATATTATGCTCGAGAATTTTGTCTGTACTGGCCTAACCAAATGAGCAGACTTAGAAACCTAAGAAAGGTCCTCAGTTCAGAGTCATTGATTTGTATGCTTGAAGCAAGCATTACTCAAGTCTAATAATGAGACGATGAGTAGGGCTTAAATATGAGGCACACTGCAAATAAGTTCGGTAATAACCTTTCATGGCATTTATTTTGGAAATAAGTGTAGGAACAATACATCCTTACTAAAATTGTTAACACAATTTGAAAGTTCGGAATTAGTATACTGTGAACACATAAACAAGGGAACGTAGTATGCTAGAAACAAGTAAGAGGAATTGTTTGGCACCTAAGATTAGGTCATGCCTTACGAGCATAAGATTCACTAGTTAGGAGAAACGTGGGGCTACAAGCTCATTGGGATTGGATCCCTATCCAAACTTAAGAATCTTATCTCATAGGCAAGATGACCAAATCTCCCTTCACAGGGAACATATTAAAGGGCCACTCAAGTTCTAAAGTTTGTGCGTACTGACGCCTATGGTTGAATATATGGTATCATATTAAGACACTACAATTGGATTGTAATGTTAAGTATATGATTTCCTAATTTGACCCGTTACTAAAAGAACGTAACATAGTTTCACAATTGATGCTTCCAGGGACTCTACAAATGAATAGGGTAGTGGTATGCAAGAACGAGACATCGTTGGACATGACAAATGAATAAGATACATAGAATTACCCAATTCATAGTGAGTCTTGCGTTTCTCATAGGTTCATATTGAGTAGATGTTTCTCCAAATTCATTCCTAAGGCACCATATCAGATGTGGCGCCAGTGGAAGCCTGATCTTAAACACGTGACGATATGGGAATTCCTAACCTACGTAGAAAAGATAAAGGTAAAGAATCTGGAGGCTTGGTCCTTAAAAGGACGTTTTATTAGTTATCCTAAAGATTCAGTGGGAGAACTCTTTTTACCTACATGATGATCAGGGGATCATTATGGCCTTAGAGGTCTGTTGTCTCGAAGATAAGATCGTTCGAGAAATTGGAGAAGGTTTGGAAAGATTATTCTGAGAGAATAAAATAAAAGATCTTAGGACACTATTATTCAAGGAACCAAACTAAGCCCATTAAAACACAACCACCAACGATTGATTTGGTAGAGTATCTCAGTCGCTTGAGAGATATGGTTGTCTGCTACAAAGAAAGCATAAGATGTAACCAAGGATACGATCCCTCTACGTATGACAAATTGATGGCGGATATGGACTCTACGAGAAGGTGTAAGGCATTGAAAGTGAAAATGGATTAGATGTCTTTGAATCAATCTTAGACTCTAGTAGATCGCCCCGAGAGTTTTGTACTCATCAAAGGCGAATACATCTACAAGAGAAATATTAATTCGAATGGCAAGGTCAGGCTGATGGTGAAAGGGTGTAGTCAAAAGAAGGGCATGGACTATGAGGAAGCCCCTTTGCTATAGTTACAATCAAATCCATTAGAATCTTACTTTTGAAAACAACACAGTAATATTATGAAAATCTAGCACGTAGATGTGAAGACTTGTTCATAAAGGGATACCTCTAGAAGGACACCCATTTCGAACAGCCCAAGGGTTTCACATTTTAGGTCGATTGTCATAAGGTCTACATGCTGTATAAATCCACTTATGGATTTAAGCGGACCTCTCGTAGTTAGAATCTTCACTTTGATGACATTATTTGGAATTATGATATCATCAAAAACAAAGAGAGACTATCTATGTGCAATAAGGTCAGTGGGAGGGAGATATCATTTTTGGTACTATATGTAGAGAGAGCTCTACTTGTGGGAAATGATGTGGCCTCATTGAAAGGGTCAAGACATAAACATCGAGCATATTCTCCATGAAAGATTTGAGAGGAGCCATCTTTATCCTTAAAATTTGCGTCTATGAAGATAGATCAAATAGGATGATTGAACCATCCCAAGCCCTTTGCTTAGAATAAATCCTAAAGCAATTTAGGATAGAAGATTTGAGAAAAAGGCTCTTGCCTAGTGAGAAAGAGCAATGGGTAGATATAAACTATATCATTAAGTACTTGAGAAGAACTTAGGATATATCCTTCGTTTATGCCCATGGAGAACTAATAGTGGAAGTTTTATACTTACTCGGATCTTGAGTTTGACACAAAAGATTAAAATTCCACTTTGGGTTAGTATTCACCCTCAATTGTGGAGTAGTAACTTGGTAAGGTTACAAGTAAAATACTCCACTACTGAAAATGAATATGAAATTGCCTTGGATCCTTGGAGGCTGTCAAAGGAAACTGTTTGGATCTGAAGTTCGTGGTAGAACTTATTGGTCCTTAGCGCAGAGCTTGCATTGTCACTTTACTGTGATGAAATGAAGCTGATGCTAGGACAGGAATCGAGGTCTCACAAATCCAGACAAATTGAAGAGAGATACAACATCTCTTGAGAGATTGTTGGAGAGGGCGATGTAGCCTTGTAGAAAATAAGCCTAGCCGATTAAACGGATGACCCATTCACTGGGACATTATCATAGGCGGGTCTAGAGCGACATCTTTTAGAAGATGGGTATTTAATACCATGGCAATTGGCATTGAGTACAAGTCGGAGATTGTTGGGAATGTGCCCTTGCTGCCAACGAGGAGTTAGAATATAAGGCACGGGTTTATATTGTGCAACCTCTAATTAATATAAAGGCAACAGTATGTTGTTCATATAATTCTTGATAACATCTATAAGTCTCAAATGAACAACTAGTCCATGTGTGTCAAGGCAAACCTTCGCACTCCTTATAGTAGTTAAAGAGATGGGCACTGGAAGGATTTGATACTTGATCACTTAAATGGCGCGCAAGTCGTAGAGTCTCAATTGAGCATGGAGATTCGTATGGACTTGTATGACACATGCTTTGACAAAGGAGTGCCACTCGAACACTATGGGATAGTAGGAGTTTGTGTCATAGAGACATTGATGGGATTAGTGTATTCGAACACGGGTCGTAGTAATCCGATCACATGGGTTTTTACACAGTGACTGTTAATGATTGAATTACTGATTATGAAGGTATGCGTGAGCCTTACACCTGAGGAGTTACGGTCACAGTGTGCTTGTGACATTGGATTCTGTCATCAAAGTAGTTAAGCCCAATTCACCCACTGGTGGGGCCGATCTCGAAGTGTGTTCCAATGGACAAGTAGCATGTGAGGTGATTGCCAAACGAGAAGTGTCCTATGCGATCATAGGTAAATGAGATTGAAAGTCTCTGGCCAGAGCTGATGAACTAACTCATGTTTAGTAATCTCATATTACTATGATTCTTTGCATAACATCGAGTCCTGTGAGTTCGACATATTCCAAGACTCTCACTCGATCGGGATACATCAGTGAAGGGCTTATACTCATATGATATTCATTATCTAGAGGTTCATAGTGACATAGTCATTTCGTACTCAGTTGGGCTACAATGTGGGGCCACAGTGCTGGCTAGGTGTCACCCACATCCTTTGGTATCATTCCATTGCTAATCAAGATGAACCTAGAGAGTCGCGCTATAAAGGAATAGACGGGGAAATCAAGTCTTGTATTTGGAGGGTGTTTTTGGTAATTTGTCCTTGGGAAGGACAAATTAATTAATTGGATAAATTAATTTAATTGGTTGTTTAATTGGATTAAACATTGGTAAATTAAATTAATTAGTTTGAATATTTAATTAACTAGGTTAATTAAGTATGTTAACTAGAATATTAGTTAATTAATTAATAAGAATATTGATTTAATCAATATATCTTTTATTGGATTATTTGTTAATTGATTAAATTAATTGGACTAAGTTGACTGGGTCAACATAGCCCAATTAATTGTCCAATTGCCCATATGGGCGACTGTACTGATGGGCTTAGTTGGAGGATTTATTTAATCCTCCAACACAAGCTAGAAAACATAGTTGAAAATATAACGTGAAATCCTCCACCAGAAAATACTAGACAGAGAAAACTCTTCTTTCAACTCATTCTCGCCTAGCCGCCATGGAGATTGGAGATGGAGTTTTCCCGGAGTCCGTTCCTGCGTGATGATCTAGAGACCATACAATTGAACCGTTGGAGAAGATTGAAGATTCATGAGGATTAAAGATTGAATACGCGAAAAGGTAAGTTTTTCGTATTCATCTTTTTCTTGTTTAAATCAACAAAAGCCACGAAGTGATCTTGGTTTGGAAATCCGGATTTGTTTTTCATTTCCACTGCGCATGTCGATAGGATTCCCAACAGTGTCTCGGTCTTCTACCTAAATCAAGTACCAGTCTATAGCTACCACCACTTGTGAGCTACAATAGTTAAAAGGCTTATTACATTCTTTAGAAGTGATGCATTCGAGACCTATGCAGCTTTACTGTGATAATCAAATGGCCATGCATATTGCCACGAACCCCATAGTCCGCGAGCGTACAAAACATATCAAAGTTGATTGTCATTTTGGGTGAGATGAAGTTCAACGTGGACACATTACAACTTCATATATGCGTAGTAGTGAGTAGTTAGCAAACATTTTCATGAAGGCACTTGGAAAACAACAGTTTGACTATCTTATGTGTAAGTTTGGCATTCAGAATCTTCATGCACCCTCTTGAGGGGGGTATTAGATGGACAGACTGGAATTTAAGATTAGGCGTGGGCACTCCTAATCTCAAGTCACATTCAGCTCTCAGGAAACAACTTAGACATACTAAAACTTAAGATTAGGCGTGAGCCCCTAATATCCAGTTGTTGAGGAAGATTTGACTTGTGTAATCTCCAATATGGTATTTGTTGAATATATGGTAGGGAAATTATTTATCATATCTTGTGTAATCTTTTGTATATATCTTTGTGATAGGTTAAAATCTTTTCTTGATAGTTTTCCTTAGCTTGCTTTCCAAGCATACGTTGTATATATTGATTGGCCTTCTTTGACAGAGATAATACAAGAAATCTTTCCCCACAGGTTTTCTTTATATAACATCATCAACATCCTAAATTTTCATATAGTGAATATATAAAAATGTAAAAATGCCACATAAGGGGGGCGATTGCCTCTATAAAACCCAACTTCACTCAGTCCCTACTAAAAGCATGGTTTGCCGGAATGGCGAGAAATCGGCCAAAACAGATGTATAGAAACGGGATTGACAGCTAACGTTCTAGAGTTCCATACTATAACGCCTTGGGTTGTGAATCAGGGTGGATTGGATGGAGAAACTGGGGGTTGGCCGCGAAATCATCTAGTGGTGCTGACGCCCCTCTGACCTAATAATTCAAACATCCAGTAACCACCGCCATCGTGGTGTTTGTGGTGAGAGATGAAATAGAATTCATGGTGGAGTGGAGGAGAGTAAGTAAAAGCAAAAACAAAATGAAAATTGAATAGGCTGAAATTGAGGCCAAATATAGGTTGATTGAGATGGAGTTGATAAACAGTAGGGATGTACATAAACCCGCCCAACCCGCCCGAACAGCTCAACCAGAGCCGATCCGCCGGAAAACCGCCGGTTTAGAATTATTAAATAATAGTGGCGGGTTGAAAATACTGCAACCCGCCACGTTCGGGTCGGGTGGTGGGTTTAATAATTGTAACCAGCCTAACCCGCAACCCGACCGCTAATCATTTATGTTACAAGTATAAGTATATATAGTTAAAAATTAACACTAAACTTTGAAAACTATATATGCATATATACTCTCTAATAAGAGTGGTTTATTCATATTCATGTAACATATTTTATTTTTTATTTGAGCAAACTAATTGACTCGCTTGAACACTTGTTTTTATTTGATTTGAACGAAAAATTTATATGTATATGAATATTTTGATGATAAATTTACAAAAAACATTAATTGTATTAATATTTTAGAGTTTTTCACTCATTAGAAATTATGGTAATATGAATTTTATTTAATAACACCACTTATTTGTGTATTTCTCACCAACTCAATTTTTTTTTAGTTAAATGTACAAAAAGTATAATAATTAATTTCTTACTTACTAATTATAACTAAAATTAAGTTGTAAAAATTATAACTATAATTTGATAACCCGCCAACCCGCCCGCTAAAATATTAAATCCGACCGACCCGAGCCGCTCGGTTTGAAAAGATAATTATGCATTTTCGGTTTGATATTTTGTCAACCCGCACATGTCGGATCGGGTTTTTTTTTTTTGTAAAACCGCCCAAACCCGACCGTGTACACTCCTAATAAACAGATTGTTATATTTTGGGTGGGTAAATTACACTCAACCCCCCTGTGATCAACCTTATTATCACTCCACCCCCCTATGAAATTTTTTTTGTCAACTTACCCCCCTATGAATCAATTAAAGAAGCAATTTAACTCCCTACGCGCCTCACTCGCGTGTCATGAGACTTGTTATCCGATTTTTGCCACTAAAAGACTGTTTTGCCCTTAATCTTACAACCGTTGGATCTGATCACTAAAATCAATGGTTCATATATTTTTATAATTTAAATTTATTAACAATGTATTAATATTATATATATTTACACATTTAAATAATATTTAAACTTATAATTTATATATATATATACACACACCACCGCTGCAATCCACCAGCGACCACCTCCAAATCCACCGGCGACAAATCCACCACCGGTGAAAACCCCATCAACTCCGGTCGAGTTACTCTTCTTCCAAACCTCCGGCGACGGCTCCACCACCTTCCTCGTCGACCTGAAATTTTCCGGCGAGGATAATGTCCATGAAATTTGTTCTCAACCGTTTCCACAAGCACCACTGCCATCACTTCTGCAAATCGCCGTCCCAAGCACTGTAATCGCCGCTCAAAGCCCAACACTTCTTCAAATCTGCAAATCTGCAGATTTGAAGAATTTCAAATTCTTCATGTCTGCAGATTTGCAAATTTGAAGATTTCCCCCCAATCCTATCTCTTTCTCCCTCTCCATGAGAGCGAAATCTGTTATTGTGGTGGAGATCCACTCCCTCCACTCCCTCTCCACATTATTTCTTCAAATCTGCAACTTTGCAGATTTGAAGAACACACACACACACACATATATATATATATATTATTGGTATATATTTTTAATATCTTTTTATGATTATAAATTTAAATTGTAATGGGGAAGATGATTAGGATGATATATGGTGCCTTATTGGGGGGCTGATTTTGGGGATTAATTTTGGTTAGATTATGAAATGGTGTACTAGGATTAGGGATTTGGGTGGAATGAATGAGTTGGGGAAGAAGATGAAAATTAAAAAAATAAAATATAAAAAGGTAAATATAAAATAATAGAAATAATATAAAAAAATTAGAGTTAATATTAGTGTAAATATTTTCAATAGGCAAGGGTATATTGGTCTTTACATAATTTTTTACAGGCAAAAATATTAGAGGGAGGCGGTAGATATCTTTTTAGAAATGATAAGGGGGTAAGTTGACATTTTTTTTTTCATAGGGGGGTGGAATGATAATAAGGTCGATCACAGGGGGGTTGGGTGTAATTTACCCTATTTTGGGTAGAATTGGGCTAATTAAATCAGCTTTAGATTAAGCCCATAAGAGGATGTACAAAATTCTGGAGCTACTTAATTTGGTATAATGATTCCTATAAAGATCATTCAAGGTTATTTTTCTTGGTAATATTTGATTTTTGTGTACCTAACAGTAATAATTTGGATATTTATAACAATCTTTACATGATTTAATATTTAAGATTTCTTTCGCAATAGATATGAGCATTTTATTAAAATATGTGCGGAATGGCCGATATTGTTCCGCGATATTGCATGGAACTGGAAACTAGCACTGCCGTTCCTGCAAACCATGGATACAAGTACACTCCTTTACATACATCTAATTATATTTTACAACGATCCTTACATCAATTGCCTATGATCTAGAAATATTTTACACTATTTGATATTGTGTCATTTGGCTGTGACTGTCCACTGAGCAAGCACGGCGTTGAACTCGATCTGTGTTTTTTGAAACGGTTTTCTGTTGTGCTACTTTTATGTCTTCACTGACTGAAGTCTCTTCACTTAGGTTACGGAGATGTTTCAAGTTCCGATATGAGCAAATCCGTCGGAACGGATTTTTCCACGAAAAATGAGATAGAAAATATATGCTACATATGAAGCCGCTCCAATGGAGACTATAATTCCAAACAGCCATCCATGAACCTCTGATATAAAGAAGTCCACCAAAACATATCCATTAATTGCTATCACCACCGCAGCCACACCCCATGAGATCCACTGTATAACACAATAACAGAGCGTTATAACCAGTAAGAGTATAAGACTAAGGCTATGTTTTTAACAAAAAATTCTACATAGGAGTAATTTTCGTTTCCAAAGTTTTTTATTAATAGAGGTAATTTCCTGTAAACCAATACAAACACATTGTTACGTCTTTCTTTAACCAGATTGGACAAACTTATTCAGAACGCCGAAAAGGTAAAAGATCGAATTACCTCTACAGTAGTTCCAATTATAAATCCCCCCATAATCTGCTCGTTTGACACTAAATGTAGGAGTGGGACAACTGCAAAAGGGATTTGCATAGCTTGAAGCACATTAAGCCATTCATTAAGAACATCCAGATACTCCTCGGATCTATTGAAAACTATAGCCACAATGATAGTAGGTAAAATGGCACAACTTCTGGTGATCAATGATCTTAACCATTTCTTAATCTCAAGGTTAAGAAATCCCTCCATGATAAACTGCCCTGCATAAGTACCCGTAATGGTACTACTCTGCCCCGCTGCAAGAAGACCTATACCCCAAATGTAGAGGATCGGAAGAAACCCTCCACCGTATCTCTCTTGAAGATATGTTCCAGCATTTACTAAGCCTATACTATCAGCTTTTGAGGACTTATAGAACCCTTTTGCGAAAACTGTTGTGACGAACAAATTGATTATGAATGAAACAAAAATGGCTATTGAGCACTCGATTGTGTAATAATTGAGAGCCTCTTGAACCCTCCCTTTCTTCTTTAAGTCGACTTTTCTGGATTGAACTAAAGCGGAATGTAGGAAGATATTGTAAGGACTTATTACACAACCGACGATTCCAACAGCTTGTTTAACCGTCTTGGAACTAAGCTTAGGTACCACAATTCCTGCAATAGATTAGAACTTAGTACTACATTGTGTTGATGAATTGAAGAACATGTTTTGGAAGAAATAATTTGGATGAGTTAAAAGTGAGATTAATATCTTACCTTCTATAAGTTCCTTCCCACTAGGTTCTGTGTCGAAAAACATCCAGGCGAATGATAACGCCATAGTTGTAATAAGAAAAGCAAAAAAAGCTTCGAGTTTTCTGACTCCATAGTTCTCGAGAAATAAGAAGATGAAACTGTTCATGAAAGCATCATATGAGTTAAATTGGAAGAACACATCCCGTTGCATTAATCGGTAAAGGCTGTAGCAAAATAACTTAGTGTGATTAGAGTAACATCTTTAATCAGAAAATGGAAATATATAATCAATATCATTAATTAGTGAATAGTAAAAATATTGAGCTTATCTTCAGCGTTTGAACTCTTTAATGAGAATATAGCTTTCTTGGAGAAAACATAACATTTTTAAGAACTATGAATATGCAAGTCAAGTCTTCGGGATTTTCATCACGAACAAAAATGCAATCAAAAGAGTAATTTTAACAAAAAATTGGAACAATTTTTCTTTTAGTTTCTACATCTAAACGAACAATAACATTATATAGAACATCCTCCATCATCAAAGGAACCGATGCATTGTCTACAGTGTTATCACGAGACTACGACTCCTGACTTGCCCCTTCGATAACTAATAAGTTCATTGTCTACAGCAATTAATGTATACTAAGATCTTTACTTTACAAATATATTTGAATGGTGTCATTGTGCTATGAAGCCATGTTGAATATAATTCTACTTATCATGGTCTGTCCTGTTACTTTAACTTACAAGCATTCCCTAGTAACAACGAGTTTGGTGGGCCGACGATCTAAAAGCTGTCAAAGAATTCATAATTGAAGACATAACACATTTATAGCACTTTAAAATACACAAGTTCTGTATCAAAGTTTTCCAATCAATGGATAAATGATGATGTATGAAGACCCATGATGAATTAGACATGATTTTCAAATTTTATCAACAATAGATCTTCATGCTTTTGAATTTTCGAACTTTTTATGCTTATATGGTGGTAACTTTATAGATTTATAATAGTATCCTTGGTTCGCCACAAACTCCATTTCAGATGTTTTCAGATATTTGTTGGGGATAATTACACTCACACTTCTTCAATGATGGGGTAATTACACAAATCTTCCCTCACTAATTGATAATTACAAACACACCCCTTGAGGGGGTCTATTTGTAATGTTTACAGGGGTGCAATTGTAAGAATTGCTATACCCACAGGGGGTGCAAGTGTAATAAATCTTCAACATGAGGGGGTGCGCTTGTAATTATCAATTAAGAGGTTTGTTTAATTACCCCATCATTGAAGGGATGTGAGTGTAATTATCCCTATTTGTTATTAAGCTAAATTACAACATCGAAGCCATGACATCCTCGGCCTTGACCTATAATTTACCATTAATCAAACTTCTTAAAGCCATGTTGTGCATCCATAAAACTAACCCTTAACATAAAATGTCTTAACTAATTCCAGAACAGCATGATTGGAAGCAAGTTTAGGAGAGTCGGTTGACGTTGGAAATTATGCAAGTCTACTTACTTGGGTTTAAATGAAGAAAGGAAATTGTTGAACAAATTACATGTATGCTATACTTTTATATGCATAGGTAAATGTCAAGTGAAGCTATCTTAGTGCATTGAATAGAAAATGTATTTGTGTGTGAAAGAAGACTTATTTTAGTAGATGTGTGGGTGTTGTGACATGTGGACTTGTTTATAAACGATGAAGAAGAAATTGGTTTGTGCATAGATTGGAAGAAGTTTTGAACCGATGGATTTCTTATATGGTAAGACATCATATATATTTATAGGTGTACTCATCATCTTCTAGACAAGATTTATAGTTTCTGGATATTTATACATGCATGCTATCTATTTTTTTTTATGTACACGCTAGAATTATCATTCTTTAGATAGTTATGTATAGTTTTATGCACTTTATTTTTACAAGCTACTCTAATATATGAACTAATTCTATCCCATTATGTACACAAGCACCTCACCTTTTATCCATGTTTTCTCACTTCCAACCATATTGCTAATTATTAGTTGTCTTTAATAGTCCCAACATTAATATGTATACATCATTGAAGAATTAATTTTATGTTATTTGAATGTATACTCTGTGCTTATTTTTTCTACACAAGTATGTGTGAGGAACACATAATATATATTCGTGTGATAAAGACAGATACTAAGACAATTGAATTTGGTCTAGCTTAGATTTTTCTCGAAAAATAATAGCATTAATAAAAAAAAAAAAACTGACCAATCAAAAGAAGTGATGAGGACACCAGCCCAAAGTGGTATGACCCCATTGCTCAAAATCTTAATAGCAATCGCACTGCCGATCACCTCCTGAATATCGGCGGCAATCAAAGCCAGCTCCGCCATGAACCACAACATCAGCCCCGCCGCATAAGGATACTCCTCTCTACATATCTCCGCCAAGTGCCGCCCCGTCGCCACCCCCAGCCTCAATGACAATAACTGTATCAAAAGACCCATCAATGTAGCCCACATCAGCAACCACAATAACGAATAACCCGCTATTGCCCCCGCCTGAAGATCGCCCTCCAAGTTTCCCGGATCCAGAAACGCCACGCTCATTAGAAAACCGGGACCCGTAAATTTCCAGAGCTTCTTCCATGAGAATGGGGGCACTGAGAGACCTGGTGAGCCGTCGGATGGCTCGATCTCGACGGGGTGGAGAAGGATAGTGGTTTCTTGGGATTGGTTTGATTGTGGTGGTGGAGGGGATGGAATAGAGAGGGGGAGGAGGGGGTTGGAATCTGCATGGCGGTGGTGGTGGTGGAGGGTTGGTGATGAAATGGTGGTGTTATTTAGGTTTCGTGGTGAAGAGGTCATCGGATGATGATTTGCATTTGGTTTTTGATAATGTGATGTGGTGTGTGGAAATGAAGAGGTGGTATCATTGTATTATTGTTGGGATGAAGTGATTTTTGGAAAGATGATATAATTAAAGGAAATAATAAGACAATGCTATGATTATAGTGATCCAGGCATCAAAAGTTATTGCCTGGTGATCCGCTAAACAGGGTGTTTACTTTTGGAAATTCAGCATTGTATTTATACATGCAACGTATGATATATGCTTTTCTTCTTTCACATCTAAATCATCGGTTGCACCAGTCACGCATTTATGCGTGTAACAAATTTTTTTACATGAATGTGTAATATTAAATTTGAATTGATAATCAGAAATAGCAAGATGCAATCTTTGCAATAAAAAATCTCGTGTGGCTTTTTTGTATTGATGCATTGTATTTCGTCTTGTAATATTTGAGCTGCTTCATCACTCTTATATTTTTCTCTTAAAAGTGGGACCTGAGTCCTATGTTTCTGCTTAAGAAAATGAAAGAATTTATTTAAGTACATATACTTTGGGGAATATTAAAAAATTAATAAAAAAATAATTGGAAAATAAGAAAATATTACAAAAATTGATTGGATTCAGGAATAGTACTAAACAACATAGACTATGTTGTCTCAGCCAAGAGACGCTATAGCCTATGTCGTCTCTTGAAAATAATTTTTTTTTTTACAAAATTCAAGTGAGACGCTATATATATATATATTTTAAATCTTACAACGGTCATTTGATCGTGTGCCAGTGAATTTTTTTTTTTTTATATTAATGTGAGATGACATAGGTTATGTCGTCTCACGTTAATTAATTTTTTTAAAATTTTTGGACTTTCCAAAAACGCTGCCAAAAAAACCCCTCTTCACTCTTCACTCTACTCTCTCTTCTCCATTCTCCCTTCCTTCTCCCTCATCTTTCTTAGATTCCCAAAACACCATTGTTGCCAAGGTTTCAAATTTAGCCTCCAAATTTCTTCCACAATCAAGAAATTAAGGTAATTTTATTTATTATACTTCTAACTTTGTTCAATTTAGAGTTTGTATATTGTTTTTATTTTATTGTAATGGTATTGTAATTTAGGTTCAAAACTTGAGTTTTTAGGCATAAATTCGATTTGTTAGCAATAATTTTTGAATTATTTGGTATAATTCTCGAATATGTTTGTATAATTATTGAATTAATAGGTTTAATTTTGATTTTTAGTGTTATTTTTGAATTATTTGGTATAATTCTTGAATTGTTTGGTATAAAATTGGAATTGATTGGTATAACTTTCGAAATGTCCGATATAATTTGAAATTTTAGTGTTATTTTGAATTGTTAAGTTTGATTTCGAGTTGTTAGGTTTAATTTGGAATTGTTACGGTATAAGTTCGAATTAATAGGCTTAATTTTGAGTAGTTAGCTTTAACTTTGAATTGGTTGGTATATTTTTGCAATTGTTTGGTATAATGTTCGAATTAGTTGGTATAATTTTTGAAATGTTCGGTATAATTTGATTTGAATTTATAAGTTTAATTTCTAATTGTTAGGTTTCATTTCGAGTTGCTAGACTTAATTTCGAATTGGATGGTAGAGTTTTCGAATTGTTCTGTATACGTTCGAATTAATAGATTTAATTTAGGTATAAAATTTAGGTCCATTAATGGACTTAAGCAGGCGTTTCGCAACTGGAATCAACAGTTCGATCAAGAAGCGAAATCTTACGGATTTATTATGAATGACGATGAACCGTGTGTCTATAAATTGTACAGTGGGAGCAAGTTGACATTCCTAGTATTGTATGTAGATGACATACTACTAATGGGGAATGACATACGCTCATTGACATTTTCCATGAAAGACTTAAGAGAAGCGACCTACATCCTTGGGATTCGTATCTAATGGCATAGGGCAAATTGGATGTTAGGTCTCTCCCAAGCGCTCTACCTAGAGAAAGCCCTTAAGAAATATGAAATGAGTAACTCTAAGGGAGGACTTCTGCCCATGGGACATGGAATACATCTCTCTAAGTCTATGAGTCCAAAATTGGATGAGGACAGAGTCAAGATTAGTAAAATCCCATATGCATCAGCAGTGGAAAGTCTCATGTATGCAATTTTATGCATGAGACCTAACATATCCTGCACTGTGAGTGTAGTTAGTCGGTTTCAAGCTAACCTGGGTGAGCAGCATTGGATGGCTGTGAAGACTATCCTTAAGTATCTTTGAAGAACGAATGATATGCTTCTCATATATGGAAATGAAGAGATGAGATTAGATGGATATTCTGACTCAGGTACTAGCAACAATGGAGCAATGGAGTTGCCAAAAAATTTGTAACTCTTAAGTTGTGTATTTATACATATGGTACAAACAAGAAACGTGTTTGCATTCAAGCGGCTGAAACACTCTCCAATACCCTGCCTGCTAGACTTAAAACATTTCATCTTGGTACTTTTGGATCAAAAGCTTCACACGCTCGATGAGGGCAGCAACTACTTTGGACACAGCAGCTGAAACTCCGCTCATAAGAAAATCAATGGCGGGCCAAGCCTTTCTCTGCAGGAGCCTGAGAACAGTATGGGAAATGTGGATTTCTTCATACCCGCAGATGCTCTATAAAGAAATATTGTGGCTATGGAAGTAAATAACATCACCGACCCAACAATTTCAAAAGGGGGACAAATCATAAATCCAACAATCATTCTTATATTACAGATAAAATAAAATAAAACCTCTAATGTCATAAGAGAATACCCAATAAACAATGTCATAAAAATTATATCTCAAAAGTCAACAAATGAATAACATCAAACAAAAGCCTATGCCCCCTTCTTCACCAAACTAGACTCCTCCAGATAGGCTTTAATACTTCTCTTCTGATACTTGTAATATCCTAGTCGCACGTTGAAAGCACACACCCCAAAGAAATGCATGTTGAATCCATCATGTACGGCATCCGAGAGAATAGGTAACATGCAAAGACCCAATGATACAATGACACCGAGGATAAAAATTCCTCGAATACACCATATCATCCACACAAAGCCCCACCCCAAAACAATGGCATGCCCGTAATTAGTACTAGAAACATACACACCATACTACATGCCAGTGCACGACAAGCTATCCTATAAGTTGATGGGAAGAGTCTTTTGTCGTATGATTGTGCAAAAATCAGGACAATTACCCCCGCTACCGAGGAGATAAGGGATAATGAATTGAACAGACAAAATGCTTGGAAACCTATTTTACGACTAAAGACTGCTTTACCCTCATTTTTTTCTCCAGAGCTCACAACCCCCCTGGGAATGCAAAAGTAATGGCAAAAGTAATGGCAAAAGAAGCAGACGCCAGTAGTATAGCTGCTGCAGTGACGGCAGTAAGCCCTCCTTGAAATTTTTCGTAGAGTAATTGATCTGACCCTCCTTCCATTGTCGGTACACTCCCACGCGGTGCTTTTGCCAAGTTCAAGGCATGCCAAGTTAATAACTATATATAAAAGCAAGAATTAGGTAGATCAAAAGGTTATGGTGTGAAAGCGCAAGTGTGATGTAGAAAATCAGTTGCATTACTATTGTCCATTGCTTAAGTCAGCTACTGTCTACTTTAAGGGCATTATGCCAATGCGGAAAATACTCGAATAGATTTCGTTCATGTTTGTAAGCAGCTTCAGTCAGATTTTTCAATTAAATTTAGGCATGAACATATACCACCACGAGTATTAACAACAAATTCGCAAAAGAAACTGGCGGAAATACATATTTCTATTAAACTACATAGTTAAATTTCTAGACGACGTATAATAGTTGAAGAAATGTTGAAACCTAATGAATTAAGTACGATGTTTCACAACGAATAAAATACATACTGACACGCAAAAACCTAGCAAGTGCACTAGATCGTGCAAGTAATATAGTGGAATTTTAAGTCCGGATTATCGTACCCAAGGGACAACGTATTTAAGTATTGAAACTACTGTATTACCTAATTCCAAGTTAAATCAAATATTAAGGTGTGATTGTGTAATTAAAATAAAGCAAATTAATTATGAAAAACACGTAGAGATTTAAAAATCAGAGGAAGAGAGATAACTAAGACACGTGATCTGACCAAACTACTCGTTATCGATTATGAAGCGTGTTATTCAATTGTTACTTATCATGCTATGGTGGAAACTCCAAAATTATACACTACCCAATCTCTTGGTATAATGTTTCTATGTTAATTAATGATTCCCTATATCCCTATATGAGAATTCAATTAATACCCATGCATTAACAAGATTTATGAGATTCCCCGTTACCGGAAGGCTATACGAATGAATCGAATCTATCCCTAGTCAATTCTAAGACGTGATGTTCAATTGCTCAAGCATTCTTTACCTATATCCTTTCGAAATCTAAGTTAAGCAATTTATCGAACAAGTGGTGATCAAACACTTATAAGCATTAAACACAACAAATTGAACACATAGCATGCCAAGCAATAATCAAAAACACAAATTTTATAAACGATAAGTCATAGTTTAGCCTTCACACGGCCTTAGTCAAATGAATTTAGTTCATGATCGAAAATAGAGAGAAATAACAATCTTCAAAAGACATGTTCAATAAACTAATCTCAAAAGAAAGTGAAAAACCCCCTCAATGGTTGATTGATGATCGATCCTTAATTTGGAACTTCAATCCTTAGCTATGCTCCTTGTATTGCTCCTCTAAGAATGATGAAGATAATGATAAGATGGATTTCTCCCCTCCTCGGATGAGGATAGGCTGCTCTCTATTGAGTGTGTTTGTGTATTTTCAAGTGTGTCCATATGATGGCCTCCAATCCTCCTTTTATAGCCAAAATTCCACTAAAGTATGCATTAAGAATTCCTATTAAAGTTCCCCAATGAGAATTTTACCTAAGAGTGATGCTTAAAGTTTGGCTTTAAAGATTCCATCCAGCCAAAAAATGCTGAAATTTCGGCCCTTAAGCATTCCACCAAGCATCCCCATGTGAAAATTTCAAAAAAACGCATGTATGCTGCCATTTTCTTGCTTTCCAGCGCAGTGCTAGTGTTTTCCTCATAAACGTTTCCACAAATCTCCGAATTGGATGATTCAAGTCCCCATGTGAATCTACGACATAGATTACAAATTTGTAGAAGGACATGTCATCAAATTCAGTCTCTAAATATACCGAAATAGCGTTCTAACGTGGCGGTTGTTTCTGATTTGGCGCCCAGGTGTGCTGAAATGGCACTAAGGCATGATTTTGGCTAACTCCAGCTTATTTCTTGCTTGTTTGGGCGTGGAGGTGTGAAACATCTTGTCCTAAACTTGTTTTACACGTCATTGTTTCCGCCCTTTCTTCGATTATATCCATTTAAGGCCTGAAATCACTTAACGCACAAGTGACAGAATCAAGCGATAAATGAACCTAAAATATAAAAACAAGGGTCTTAAAAACACGTAAAAAAACTCCTATCACATACCTCATCCATTGGGGTTCGGGGAGGGATAGTTCCTACTGCGATCTAGATATCTCCATGGCAGTCTTTCTTTTATTGTTTAGCAAGTCTGTTCTTACTTCTTTTACCTGGGTAAGAATCCTAACTATTTATGGAAGCTTAGAACTTGTAGCGATGTGGAGGTCCGTGTTCCCCTCTTTATCCTTTGATTAACTGTCAGACGGAGGATCGGCACCTTTAGAGCATATCTGACAATTCCCTCGCACCCATTTGCTGCGGCAGCATGGAAAAAAGATCGACCTTCATTGTCCACAAGTTGGCTTGTATTCGGATGCTCTGATAGAAATTTTATGACAATTTCTGTGTGGCCCCATTTAGATGCAAGATGGATCGGGAGAGAACCATCTCGATCACTATAGTACAACCAAGCAACGTGTTTGTCCAGTAGGATCGTTACGCCATCAATGAAACCTATAAATGAAGCGGCTGATAGAAATGTCCTTCCTTTTGTGTCGAATGATGGCGAGGTTGACTTGTATTGCTGAAGAACCACTTTCAAGACATCTACACAGTAGCAACAAAGTAGACTTAGTTTAGATAATCCCAACAGTTCACTCGCATATACAATTTAGTTACATGGGAATCACTTGTTGATATTGGGTGTTTTGAAAGTGTCATAACACATGTGCAAGTATTTATCAGGCACACAGACTCTATTTATCATTCTCTTTTTTGTGTGCAATGAAGGTTTGAAAAGATAAACGTGAGCAATGAAGGCTTGAATAGATAAATCAACATCTAATTATGTTTCCAGTATTAAAATGTAAGCATTAGACTATAGACTATGGTTGGTGATTCAATCTTATTTTTTATTTTAGTTCTTTTATTAATTTCTGATAGGCAACAAAAGAATATGAATCATGAAATTTGAGCAAGCAAAAGTGGTATATATCTTGCTTTGCTGATTCATGTGATGGTTGCATAAACACATATATAAGTATTAGAAGAGTGTACGTGCGTTGCACGTAGAATACATATTTATATGCTAAAGAATTTCAATATTCAAGTACTATATTTAGAAATATAAAGAAAAAATTTAATTCAAACTTGTTCATAGGAAACATTTTGATACAAAATGTATTTAACTATAGTATAAAACTGAAAAAAAGAAGAAGATAGATTTAGAGTCTAAGTTGCACGAGAATTGACAGTTGATCGGTTGATTCCGTTCAGACCATAGTAGTACACCTCTAATTTTATACAGGAAATTTTGCAGTTGCAACCTGTTCGCGAACACCGCCATAGTTAATTTGTATACATTATAGATTGCATTTTCAGCCTCCTTACCAATGCCGCATAGTTATGTATGTATGCAACTAAACAAAATGCAATCATGAAAAAATCCTTTAACAATTGGTATCTATACTACATCGGCATGACTAATAAAAGTGACTGCTTGCTACTAATTCCACCTTATATAGAATTAGGAATATGGCTCTTAGAATTCTAGTCTATATAGTAATGATAATTAATTTAGTGTAAGGTGAACATTCAACTTCTCTTTTATGACCACTCATTTTTTTTAGGTTAGTTGTGGGATAAATATGTGCTAATTTGTACTCATTTTCAATACATATTTTCAATACATAGTTGAGGGTAGAAGTGTAAAATCACAATTGGAACGAACACTAAGATATCCACACTTTTAGTATAGTATAGATGTAGAAGACATTTAACAATGACATTTGTAATGAAAAAGAATAAGGAAAAAAACGAAGAAGAAGCCAAAATTACCAGAGTTTCTTGAACGAAGGGCAGCAAATATGACATGGTCACGACTTCCATCAATGTCTGAGGACCGCAACAATTCAGCAACCACCATGTGGTGTCCTCTTTAGCTACTAGATATAAAGGAGTTTTTCCATCATCGTTAGCCTCATAATTGATACCTTCGTCCATACTTACCAAAAATGAGGACACATCCAAGTATCCGTTGTCCAAGGCGAGATGCAAAGCCGTGTTAAAATGACGATTTTGCATGGCCAACAAACTCCTCCGCTCCATTGAGACTGTCTCTCTCTTATACCCAAGTAGTGATTGAACTACTTGCATGTGCCCAATCTTGGCAACAATGTGGAGAGGGAGATCGCCATCATCATTTGTTGTGCACCACATGCAGGAAAGTGTCTCATTATCTGTGATATGAGATAACTCTGGCCTTCCCCAACAAATACATGAAGTACTGTGTCTCCACTTGGAATAGTTTCACTGATGACAGAATTTTGCCTTACCCACCGATTAAAATCATCAATATTGCCACTGAGGCCAATATTGAGAAGTTGGGTAGACATATATCTACTTTCTCGAGCTCTGGAAGATGTGTTGTGATCAGCTTCTTCAACTACTACTTCATTTTCAACTTCTTCATCTACCCGAAAATCTGGACCATATGGCATAAAATATTGCGGGGGTCTAAGAAATCTAGTGTGCTCCATGGAAGCGTCCATAATGAAAGCACAAATCTGCAAAATCAACTGCTAAGACGTTTAATCCCAAACCTTATTTTGGAATTCAAAAATGAAAATTATTCAACAACAAAAAGTTTGCTATTTGAGTTACCTATTTCAAGAGAGTGATAAAAACTCATTTATTTAATTAACCTTAGTGCAGAGCAAAACCTAAGCTATCTGTACCATTTCTATAAGCATTCAGGTTTGCTTCTTATATAAAGTAGCTAGAGGGTGAGTTTTATTATTAAAAATAACAAGTGATTGCTATCTTGAAACTTACATCCCAATTCATAGCCATCATAAATTGTTAGACTCGTCTTCCAAAGAGAGCAAGAGAAGCATATGTCATTATAAATTTATTTATTTAAAATGAATAATCATAGCAAGAAAATTGGTAATGTAGCCAAGTTAATGTAATCGAATATGTATATAGAAACAAAAATTTATGCACCATGGAAGGGGGTTTCAAATCCACTTTCAAATTTTTGGTTCCACCTCAAATATTACTATCCTCTAAAGGCGTCACTGGATTGAAGTTTACCAATTTGGAGGTGTTAATCTTCAAAACCCTTATGGGAAGTGGAGAAAGAGAATATCCAGTTCTTAATCCAGAAATAACCATATAACTTAACCTCATTCACATTAAAAAGTTTGAATTTTAAGTGCAATGTACATGTCATTGCACTGCACGCATGTGTGTATAATAGCATCAATATGGAGGAGCTGGACTGAAGCCGAATCATGAAGCCTACTTTATTGAATATGCAAACTTTTCTTTGCAAGTTGTATTTAAGATTCAAGAAACAAAAAGCCTCTGGGCACTATTCCTGAAGGCTAACCACTGCTATATGTCAAACAATCTGAAACAGACCCTGATAAGAACATATTATGTTTGCACTGAACCGGGAAGTAGACAAGTATATTTATGGCCAGGCTTGTTGATACCTGGTCAAATTCTATGCGAACTGATCCATAACCTACCAGAATTATTCCCATGTACTTTAGCAGACAGGAAAAAGTGAATTTGGAGGGCTTCTTCATGTTGGAAATTAATTTGTAATTTTCCTAGATATGTCTAGAAAAGTCTTAAGGACATCCAAGAATTATCTAGATTAGAAACATCTAGTATCTAGCAAATATCTAAGTGTCTAGCATCATCTATCTAGAACCTCATTAAATAAATTGAAGAGTTATCTAGAAATATCCATTGAAGTATATAATTAGGGGTGTACACATTCAAGTTGTAACCATGCAAAAAACCAAAAGCTAAAAGCATAATAAAATACAAAGAGCAGCAGCTCAATTCCTTTAATCCTAAAACAACCGTCCACTATCATCTTTGATTCTTCAAACTTCTAGCAAAGTATTCAAATGCAATATAAAACTCTTCACTAAACAGCAGCCGTGCCTATCATACTTCTTCTACCAGCATTACAAAACTTTCTAAGCATAAAACTTTTCACCAATAGAAAGCTCATCACACTTCCGATACTACTCCAACAAATTTGGTATCAGAGCCGTGTAGACGGCTTTGATCAGTCATCATATAAATTATGGCGAGAAGTTCATCCACTACAATGTTGAAGTACTCTCCAAGTGAAGTACCAATATTTGAAGGAGAGCATTACGATTATTGGAGCAGCGAAATGAGGGATTTTTTCATCTCTCAAGACTTATGGGGCATTATCGAAGAGGAGTATCCAGAGCCACCCGCCGACGGAGATCCGACCAAATGGACTGCAACACAAGAAAAGCAATTAAAAGAAAAACAAAAGAAAGATGCGACGGCACTTCGATATTTAAAACAGGGGGTAAGTAAATCTATCTATCCTCGAATTTTTAACAAAAGAAAAGCTAAAGAAGCATGGGAAGTTTTACAAAAAAATTTTCGGGGAAATGATAAAGTAATATCGATCAAGTTGCAATCTCTTTGGAGAGATTTTGACAACTTATCGATGAAAGAAAGTGAAAATATTGGAGATTTTTTCTAGAGTCTCTATTATCGTAAATCAAATTCAATGTCTTGGAGATACTATTCAAGACAAGAAAGTGGTCGAGAAGATTTTGAGAAGCTTACCTCCCAAGTTTGACCATTGTGTTGCCACGATCGAAGAATCAAAGGACCTATCAAAGTTGTCGACATTCGAACTCATGAGTTCACTACAAGCTCATGAACAAAGAATCAATAGGTCGACAAATCAGTCCGTCGAGCAAGCATTCCAATCCAAACTCAAGTTTTCGGAGAATGAATCAAGCAAACTTGACTTCAAAAAAGGAGCATTTCAAAAGAAGAATCATTACAATGGAGGAAATCAAGAGAAGCGCAAATTCAACAACAGAGGTGAAGGAAATAAATGTTGCATTATTTGCAAAAAGAATAATTATAGTTCACAAGATTGCTACTTCAAGTGTAAGAGATGTCGAATCCCTAATCACTCACAAAGTGATTGTTGATATCAAAAGAATCAAGAAACGAAAAGAGCCAATTTTACAAAAGAGGAGGAGGAAGACCAGGTTTTCTATTCTTGCCTAAAAGTCGAAAAAGAGTCGCAAGATATATGGTATATTGACAGTGGCTACAGCAACCACATGACGAGCAATCGAGACATATTTGAGGAGCTTGACCAAAAATTCTCATCGGAGGTAAAGCTTAGTGACGGAAAAGTACAAAAAGTTGAAGGAAAAGGCGTCATTGCTGTCGGCACTAAACAAGGTAAGAAGAAATTTATCCATGATGTTCTCTACGTGCCAAATTTAGCTACAAATTTGCTGAGTGTTGGTCAGCTTGTAGAGAAAGGTTATTCAGTTCAATTTGACAATAATAAGTGCAAGATCATTGATAAGAAAAATAACACTACAATGGCAAATATTGATATGGCTGCAAATAAAGTTTTTCTACTAACTTTGCCACTAAATGACCATTGTGCCTTAAAAATTGAAAAATCTGAAAATTCTTACTTATGGCACTTGAGATATGGTCATTTGAACAATAAAGGGCTGCACTTATTGCATTCGAAAAATATGGTTATTGGTCTTTCTAATATTGAAAAAGAAAATAGAATTTGTGTAGGATGCATTTACGGGAAAATGCATAGATTTCCATTCCCAAAAACATCTTGGAGGGCAAAAACACCTTTGGAGTTGGTTCATGCCGATATATTTGGCCCTACAAGGACGCCTTCACTAAACAATAAGAGATACTTTATTCTCTTTGTTGATGATTTCACTCGAATGATGTGGATTATTTTTTAAGTGAAAAATCCGAAGCATTCTCGGTTTTCCTTTGCTTTAAAGCACTAGTCGAACGGCAAAGTGGGCATCTAATTAAGACCCTTCGGACTAATCATGGGGGTGAATTTATCTACAACGCAATTATCAATCACTGCAAGGATGAAGGAATTCAACGACAGTTGACGGTGAAATATACCCCACAACAAAATGGCGTAGCAGAGAGAAAGAACCGCACTATTGCTGAAATGGCCCGAAGCATGCTTGAAGGAAAAAGTATGCCAAAGAAATTATGGGCAGAAGCTGTTAATACAGCTGTATATATACTCAACCGGTCACCAACAAAAGTTGTCCGGAATAAGACACCGTTTGAAGGCTGGAACAAGCGAAAGCCTCAAGTTGATCATATGAAAGTATTTGGGTGCATCGCTTACGCTCTAAATCAGTCTCCAAATAAAGATAAATTCGAAAAGAAGGGTGAAAGACTTGTATTCATTGGCTATAGCGAGGAGTCGAAGGGCTATCGACTATTGAACCCAAGTAACGACAAACTCATCATATCAATGAATGTGATATTCGATGAAATGGCAGCATGGAATTGGGAAGAAGATAGCAAGCAAGCAACATCTCAAAATGACATTCTTCACCCGAGGAGTACTCAAATAAATACCTCTGACCAAGAGACCTCCCGCAGAGCCAAGACTTAAATTCGGCCCAAGTACCAGCAACTTAAATGATGAAGATTCATCTTCGGATTCGAAGTATCTAGTTCGAAAGGTACGTCTTTTACGAGATATTTATGAATCTTCAAATGTTGCTTACTTTGCTTGCGAACCTCAATCTTTTGAAGATGCAAAAAATAATGTGTGGATTGATGCAATGAAAGAAGAAATATCAGTAATTGAGAAAAATAAAACTTGGGAGCTCGTTGATTTACCTAAAAATAAAGAAGTGATTTGACTTAAATGGGTTTATAAAATAAAATATGCTGAAGATGGTTCAATCAAAAAGCATAAAGTTCGGCTAGTTGCAAAGGGATACTCGCAACAACCTGGAGTCGACTTCAATGAGACATTCGCTCCAGTAGTTCGAATGGAAACCATAAGAACGGTTCTCGCCGTAGTAGCACAATTGGAGCTCAACGTATATCAACTCGATGTTAAATCAGCCTTTTTGAACGGCGAGCTACAAGAAGAAGTTTATGTTGAGCAATCACAAGGCCTTGCGGTGGAAGGAAAGGAGAATAAATTTTATAGACTTAGAAAGGCGTTATATGGATTAAAGCAAGCGCCATGAGCATGGAACTGCAAGATTGACGACTACTTTCTCAAAAACGGATTTGAAAGAAGCAAGAAAGAACCTTCACTATATGTGAAAAAAGAAGGTACAAATTTTTTAGTAGTTTGTTTATATGTCGATGATTTAATTTATTTTGGAACTGACCTAAAAGCAGTGAAAGGGTTCAAGTTAAAAATGATGAAAGATTTTGAGATGACTGATCTTGGTTTAATGAGATACTTTCTCGGCATCCAAGTTAAACAAGCCAAGGGAGAAATTTTCCTTTCACAGGAGAAGTATATTGAAGACGTACTCAAGAAATTTTACATTGCCAACTGCAAGCCCGTAAACACACCCATGATGCCAAGTGAAAAATTGCAATTGAATGACGGCTCGAAAATGGCAGATGGGAAAGTTTTTCAAAGCTTGGTTGGTTCACTCATTTATCTCACTCACACAAGACCCGACATATCTTATGCAGTGAGTGTGGTTTCAAGATTTATGCAAAATCCTAGCAAAAATCATCTTGTTGCTGCAAAAAGAATTTTGTGATATCTTCAAGGAACTAAACAACTTGGATTCAAATATGTCAAAGAAGAAGATAACAAGATGGTTGGATTCACTGATAGTGATTGGGCTGGATCCATAGATGATCGAAAGAGCACATCCGGCTATATCTTTTGCCTTGGTTCAAGTGTGATCTCATGGAGCTCGCGAAAACAAAAGACAGTAGCATTATCATCATCAGAAGCCGAATATATTGCAGCAATGGAAGCTGCCTGTGAAGCAATTTGGCTTAAAAGAATTCTTAATGATATGCAACAAATGCAAAGGGAGCCAACAAAAATATATTGCGATAATATGTCGACCGTAGCAATGACCAAAAATCCGGTGTTTCATGCCCGCTCAAAGCATATTGAACTGCGACATCACTTCATTCGAGAATTGGTAAGCAAGGAGGAGATTGCGATGAATTTTATCAACACAAATGATCACCCAGCTGATTTCCTTACCAAAGCAGTCACATTGGAGAAATTCGAGAAGTTCAAGCATCAATTGAAAATTACAAATTAAGGAGGAGTGTTGGAAGTTAATTTGTAATTTTCCTAGATATGTCTAGAAAAGTCTTAAGGACATCCAAGAATTATCTTGATTAGAAACATCTAGTATCTAGCAAATATCTAAGTGTCTAGCATCATCTATCTAGAACCTCATTAAATAAATTGAAGAGTTATCTAGAAATATCCATTGAAGTATATAAATAGGGGTGTACCCATTCAAGTTGTAACCATGCAAAAAACCAAAAGCTAAAAGCATAATAAAATACAAAGAGCAACAGCTCAATTCCTTTAATCCTAAAACAACCGTCCACTATCATCTTCAATTCTACAAACTTCTAGCAAAGTATTCAAATACAATATAAAACTCTTCACTAAACAACAGCCGTGCCTATCATACTTCTTCTACCAACATTACAAAACTTTCTAAGCATAAAGCTTTTCACCAATAGAAAGCTCATCACACTTCCACTACTACTCCAACACTTCAAACAACAATTTTTCCACATATATCAAAATGACATTGTTGGTGGAACGTAAGTCAGATATCAATATAACTTTTCCCCGATACTGTAAATTATCTATACGAACAATGTAACTTTTTTAAGATATATATATACTTGAAGTTTGAATATTACCTTAACAAGATTGTACTGCTTTGATACACTTTAGCTTTCTTTGTTAATACTAAATCAACTCAAGCTTAATGCAGAATTATTCCCTTGTTGTGGAATATCTTGCTGAAGTACATGGGCATAATTCTATCGCGGTATCGGTGATAATATCGGGGGTACTGTTCCATATCGATCGCGGCATATCGGGATATTATCGGGCGATACGATACAAAAGCATTATAAAATACTTCAAAAAATTTAAAAAAATTAGTAAAATTAAAGAAAAATATAAATAATACAAATTGATACTTTTTAATACATATTAAAAGTATTTACATGTTTATATACTTTCCTCTCTCTCTCTCTCTCTCTCTCTATTCCATATTTGTTTTCAATCACATTGCAGCAAGCGGGTTTATCCAAGATTCTTGCATAAATTCCAGGTGACAACATTACATAAAGATCTAATCTTTTTCTTCCCAATCACCATTTTTGCTTCAGATATCAACGTATCAGCAAGATATTCCACAACAAGATATTAACATATTTAACAGAAAAATTTTAACAAAAATCGCCGATATTATTCGAAAATCGGCCGATAATATCCAAAAACTCTGATTTTATCATGATATCGCCGATATAATCGGCCGATATCATTATCGGCGATACCATACCAAAGCGGTAACAAATAGTATCGTCGGAATTTATCGGATCGGAGGGGTCCGATCCGGTTATGTATCGGCCGATATCATCGGATATCGGCCGATACTTTGAACCATGGTTCTAAAGGAACAATTTGATGCAGTATGTGAATTAAAACATCAAAGAAAATTTTTGATGCAGCGCGCGAACTATTTTAAGAATGTTCAGTGTTTAATATAATAATTTAAAAAATTCACGATAGTTTCACATGATTCTAAGCAATAACTCCATTTTAGATTTTAACTCCTGTAGAAACCCTTGATGCTAGCTCAATTCTTTGTTTCGAATATAAATGGTTTCTCAAAAATTATACAAAGCGTATGTTTACTACTATTCTAGTTTTTCAGAGAATACATGGTCTAATGATATGTTAAGGTTTCATTCAACTATAAATTACTTTTGTGCAATTGAGGAGCTGCATATTACCCAATAATAGGTTCACAAAAATGCTACACACATCTGGTAGGTAAATTTTGCTAACTTCATAACTGCATAATCTCTGTTATTTCATGTAAAAAATGAAAGCAAATGTGCATTCTTTCATTCGCAAAACTAAGGCCGAAAAAGCTGGTTAAAATGCTTGTTTTCCAGTTTGGTAGATAAGGAATTAAGGACAAAATAGGACTCTTAAACAAATTTCATATGGAAACTGAAAATTATGTAACTATTAACTCATCTCACAAAATTCAAATACCAATTTCGCAAATGCAAGAAAAAAATCATGTATCAAAAATCCTTTTACTCCTTGAACATAACTGCCAGTACATAATGTATAAGGGTAAAAGTGATAGATAATATAATATTTTTCCATATCTTTCTAGTATTTATGTTAATTTAGGTTTCTTTATGTTCCCCTGTATTTATCTTTTCCTTGTTTATAGTTAGTGTTTCTTGTTTACCAAGTACATATACATCTATAAATATGTTACTCAGTAATACAAGTTCCCCACGGGATTTTCTCTAATCTAACATGGTATCAGAGTCATGGCTTCGAGCCATGGTCTCTCGATCTCTCTCTTCCGCGCCGCCATCCACAAAGTCGTCGTCCCCGTCCGGCGCCCCTTATCTAATTTAGTTTTTCTTTATCTAATTTTTTTTTCTCCTGTGGCCGCTTTCGCCGCCCTCTCTCTTGGTCGCCGCCGCGGCCAACTTTTTCTCCCCTATCTCGTTTTTTCTTCTTTTTGTTTTCTATGGGCGACGCCGCCTTTAGTTTTGTTAGTTGCCTCCGCTCACCCTTGGAAAACAAGGACTTGGAGCCGCGCCGCCGCCTTCTCTCTTTGGCCGCGGATCTCCACGCTTAGCCGTCGCGCCTTTAGTTTTGTTAGTTGCCGCCGCTCACCCTTGGAGAAAGAGGACTTGGAGCTGTCGTCGCCACCTTTTATTATTGTTGTTGTCTTCTTCTCAAATTCTCTATGACCGGATTTCTTTGGTCCAGTCTCAACGTTCAAGACTCTCACGTTTCGACTGCGGGGAAATGTTAGATAATATAATATTTTTCATATCTTTCTAGTATTTATGTTAATTTAGGTTTCTTTATGTTTCCTTGTATTTATCTTTTCCTTGTTTATAGTTAGTGTTTCTTGTTTACCAAGTACATATACATCTATAAATATGTTAGTCAATAATACAAATTTCCTACGGGGTTTTCTCTAATCTAACGTACAGAACAAATATAACAGACATATATTTGAAGCCTCAAAAGCTAACCTTAGTTTCACATATGATAATTCGTTCCTGAGAATTGGACTTGGAAGCTATACGTAAACAATTTGGAGATTGAAAACATCATTCCACACATTTCAAATCTAAATCTCAACTTTGTCTATATGTTTACCCAATACGTGTTAGAGCATCGACTAGTGCCAATGATTGTGACTCAAAAGGAGCTGAACATTCTAATAGAGTCAGCAAGGCCAATAGAACCTCCAGTGAACATTCTATAATTCTACAAACAAATTTAGGATGAGTTTGATGTACCGACGTGAACTTTCCATTAAACCTCCAGTGATGCTTTTGCTTATCACCAATTAATAAATCAGTACTTATTCCTTGGCATTCTTACAATTTTCCAGTTTTTTCCCGTTTCCTCTTATTTTTCTAATTGTTACAATCATTCCACAGACCTCAAGATAAGAAACATCTAATGTTTACAGAATGCTCATCAAAACAGAGGGAAGGAATGAAAAAAAGATTGGTGGCGGGTGAGCGGGCTCTAATGCATGAAGGAGAAAAACACATACAAACACAATCTGAAATAGTGGACTTCGAGATGATATAAGGGACTATGTAATCAGGGGGACTTGGAACTCAATTGATACTAAGTTTTCTCTTTCCGACACCAGTTGGAGGAAGAAAGACAGTTTTCTCTTTCCGCTCCCATTTTTGTGAGAGCTTTTTGCTTGGCGAGGAAGGGGTTTGATATTAAGTTTTAGCTGATAAATACAAATATTCCTTCTTTCGGTTGCATGCCGTTTCAGTTACAATAATTAACTTTGAACCCTCATTTTTTAAAAGTGTTGATTACTTTGCTAATACGATATGCTGTTCTGGTTCCCGTTTTATGTAGAAAAACGGTGAACGGCAAACATAAACCGTCTTTGACAGGAAAAGAAATAGGAAAACAAAACTGAGAAAAGCAAAAAAAAAAAAAAAAAAAAGGTTATATCTATATATACATATATTGGTCTTCTTCCGGGTAAAATGCATATTACACCCTTGTGTTACGGAAAAGGAGCATATTATTTCCAATATTATAAAAATAGGTTAATTACCTCTCTTGCATTTTCAGAAATTATGCATATATATAGCAACAAATTTTCTTACAAAATCGCCCAACTTTATATTATTGTGTTCATAGTAACTCAAAGTAATAGTTATTAAATAATATAAGTAGCATATTATATACTGACATAACAGGTTGTTCAACATTTATAAAATCTAAATAGAAAATATTGATTTTTGTACATATCATTTAATGATAAATTTTATATCATATAATATGATGAAGTAATGTACAAGCATTATAATGTTCAATAGTGTATAATGGATATTTGAAATTTCTTTACCATTTTTATATATTTTCATGTCATATAAGATAAATATTTAAAGTTTATATATTATTTTATTTCAACATTTTCACTATTTTGGGTAAACAATCAAAATATTAACAAAAAAAATTCTTTTCATATTTATAAACAAAATTACATATCTATTTTATTTATATGCTACTATGTGTATAGTAATTATATTCTTTTTTATAATTTAAAAAAACTAAAAAAATGAAGAGATATCTCATAATAAATATATTAATCTTTGTCTTTTGTGATAGTATAAATGAGTTTGAGTGTTCTTTGCGCAAAATACGCTTGTACCCCTAAACTATTCACTTTGTCTCATTTAGGTCCCTAAACTATCAAATGTAACAAAATGATTCCTGAACTATCAAGCCTAACAAAATAGTCCCTTGATTTGATGGACGTGTTTAGCTTGCTGTGACATGTTGCTGACGTGACACTGAATTTGACCATTACAATGTAGCCATTGAAAAACTTTGTTTATTTTGCCTTCACTTGCTTACATTAAAATGAGTATTTTGGGTACTTATAGTTTTGCTAGTTTTTAAACATATGATTATCATTTTCTACACATTTTTGTACAAAAAATAATACACCGATTTTCTATTAATCTCTAAGAAAAATTTACTAAAACATCCTTAAAATAAACTTTAACCCAAACAAATCTTATATAATATTTTTTAACCCAAAAAACTTATTTCATCAACTTTTCTTTCCGAAAAAAATCCAACATTTAGGGTTGATAAATTTATTGATTTATTTTCCTTAGCCTTCTAGGGTAAAAAATAATCAGTTGTAGTTGTATCTAAAAAATTATTTATGTAGAGATTTTATACCGATAATTGATACTAATTATGCTTTTAACTTTACATATTAAGTTTTCAATCTTCTTAAAAAAATTTAAAAGTATATTTTAAATAATTACCATATTAAAAGTAAAATAAATTATATTAAATTATTTAAAGTACTTATTATTCAAAAATAACATTCGTATTATGTTATTTATCAATTTAAACGATTAGCCAAACACACCTTTAAGTCGAGTAACTATTTTGTTACGTTTGATAGTTCAGAGACCATTTTGTAACATTTGATAGTTCAGAGACCATTTTGTAACATTTGATAGTTCAGAAATTTAAATGATACAAAGTGAATAGTTCAAGGGTACAAAGTATATTTCGCCCTTTTTAAAAACAGGAGGGGGTAATAGGCTATTGTTTTAACTTTTTGACATAGGGGTAATATGCCTCTTTTGGAGATCACAAGGGGGTGATATACCTTTTACTCATCTTATTCCCACTCTTCACTCCACCCCATTCCCTGCGGCCACGCAACAATCATGTTCCCCGTCCACCGTTAGTTCTTCGCACCACCATTTATACTCAACGCTATGCACATTCTCCATGTAAAGAATGAATGAAACAAAATTGAAAAAGATGAATGATCATAGTAGCACTGGAAGTAGTTGAAGCATTGCAAGTAATAATACTATAATAGCATTAGCGAACCATATGAAACGTATGTGAGTGTATGCTCCCGTACGTGAGGGGCTGGACCGGAGACTGCTCATTGAAGGCAAACAGATCAAATTTGTTCTTCTTTTCGCTTTTCTTTTCTCCAAAATCTAATTTTAGGTTTAAAAAATACAAAAATATTAATTAAATTATTTCTCTTTCTTAATTATAATGAATATTTTATATCATAATTTATTATTTTTGCATAAACAAATTTATAAAGTATTTATTATAAGTGTTTGGACGTGTACGTGTAACTATTGTCCAACATCGGATGGAGATGAGAGACTTGAGAGGCTTATAAGTCTCAATCTCCTCTCTCCCTAGTAAGACGCCTTTTAAGGACAAACCCGGGAGGCTCTGTCCAAAGCGGGCAACATCTCATGCAAGGGCGTTTGATGTGCGAGAAGGCAAATGCACGCGCCGTCTTTGAGAACGAGGCCATGTGCCCTACCGAAGCCCCTCGTCTAATGGGGTTGTTCTAGTCTCGTTCGTCAATTTTTGGACGAAAAAGAGTAAGTGATATTCACGCGTCGTTAAATCTCATAAACGTACAAAAGTAAATATCAAATTCAAATTCAAAAAGTCAAGAATAATTATTAAATAAAAGAAAAAGAAATGGGAAAATGAAGAAGCCACTTCTTTTTTAATCGGAACACTCACATGCCACCAGCTAATTGCACCACCGTCGCCACCATCCAAATCTAATACCTCAACATCCGTCGCTCTGCTTCAACTCTCCCGTCCTCAAAACCCCCATACCAATCACCTCCGTCGACCACTGAAAAGCCCCTACCCGAAAAACCGCTATACGCACCTCCAAAACCCCCAACTTCATTTTAGATGGTGCAGCGGCGACTATGATGTGCGCGTGGCGGGGGTGAGGGCGTGACTTGGATGGTGCGGAAGATTGGGTTCGGGGGGATGGGAGGTTGGGGTCGTGTGATGAAGAAGTCATGTTCTTCATCAAAATACTCCCCTTTATTTTTTATTATTTTTATTTTATTTAAAAATTATTTCAATAATTTTTTTAATTTAATTTTGCATTTATTTTTTTGTATTTTTAAAACTAACGGTGTGTGAGACTCACACACTCTTTTCTGTCAAAAAATTAATGGACGAGACTAAAAGTTTTAGTTTTTTACTCCAATAGGACCAAAAGTGTAAAAAAAAATTTATGGGATTAAAAGTGTTTTGGTCGAACTTATATGGACCAAAAGTGAATTTTTTCCTAAGTTCCAAGCAACCCTCCCCTAGCGAAACACATTTTATGGACAAATGTGTGAGTCTCCGGCCAAAGCAACAATACCTCGTGCAAGTGTATGGTGGTCGAGAAGGCAAGTGCATGTCACATCATATTGACATTGTCCTTAGGAACGAGGCCATGTGCCCTATCCAGGCTAGAGCTGTAAATGAGCCGAGCTCGAGCTGAGCCTTGTAAAATTTACAGGCTCGAGCTTGAGCTCGTCTCAAATAATTTGAGCTCGAGCTCGAGCTCATCGAGTCCAGTTTTTAGAGCTCGAGCTCGGGACAAATGAGCAAAGCTAGCGCTCGAGCTTGAGCTCAACTTATTTGCTCGTTCGAGTTTGAGCCAAGCTCGAAATTTTGGCTAACAAAAATATACCATGTAAATGAAAAGTTATGATTCTCAGTCTTTGTATTTCTATATAACGTTCTAATTCTAAGTTTAGGGTTTAGGGTTTAGAACTTAGGGTTTAACTGTTTAAGGTTTAGGACGTGAGGTTTAGGGTTTAGGGTTATATCTTATATTCTTTTTCCCTTTTTTTCTTAATCATCGTAACAAAACTAGAATTTTGGTATAACTCGACAAGTCTTAAATTTCACAACTTAAGTAGTTTTTCAATATAGTTTAGGAAAAAAAAGTGGATAAAATCTAGGGTTTAGGATTTAAGGTTTAGGGTTCTATCTTATATTTGTTTTACCTTTTTTGCTTAACCATCGTAACAAAACTAGAATTTTGGTATGATTCGACAAGTCTTACATTTTACAATTTAAGTTGTTATTCGCTATAGTTCAGAAAAAAAAAGAGGATCCTTACGTAATGTGGTTTTATAAATTTCAATATGCATATACTGAGTTTTATAAATTAATATGCATATACACCACACATTCAAAATGGGTGGGCTGGTTTTCACACCCACCCCAAGTGTTTATGTGGTGAAAAACGGATCGGGAGCAACACTCCGGATTCATCTTAGAATTTTCTGGATTAGTGGCAGGACCAAAAAGACAACGATAGAGAGGTAAATATGATTTTTCAAAAATACATAAGCGGATTAGTAATTGCGTTTTTCGTCAGGTATTGTAGATGTAATTAAACCTATTTTGCAAATGCGGAGTATAAATATCATTCTCATTCTTGCAGAAACTAGGAAAATACTCATGCTTCTGGCCAATATTTTGAAACTCGAACCGTTCATCGAACAAGAAAATGAACTGGGTCAAGGTTTATTGATTCGACCGGCAGATCAACCATTTTCAAATCGATGATGACATAATTATGTAATAAATAATAATATACTACTAAGATGTTTTTGCAATAAATAATTATAAGTTATTAGTGTTTATAAGATGTCTTCTAAATTTATAAGTTCTTTGTCTTATAAATTGTTAAAAAATAAGTCAGGTCCCTAACTTATTTTTTATGGGCTTATAAGCTCTAAACAACTTATTTTGAGAGTTTATAAGTTGTTTTATAAATAAAAAGTCTACCACACTTTTGAACAACTTATAAACACTGATACAACTTATAAGTTGTTTTTAAGGAGCTTAAAAGTTTAGTCAAACATAGGGGTGTTCATTCGGTTAAACCGAATCGAAATTTCGGTTTGGCAAAATCCGAAACCGAAACCGAACCGTAAAGGCCCGGTTCGGTTCAGTTTTAACTGATTGGATTTCGGTTAACCATTCGGTTAACTGATTTTTGACAAAAAAAAACAAAAGAAAAAATACTAAATCGGCCCAGCAATTCAACAAAGATGAAAATTCATATATATATACACAAACACATACTCATACACACACTCTAGAAAGATGGGGAAAGAACAAGGAGAGTTGGAGAGGGAAGCCGAGCCATGAGAAGAAGGATAATTGAGGGAGACGGCGGCGTGCGTTGACGGCGACGGTGCGACAGCGGCAGCAGCAGCAGCAGAGGCAGAGATGAAGTGTTGAAGGCAGAAGTTTCAGATTTGAGATTTGAGTTGGCGTGACTGGGTGTGGGTGGGTGAGGTAATTGGGTTAGGTTTTTAAACTTCATATTTTAGCCCCCTAATGTTTATATAAATCCCACAATAACCCCCCTATATTAATATAAAATTATATATAATTTAAAAACATTTCGGTTCGGTTTGGTTAACCGAACATGGAAATCTAAACCGAACCGAAAACCGAAATTTTCTGAAAATAAAAACCGAAAGCCGAACAGAAAATCTCGGTTCGGTTTCGGTTCAAACAGAAAATCTCGGTTTCGGTTCGGTTCGGTCGGTTAACCAAACCGTGAACACCCCTAGTCAAACACCCTCTAAATGTTATAAAATATAAAAAATATGGAAAGAAAACATTTCTTTTCAGCATTTTTAATTAATCTTCTCTACATTCAACACAATTTATACGAGAAAAATCCCATGTACCCCCCATGTGATAGCCCTAATTATTCAAAAGCCCCCCTGTGATACAAAAATTCACAGAACACGCCCCTATGAAAAAAATAAAGACATTCACTGCCCCTTTGACTTATTTTGCCTAAATCACTTTTATTTTAATTTTTTATTTTCTTTTTCTTTCTTTCACCTTCTTCTTCCTCCTATACACCACCACCACACCTTCACCTCGGAATAGCCCAGCCGTCACCAGTCACCACTACCATCCACCAGTGCCGCCTCATAGTAGCCTCTCATCACCACCAACATCTACAACAACCAACCTATCGCACCGCCGCCAGCACGGCCCCGAACCCCCGTCGCAAACAACACCCCATCGCATCGCCACCACGGAGTTAACTTCCCACCCCCGTCGCGAATCTAGCCATAGGCACCATATCCACCACCGTTAACCCCAAACCCGACCGCCCCTTCAACTGGTCCTTGTTCAACACAGTCGATTTGCAGAAGGGCGGCGATGGAGACGAGCTTTGATTTGCAAAAGGACAGCGATGACAACTGGCTTCGATTTGCAAAAGGATGTGGCGGCATTTTTTATTTGGAGAAGGTGCGACGACGACGGAATTGTAGAAGGCGGCGATGGCGACGGCGTTGGCGTTGTAGAAGGCGGTGGCTGAACATGGCAGCGTGAGAATGAGTGGTGGTGTGGGTATAATGTTGCAGGTATACATACATATATACATACATATACTTATGTGTGTATATATATTGTTAATATATCATTATAAAGTATATATTTGTATATAAAATATGTTTCTAAATAAAATAAATAATTAAATATAATATGTTTAATATGGACCGTTGATATCTTTTAGATTTATGAATGTAATTAATCAAATTTAAACAATATATAGATATTAAGACCGTCGATTTTATCTTATTTGATCCAATGGTTGTTAATCAGGGACAAAATTGTCCAAAAAGATCAAAAAAATTATAACCAGTCGCACTACGCGCATAGGAACTTAAATTGTACCTTTATTTTTTTTTCATGGTGGGTATTCTGTGAATTTTTGTATCAAAGGAGGGTTTTTGAATAATTAGAGCTATCACAGGGGTACATGCGATTTTTCCCCAAATTATGCCAATATTGTACGACAAACAATATCAAAGTTTTTACCGCTACTAAACAGTAAAAGCTGAAACTTCAAAAATAAAAGCAGAATATATATATATATATATATTACCTTATATTCATAAGCATGAATCACTGTTAATTTGGTCGTTTTTCCGTTACTTTTTCGGCCTCTCCGTTTTCAATTTTTCTTTGCTAGAATTGACACCGTTTGGTCAGCCGTGATTATTGACTGACTTTTGTTTTCCTTTTTTATCTATAATTTTTCTGTGGGTGTCCTGCTGTCTCCTCGGTTTTCAACGGATCGGTGGATTTACGATTTGTTTTGTGGCCTTTCGCCGGCCAGCGTTCCCGGAAGGGCGGTGCCGGCCGGTGCTATCCAGGCCCTTACATCGGCGGGGCTACTTTTCCCCCCTATATGATCGGCAGTACACTTTCTTTTCTCCTCAGATTCAGTCTCTGCCGGTTCGTCTTCTCTCCAAATAAGCTGCTGTTTTCGACTCCGCAACGCATCGAGGTTATTTTCTCATATCTCACTTGTTATTATTTCTGCTGGTGTTTGCTATTACATTTTTTTGGTGTAACAACTTCCTCCGCTGTCACGATTCGATAGGATAATGCAATTATTCGCTAAATGAGGAGTATGTGTTTGTTATCTTCAATGTATCGAAATAAGGGAGAACCCACAGAATTGTGCTGAGAGAGAGAGAGAGAGAGAGAGAGAGGCGTCGAGGTAGAAGACACGGTGTAAATGCGAGTAAAAAAACCTAATAATGAGTAACCTTAATTTAACTTCAGGCATCACAACTTATCAATGGTGGATATGAATTGGAATTTGTTTAACTGCTGTATGTTGTGTTTAGGGAATTTGGTGCAGCTAATTTGGGAGTTTAATTTTTGTCTAGGAATTTGAGTGGCATGCATAAGAGCTGATAAATGGGTCTCAATTCAAATGTTGGAATTGTGTGTCCTAAAAAAAAGGGGTGAATTCCCATGTCCATGAATCTAAGCGATCCAGTCAAAATAACTGCCCCTTTAACATAAAATCTGTGTAAAGTGATAAGTGGCCACCACTAATCCAGGAGCTATTTCATTTCCCATTTAATTATGTATTTCAGGTTGTGAGTAGATGATGAAAATATTATATACACTTTATTTGTATATCTAATTCGATTCCTCCACAACAAACTTGCTCATAGGACCGGCTAAACTTTGAGGGTCAAACTGTTGGTTTTGCTTTGATGTTTATATGACCTACTACTACTTTATTTCTTCTTTCGTTCGAAATAGCTAGGGTGTTATCAAGGGTACGCTTTGCGTGGGTTTGACTGGTGTGTACTGTGTAATTATGTGTGTGGTTGTGTTTATGTTGTGTGTTGGGGGTGATGCAAGGTTTGGTTATGCGTTATGGACATCGATGAATCGAACGGGTTGCGGCGACTGCAATATAGTCAGCGGACGCCTGAACAATGGCGTTGTGACTCGGACCGACATAGAGTTGTGTGTGCGGATAGGAAGAGGAAGCGAGCCTGTCGTATGGACATGTCTGCTCCTAACCCGGGTGATGTGTATGAGTTTAGTTCGGCAGATAGGGGAGCCATGTCGGCGGGGTCGTGTTCAGGGTCAGTAGTTGGCAACCCTCCTCCAATCAAGCAATGTTTAGGTACGTTTTGTTTTTTATTTTCTGGGAATTTAGTCTCTTCTTTCAGTATTGTTGTAGTTGAGTTGAGTTATCAGCATTTTTTTTTGGAACAATTGAGCATATTATTTCAACCAAACTGTCTTACAACTTCCACAGGGATGACCATTTACACACCTGCCACAAATAGAAACTATCGATCAAACCTATATTGTATTGAGGCCCAAATCCTCTCTATCAACTTTCTATTTGTACTATAATTGGAGGTAAATATTCTTTTATTTCTTTCAGTCCACACATGATAAACAATAGCTGCCAAAAGAGCCCGCTTTTTGCAACTTAGTTCTGATTTTCCTTTGCTCACTTTGATACCCCTTATCACATACTCAACCCACCCGCATTTGTTAGTTGTTAAGCCCAATTTTAACCAACATTGTTTCATAAAATCTCTTGTGAAATCACATTTAAAAAAATAAGTGATTCCTGTTTTCCTCTTTTCTGGCACAAAAGATACAGCTCTGGTCTTCTATATTCTGCCACCTTGATAGCCGATCCCTTAAGTTATCAGCATTATTTGTTGTTTTATATCATTTTTTGGAATATAGTGTGCTCTTTCAGTATTGTTGTGGTTACTCTGATCCAATGTAGTCTGATTGCTTATATAGCCGTCCCACATCGGAATTATAAAACCATTGTGCTACATTATGTTGTATTTTATTTCTCAAGGGTAAAGAATTCGCCTGTTTTAGTATTAATGGTTTAGGGTTTAAGAAATGGACAACATGAAATGAATAACGATATTTTTTTAAAAAAGATTAGCGATGAAAAAGATATGAAATGTATATGTATATCACATATGTATATCTCTATATGTATGTATATCACCGGACCGTTGTCAGATACCAGAGGCACAATTTCCAATCTTACTTTCGGAAAGCAGATAGATTAATCTGGGACTTTCATGAAATAACAAATTGAGTAGTATTAATCAGATAATTGTCAATAACTAATTGTATTATCTTTACATATATATATATATATATCTACATATGTGAATTTTGTATTTTTTTTCTCAATTGCAAAGAGAATACATCCACCTTACGTATAATAACTGTTGGTTGATGAATGGATAAGTATTCTTATTATTGTTATATAATAAATGTAAAATTTTTTTAAACTACGATGATTGCTGTTATTATCAGTAACATTTTGCGAGTATTAATAAAGTTGCATGTCAAATTGCTTTAATAAACAATATTTTTCTAAAATTACTATTTATTGACACTCAAGTGTATTTCACAAGAAGAGTGTTTTCGCAAGAAGAGTGTATTATATTTGTTATACAATTGCTAAGTTATTTTATAAAGTACATATGAATTTGGCCAACCCGAGAGCATGTTAGAATTCCCCCTTATTTGATTCGGTTGTGATGTGGACAAATTTATCCTTCGCTCGCTATAAATGTATTTCTTTAATAGATCATCAGGTGTAATTGAAGAATTCAGAATAAAGCATGGGAATGGTTTTTCTATGAGGGGTTTTAAGGTTGTAGAATTATAGGGCATTTGTTTGTCACATTCGTGTAAGCTTCTGTTAAATTACTTTTTCCTTTTTCTTGTAATGATTTTTTGTTACACGGACATCTTTGCTTATGCGTGCTGGACAAATGTTGTGTGAACAAATGAGTCACACAAGATCTCCTACTGCAAAATGGAGTCTATTGCATTTATTATATGCATGACAAGTGTATAATTTTTTTTTTAAAACATATAATTGATTTGAATTTTGTACACTTATCAAGTATAGATGTGAATACAATAGGAGATGCAACTCTATTTGCAATAGAGCAATAGAGGATCTTTAATGTTTTTATTTATACCACTATAATGATATTTAATGGCCATCCTAAAGTTTTTATTCCTGTTGACTTACTCTATTCCGTTTAGATTTTGTAACTCAAATGAGGCAGCGTCTGCACTAACTTAAAAAAATGCAAATTGTATAAATATTCAGGTAGTAAATTGACAAAACCTTGAATGAGAACTTTGGGGATATTTGGAAATTTAATTTCAAAGAGTTCACGGAAATTCAGAAAAATATCTAGGATTTTAGAATCAGACTTTTGATTAGCAAATCCATAATCGCGGTAATGTAATTTTTACCCGCCTTTTTTTTCCCAAATAAATAATTCCGTAGGCGCTGGAGATAAGTACAGAAATATATATCGAAATAACGTATGTATAAACGGTGCCGGAAGTACAGCTAAAATTTTCGGTAACTTTCGGAAAGTATACAGTGATCGAAAGGGCTACCGGAATAAGCAGGCCCCAGCTGCGTCAGAAGTAATGATATTGATTTCAGACTGCCTTTCTTAATTTTGTTTGCTGAATCCATTTTTGGTGTTTTTGGGCAGGAAGCTAAATGTATGGGTGATACTTAGTGGGTATCAAGTGATACTTAGTGGGTAACGGGTGTTGGACTCTCGTGAATATTAACCACACAGAGTGTTAAAATATGTGTGAGGTCCATCAAAAAATATATATATTTTAATGTGTATTAACAATTTGTGTGGTGAATAGGCTTTGAGAAGTTGAACAATATGAAATGAATAACGAGATTTCTTTTTTTAAAGATTAGCGTTGAAAAAAGATATGAAATGTATATGTATATCACATATGTATATCTCTATATGTATGTATATTATAAAAGTATAGGTGATTTTTCAAAACTTTTGGTATACTTAATACATCCTTATTTAATTTACTTTTCTAATAGCGAAGAGTGAAATAACAAACAATAATATATATTCAAACAATAATTAGATATATTATTTTATTAGGACTTTACAATTGAATGGAAAAACAAATAGATGTTGGTATTGCATTAAATTACTTTCCTTTATTTTAATTGTAAACTTTATTTTAGTTTTAATTGTATTCAGTTCCGTGACATGTTCTGAGGCTCCAATTGGCAATCTCTCATATAAAGTATCACTTTTGGTCCAGTGACAGCGAGTTAAAGTCTTATGTCATTTGGCCTTAATAATTTGTAATCATATTATTATAGACCATGTAATTCAATTTTTTAACAGCAAAAAAATCAAATAAGAAAAAATAGAAATCCGACGAGGAGTGTTCAGCATCGTTGTTATAGAAGCACAAATAGAAACAAGACGATTGTTGGTTTGGGCCATTGCCACCGTGCAACTGCACGGTGACACCATTTAACTAGTATATATATATATATATGTATAGACACACGCATACAGGTTTATATATAAGAAAATGTTTTAACAGTACAAGATGACTGCTTCTATATGATCTGAATTTTGAAGATATGATGCCAATTTTCACTTTCAGGAAGAAAGGAAAAGAGGATCTGATCTCATGGACTGGCCGGTTCCAACACCGGCGAACTAGTCAAACGGTTGGACTGCTAGGTCGAGCATTTTTGCATAAAAGATAGCGATTTACAGCTCCAAAAGGTTTCGGGATTTAGCCCGGGCAGTATTTAGGACCGGTAACTGGATTGAACGGTCCAGGTTGGGCTTCAAAACATTGCTTTTGGCAGACATTTTTGGGTAGCAATCAGTATTAAAATTAGACAGCTCATTCCACCACTTTAATGGGGCTAAGAAACTTATATTTTTACATAGAGTTACAGTGAACTCAAGAAATACAAGTATAGTAGAATGAATCTTGTTAAAAGTGTAACTATGGAAGCACCTTCCTTCATCTGTCATATGCCTTTGAATCCTGTAGAGAGAGAGAGAATATCCCACTTAATGGCCACTTCCCAATTTACACAGAAAATTTGTCAAGTCGAAAACAGATGTTACCGAATCTAGCATGAGTAAAGTCACGTTCACCAAGTTAGATATCATTCTGAAGAAATAATTTGCAATTCCACCTTTTCATTATTTGAGAGAACACATCGAAAACAAGAGCGTTGTCGGGTTAATTTCCAGCATAAGCATACTTGTTGGGGAGTAATTGGCCTATCCAATGAGAAAACTCGTTGTTTCTATGTGAAATAAGATATACAATGAATGATATGTATGCTGCGGTCCCAGCAGAGACGAGCAAACCAATCAACAGCCCATTGACTTCAGAGAGAAAGAAGTCGAGCAGAAGATACCCATTTATCACCATCACTAGTGCTGCCACTGTCCATGCAATCCTCTATGAACACACCAGAAGCGTAAAAGAGAAAAATATAGGATTAGATGCTCCATCTTTACCTCATAAGAAATAGGAACAAAAATAACAATAATAATAAAAAAGAATTATATCCAGAAACTAGCATTGAATGGAAAGTTCATGGAAAAATTGTACATGCCCCTTTATGAAAAATAGCCCGTGCTTAACATGGTTTAGTTTATATCTTCTTTATCCTCTAGCTAAAGCAAGATTTCAGAATTGATTGAGATTTTACTATTATGGGAAAGTTACACAAGGGGAATAATGCATGAGCCAGATTGCAGTAGTCAAAATTAATGTGAATAGATATCTAACATTAACTGCACGGTGCAGCACATTTAGCATATCTAGGCTGCATAAGCTAGTATCAACAACATGTGTCCACTACTTCAAAAACTCAACAGATGTTCAAACTTTTAATCGGATACACTACATGCTTTTGTTGATCAGAAAATTAATTTTGTTTTTAGTCTAACACTTCATTCTTCCTCGATAGACCTTTACTCCATAACACTACATAATAGAATGTGCTTTCCTTGATCAGAATATTTTAATTTGATTTTCAGTTTAATACTTCATGTTACTACATATACTTCAGAGTATGAAATGAAACGTTGTTACCTCAAGTACGGGTCCAATCTTAAAGACTCCCATAACCTCCTCCTTGGCCACCAAGGTGAGAAGAGGAATGAGCGCAAAAGGTATCTGTACAGATTGTAGCACATTCAGCCATTCATTCAGCACATCTAAGGATGCTTCTGATTTATTGAAAATTAGAGCTACAACTATAGTTGGTATAATCGCACAACTTCGAGTAATCAACGCCCTCACTGATTTCTTTAATTTAAGGTCAAGAAAACCTCCCATTATAAACTGTCCAGCATAAGTACCAGTAATTGTACTACTCGTTCCAGCTGCCAATAACCCGATACCCCATATATAGAGAATTGGGAAAAGCCCACCACCATATTTTTCCTCCAGATATTGTCCCGCATTTACGAGGCCTATATTATCTGCTTGTTTAGTTCCATAAAACCCCTTAGCAAAGACAGTTGTTACAAATAAGTTGATCATGAAGGAGACAAAAAGAGCAGCTGAGGACTCGATGTTATTGTAGTTGATTGCTTCTTGGACTTGACCTTTCTTGTTATGGTCAACTTCTCTTGACTGCACCAAAGCAGAATGTAAAAAGACATTGTGAGGCATTATTACACAACCCACAACTCCCACAGCTTGTCGAATTGTTCTTGAGCTAAGTTTTGGAACCAAAAGACCTGTTAAGAGGATTACTTTAGTTTCATAGTTTCTGAAAGCCGAGGGGGTCTATCTGTATTTAGACAACTTATGGTGAGGTTTCTATCATTATTTATTTATTTTTTATTTAATCTATACTATTAAGAACTGAAGAGGAGCTTCGAGAAGTTGTTTTGGTCTGTCAAGCAGTTTTGGTGAAGATAGCAGTTTTTCTAGGTGAGTCGGGTATACGTACACCATGCAAATATTATAGTGACACCTCATATATTTTAATGAAGTGACTTAATAACATTCACATGGAAACTGATAAAGGGAAAACTTTTCTATATGATCTCTTTATTCTTTTTTTAGCCACATTAAATTTTATTACTCATCTCTCGCATTTTACTTAATGTCAACAAATTTGATTCAAAAGTCTTCTAGTCAAATTTTTATTTTTGCACACGCATCGAGTCTGACCGACTAGTTTTCAATAATGGGCAGGGGTGTAGTGATGGTGCAGTTACATGTCCGATTACTTCACATTTAACAAAAGAAAATCAGAGTTAAGGATCTAACCAATTAGAAGCTCCGTTTTGCTTGGTTTAGCATCGGCAAACATCCAAGCAAATGTTAGGGCCATGGTTGAAATGAGAACTGCAAAAAGAGCTTCCAACTTCCTCACTCCATAGTTTTCAAGAAGTAAAAATATGAAGCTGTATGAAAATTAAAAGAAAACAGCTTTAAGCCATCAAAGTGAACTCTCATCACCTAAAATACAATCACATAGAGACGTGACGAAATCAACATTCATAAAGCCTAAATTATTGGGTGCTTTCCAAGTATGAAAACACTTCCAATATATAAAAGACAAACAGATAGACATAACACCTAAAGCAATGAGTGCTAGCTGAGCATGAAAACACCCAACTCTGTTTCTTTTCACGAAAAGTTAGAAATAAGATAGTTTATATTCAGATACGAGGCCAAAATTATATCTTCCCCTACAAAACTAGCAGTATCAGAGACGAACACGACAAAAGTAACTCTAATGGTAAATACCTTAATATTGTTTTTTCTGATAATTGGAGATAGCTACATATTCAAATGCAATATTGAAGTTGATTTCCACTAACATATAAACTAAGCCACTCTTCCACCAAAAATATATATAGAGAGAAAAAGTAGTGTTGGGTTCCACAGAGATTTTTTTAGCAAACAATTAATACAGCATAGTGCATAATACAACACACTCTGTTGACTGGTAACATCAACAACAGTGCTTTTAACAATAAACTCCCCATCAAAACAAAATTAATCTGGCATTACAAGTAAAAACTAATTGTACAGAAATACAAAGATATAAGCACATAACAATCAAGACAAGAATTTCAAATTTGAGCCACATATATTTAGTTGATGTAATTAACTCAATTCTCTAATTTCCACCCATGATAATCAAGAAAAATAAGCATCTCTACTTCAAATTCAGTTCATAACAAAACTAATAAGAAAGCTAAAACTCCGAAAAGCCCGAAAAAACGTACCAATCAGAAGCAGTGATGAGGACACCAGCCCAAAGGGGCAGCACCCCACGGCTCAAAATCTGAATAGCAATGGCACTACCGATTACCTCCTGAATATCAGCTCCAATCAAGGCCACCTCCGCCATGAACCACAACAAAATCCTGGCCCAATTCGGATACTCCTCTCGACAAAGCTCCGCCAAATGCCGCCCCGTGGCCACCCCGACTCTGGCCGACAGCAATTGAATCAACAGACCCATCCCCGTTGCCCACATCAACAGCCAGAGCAACGAGTAACCCGCAATTGCGCCGGCTTGTAGATCCCCCTCCAGATTCCCCGGATCTAAAAACCCGATGCTCATTAAAAAACCGGGTCCCGTGAATAGCCATAGCTTCTTGAACGAGAATGGGGGCACGATTGAATAGTCCTGTGACTCTAATTCGAAATCGACGACCAGGATTTTGTCGCGGGGCTCGTAGGCTGATTCTTCGCCGTCGATTGGTTCGGGTGTTTTGATTAAAGCGGAGTTGGGTGATGGGGAGGGTAATAGACGGTGGGATTCGTCTTCTTGTTGTTGGGGATTGGAGGGTTCATGGTGTTGCGGTGGGGGTGGACTCATTGGATAAATATATATATATATATATATATATATATATGAATTTGAGCTATGGTTTTTTCCCGGTGAGGTGAGGGGGGTTTTACGGGTTGAGGAGGAGGAGAGGGTGGCGGAAATCAACGGTGGCGTGTTGGGGGATTATGGCGGGGTTTTTGTGGAATTTATAGATTACTACCAGGTAGAAGAAATTGAATGCGGTGATTATTATGTATGTATGTATGGATTATAATGTATGTATGTGAAGGTTGGTTTGTTGTTGTGAGTGTGATGGGCCACTGTTGGCATTGGCATATTGTGCGTTGACACGTTTCATGTAGCCGGAGAATCGAAAAATGATTAGGATGAATTTTCATTTTATTTTCACCCTTTATTTTGTAAAATGGAGGGGAAAATAAGTTTTTTATTTTTGTGTTTGGTTGTGTTTCTCAAAATAGTTAAAATTGATGATTTAATGATGTGTGAAATAATTGAGTCAGTTAAAAATAATAATTATTTATTTGATATAGATTAAAAAATAAATAATATTATATTGCTTAAATATACTTGTGAGTAAAAATAAAAAAAAATTGACCCTAAAAAAGCATTAAAAATACTCAAATCAGTATTAAAATGTGCATGAACCTATGAAAGTTAATACTACGTATTTTATTCCACTATAACACCATAATTGCCACCGAAAAAATGAATTTTTAGAAGGAGATGTAAGAGAAAGAAAAAGGTGAGTGTGAATTGATAAAATAAAAGGCAATTATTGGAGAATGTAAAGTCGAAAATAAAAATAAGTGTATTTTCAGTTGATAATGGTATAAATTGTATATTTTCATTTGCAAATAAGAATAAAAATGAAAATGAAAATGTGCTCCGAAAGCACAAACAGAGCCTTAGGGGTTGTGCTAGAAAACGAACTAAACTTCTCTGTATTCGATTCGAGATTGTTTGTTAAAAGTTCGTTTGAGCTTAGTTCATTAACATATCAAACCAAATTTGAACAACTTTTTGTGTGTTCGATATGTTTGAAGCTCGGCTCGAGCTCAACTTGATTAGTAAAAATTAATAAAATATGTGCAAAATAATCAAGCTACTTGAACTCGGCTCGATTAAATCTTGCTTGAGCTTCTCTCGATTAACAATCAAACAACCTCAAACATAAATTTTGAAGCTCGATAATAATTCAAATAACCTTTAATAATAATTTATTCGACTCAACTCGACTCGTTTACAGCCCTATTTAAGAGTTAATGGTTTATTAACATTTCAAATCCTAGGTGCCACAACCCCTATAGTACTTCTTGTTACATCAAATGAATATATAACAAATGTATGCTCGATTGATTCAACTATGATAAGGAAATCTTTGATTTTTCTTCGGATCATATTTTTTTTGTCTTCATTATAATTAGTTGTGTTTGCACTTGTTATATATCAGTGTGACATAACATGTTGTATTACATGATTGTGTACCATATAATTTTATTTTCTTTTTATTTTCCTTTGGTTGACACTTGAACTAGTTTATTGAGTTATTTCCCCTTGAACATTATGTTGACATTATCACTGTACCGACCAAAAGAATGAAAAAAATTATGTTGACATTATGCATACAATATCAAACAAAAGAAGAGGACATTATGTGAACATCATTTTTATCTTATTTTTTGGTAAGAACATCGTGCAGATGTTGTAATCGTGATTAAAAAATTGTAGATTACGAAAATTCTAGTACAAATCATACTTGATCGACTTAAAAAGCATAATTATTAAATAAATTATATTTGACATATCATTGCTCACTTAGAATGTGATTACTTTTTTTTTTCTTTTTTTTCAGGGTGTCCTAAAGACTAATCAAATGAGGTATGGTCAAGTGCAATTGTGGAGATCTCTCCCAAATAAATTTTTTTGCATTCACCAGGGCTTGAACGCAAGACTTCTTGCTTAAACGACCATTCGACTCGTATTAATGTCTTTTAATATAGGGAATTGATAAAAGCACTTTATTTTGTGATAAATGCACTCAATCTTTATTTGAATTTATCACCATGGGCAAAAATGCCCTTTAGCCTATGTAATTCTTACCATTTATTTGTCAAGCTAGTATAACACGAGACAATAATTTTCTGATTAATTCGATTGTTCATAATTTGAAAATTTAAAGTGATGGATAAGTACCATAGATAAGAAAATATACATATGTAAATGTGTCAAAATTCATTTACTTATTTAAATTCAAATTAAAATAAACGTTACTTATCTTGGATAAGGATTGACAATTATATATAATTAAGTTTAGCAAAAAATACAAATACAGCTATTATTCTCGATGGTAAAATTGAGTTCACTAATGCTATTTAAGTGTAGCACCATATGACAATTTATTGATACCTTTTTGATATTTTTTAGGCATTTAATGTTATATTAATTACCAATATTGACTATTGAACAAATCATGAACAACACATGCATATATTTGAATGAGTTTGATATGAAATTATCCGACTTTGAATATATAAGGCAAACTAATAGTCTTATTGCATTGATATAAAAAGTAGGTGTTCTTAACTTCTTATAAGTTTCATAACCTCATTACGGGTATAACATGCTTTAGCAAGAAGAAAATAAAGAAAAAGATGTTTGAGAAAAAAAGGAAGCATTTTTTTTTTTGGAATTATTTCTGCAAAGTTTTGTGACAAATGAATTATGCAAAGTTAGGATTATTTAGAAGAGATAATTAAGTTTATTTCTTAATTTGATAGAAGTTCTATATTATATGTTGAGGGGTATTAGTGTCAACTTAATTAATTTAAAAGAAATGTGGAGTGCCATCATCAAAAAATGGAGTGTCAATATAGACTCCCTTAATATAATGTGAATTATATTTAAGTTCAACCAAAATAATATATTTGATACAAATTTATTTTTGGTTATGAAATATTAAATTGCCTAGGCTGGCTGCTTGATGTCTCATGCCTGCACCGCTATCTTTCTTTCATGATTACGCTAAACCACAATCTTTTATGTTAATCCTTATGCTAATCGAGAAATTCTATGTTAGACCTAATAATAATAATTCTACTAGCAGTAGCACTCACAAGTCACAGCTCCGTAGAATTCTTCGCAGAGAAACTGTAAGGGCCAAATGAGGATTCAAGATATATTTGATGTCTCAAAATAATGATTCTCTTTGCTATTATCAAGTTAAACCTGTTAATATTTCTATTGTTTTATTATACTGGTTGTTTGGCAATTTTGACATGATTACATTTTTTATCTTAATAATTTTCATATTGTTGAATTACTTTTAGAATAAATATTAACTAGATAGTTTATTATTACACTAAGAAAATAATAAATTTCTAATCAATTTTAACAAAACATCAATACTTTGGGATGAAATGAGTAGTATATTGCCCATTAATCATACTTGACAAGAATTAAACAAACTGCTATGAAGAGAGAGTCAAATAAATATTGTTTATACTTGAATTTGTATTAATTATTGAATAGAATTGTATATGAAATAGTAACAAGGATAGAGTATTAACAAATACAAAACTAATTGAATCATTCTCAATTTATTTATGATTATAAACTTTATCATGTTTCTTTTTGTTTTTGGAAATGCGTTTTCGTTTTCAACTTATTTTGAAAATAGAAACACACTTAATAGTATTTATAAATGAAAATTATCATTGTCATTTTCACTTACAGATTTTCTAGTATAACAACATATCATTCTATAAAATTACATTTCATCTCTCTTGTGCTATATTGAAATAAAGCACATAAGTTCAACCTTCAAGATCTTATGCACATTTTAAAACTCATTTTCAACATTTCTGGTGCTCTTTTTTCGGGTCTATTTTTTATCGTTACGTCTTATAAATATATTTAATTAGTACAATTTTATCTACAACACTATTCACATAATTATTAACTTGAACCAACTCAATCGTTTCATACATCATTAGCTGTCAACTTCTCATTTGACTTGATTTTTTTGCATCATCTCAAACCTATTTCAAAAAAACAGAACCAAACATGTCTACCATTTTTAAACAAAAATCGAGAAATTCATTTTTTCGTAGATTTTTGAAAATGATGGTTGGAAGTGAAATTAAAACACATCCAAATATAACCTAAGTAATGTGTCTACTTCCTTCTTATTTGGCTTCACCCCCGTCTATTGTTCGTGATGCATCTTTTGTTGCAAATCTGTGCACTTTGTAAGAAAATTTTCTGAAAATAGTAATACGACGAACAATATGAGAATCGAGGCGAGAGATGAACTCTCTATCCTTAAAGCTATATTGCCCCGGCTACGGTGGTACGGGATCGTGCAATTAACTTCCCAAGATACAACGATTATATTTGTAATTGAACCACTTCAAGAACAAACAACCACGAACTATATTTGCCTAAGAACTCTCAGATTTGTATGTATGCAGAATGTTTGAGAAATGCAGAAATAGATTTCTGTTTTTGGTGGTCTTTAAAACCACCTTGGAGAGCCTTTTTATAGGCAACAAAACTTGATGAAAAACCAAAATAGAAAGCCAAAACGAATCAGCTTATTAAGGTCAAAAGTTTTGGCTCCAAAGTTTTAACTTTCGGCTGGCAACCATGTGAAGAAACGTCTGAAATCCTCAGCATGAGAAAGGAATAGGACAGCTCTGGTTCCAGGAAGAAGAACAGGAAAATGGGCCTAAAATTAATTGATTAATTTTGGCCCAAAAGAAAATTGGGCCCAATTAATCAAATTAATTCAACTTTGGCCCAAAAAGATAATTAGGGGTCCAAAGCCCAATAACCGCAAGCCCATAGCCCATGTCCCATGTCCCATGTTCCAAGGCCCAAGGCCCAAGGCCCACGACCCACGACCCGGACCCGGACCCGGCCCGTGCCCGTGCCCGTGCCCGAGCCCGAGCCCGAGCCCGAGGTCCGAGGTCCGGTCCGGTCCACCGGACCGCCCGAGTGAGGAGCTAAGAAATTGGGCCAAGACACAATTGCATAGCTCTTCCCCCTTTCACACAAAGGCCCAAAGTGGATGACCCAAAGGGCCAACCCTTTACCTTGAGGTAATTGTATATAAACTCATACAACTTATGATTTATATCCAATGTGGGATATCCACATTCAAACACCCAACTTTAGCAATTAATTTCTCATTCGTTTCAACTCCGAATTGAGAAATTTGAAATGATAAACTTATCTACTACCGAAGTAGAATAAACTTATCCGATAATATTTAGTATCCCCGATACTTATGGTGTTCGAATTTCGTACGCAAAAGTGGTGTTCACTCACTTTTTCATACACCCACAATATCCAACAATCCCCCACACGAATGAAATTAATGCAATTTGATGCAATGCATGAAACTGAGAGTTCAAACGACTTTTTATCACATCAGAAGAGGTAGCTTTTGGCTTTGAACCTTTCTTAGTGAGATATCATCGGATTTACTAGGCTACCCAATGAACATGATGCCTTGAATTGTTTAGCCGTTCGTGTAAGACCAGACAATGATATTCACATGATAAATTTTCTAAGCAAATTTTTTAGTTCTCACTGTTGGACCCATTTTGGCCATGGCGCCCTCTCTTGGTTTCATAAATGTTTACATTTTACCCAATGTTGAGGCGGCCTACACCTCACACTTACATAGGTGATCTCCTATTTAAGAGTATCCTACCATACTCTACTTCATTTTCATGACAGTATAGGAATCATTAAAAGTTCAGACTTACCCTTTGCTACACTTGTAGGATGCACTTCCTTATCCTAGGCAATGGGTTTAGAGTTTATTAAACTCTTAAGTGCTCTCCAGAATTTTCACAACTTAGTTGTCCCATTGAACCATGATCTTGGGATCTCCAGTCAATATGGTTGGGTTACCGCTGTGTCAATTTTTAATTTGTAGACTTTAACCCCATTCCTCTTGATAGGTAGCATATTTGATCTCTAGGCAATCCTTTCGTCAAGGGATCTGCAATATTCTCTTTTGATTTCACATAATCAATGGAAATAATCCCGTTAGAGATCAACTGCTTAATGGTATTATGCCTACGACGAATATGTCTAGACTTACCATTATACATACTACTCTGAGCCCTCCCAATTGCCGACATACAGTCGCAATGAATCAAAATCGGAGGCACAGGTTTTTCCCAACAGGGAACATCTTCTAAGAAATTTCTTAGCCACTCAGCTTCTTCACCAGCCTTATCTAAAGCTATGAATTCTGATTCCATTGTGGAACGGGCTATGCAAGTTTGCTTAGAAGATTTCCATGACAGCGCTCCTCCACCAACGGTAAATACATACCCACTTGTGGACTTGGAGTCGTTCGTGTCAGATATCCAATTAGCATCGCTGTATCCCTCAATTACAGCTGGATATTTGGAGTAGTGTAATCCATATTCTTTAGTATACTTTAAATACTTAAGAACTCTAGTTAAAGCATTCCAATGCTCTATACTAGGATTACTCGTGAACCTACTCAACTTGCTCATAGAATAAGCTAGATCAGGGCGAGTACAATTCATGATATACATCACACTCCCAATGATCCTAGCATATTCTAACTGCGATACGGGTTCGCCATGGTTCTTGCGTAGATGAACGCTCAAGTCCACTGGCGTCTTGACTGGTGCACTATCGCTAGGAAGGAATTTTTCCAAAACCGTCTCAACGTAATGAGATTGCGATAAGACTAGTCCTTCAGAAGTTCTCAGGATTTTAATCCCTAAGATGACGTCTGCAAGTCCCATATCCTTCATGTCAAAGTTCTTCTTTAACATGCCTTTAGTATTCATGATGATTTCATGATTACTACCCATTATCAACATGTCATCTACATATAGACACACGATCACATATGCGTTATGTGTTTGTCTAACATACACGCATTTATCACATTCGTTGATCTTGAAACCATTTAACAACATCGTGTTATCAAACTTTTCATGCCACTGTTTTGGCGCTTGTTTAAGTCCATAAAGTGACTTTACAAGTTTACACACTTTCTTCTCCTTTCCAGGAGCAACATACCCCTCGGGTTGTTCCATGTATATTTCTTCATCTAATTCTCCGTTCAGAAACGCAGTCTTAACATCCATTTGATGTATCTCAAGGTTTTGCAATGCGGCAATAGCGATGAATAATCTTATGGATGTTATTCTGGTTACCGGAGAATAAGTATCGAAGAAATCAAGACCTTCCGTTTGTCGGTATCCTTTGACTACCAAACGGGCCTTATACTTATCAATAGTTCCATCAGTCTTATACTTTCTTTTCAGAATCCATTTACAGCCTAAAGGCTTACTTCCCTTTGGAAGATCAACCAACTCCCAGGTATGGTTGTGTAAAATAGACTCGATTTCACTATTGATAGCCTCTTTCCAGAGTTGAGCATCTGGACCGGACATAGCTTCCTTAATCGTATTTGGCTCCCCGTCTAATGTATATGAAACAAAATCGGGACCAAATGATTTAGGCACTCTTGCCCTTTTGCTACGACGTGGTTCTTCATCCCCAGGATTAGAACTACTCGTAAACTCATCAAATGTTCTTTTAAGAGGAACTTGCTCATTTCTTTCCTTACTTGGAAAGACATCCTCAAAAAACGAAGCATTTCTAGATTCCATGATAGTACCTTCATGAATCTCAGATATTTCTGATTTATGAACCAGAAATCGATAGGCGCTACTATTAAGTGCATAACCTATGAATATGCAATCAATAGTCTTAGGCCCTATCTTAACTTGTTTGGGTTTGGGTATTTCTACCTTAGCCAAACACCCCCACACTTTGAGGTACTTGTAAGAAGGCTTTTGACCTTTCCAAAGTTCGTACGGAGTCTCACTCCTACTTTTGTGGGGAATCTTGTTAAGGATATAGTTGGCGGAGAGGATCGCCTCCCCCCACAAATTCTGCGGTAATCCAGAATTTAACAACATCGCATTCATCATTTCTTTGAGAGTGCGATTCTTGCGTTCAGCAATACCATTGGATTGAGGTGAGTATGGTGCTGTTGTTTGATGAATAATTCCAGAGTCGGTACAGAATTCATCAAACGGCGCTCCGTATTCTCCACCTCTATCACTTCGGATAGATTTTATTCTTTTCTCAAGTTGATTTTCAACTTCAGTTTTGTAATGTGTAAACGCTCCAAGCGCTTCGTCTTTACTTCTCAGTAAATATACATAACAATACTTTGTGCAGTCATCTATGAATGTAATGAAATACTTTTTCCCACCTCTAGTTTGCACAAACTTCAAATCACAGATATCACTGTGAATAAGTTCTAGAGGTGCGGTGTTTCTTTCCACTGAAGGAAATGGTTGTTTGACTATCTTTGCCTCAACACAAATTTCACATTTATGTTCATTTTCAACTTTAAAAGTCGGTAATAAATTCAAGTTGACCAATCTTCGAATAGTATTATAATTGACATGTCCTAGTCTAACATGCCACAAATTAGAATACTCAAGCAAATAAACAGAATTCTCAATCCTTTTATTTCCACCGTTTTCAATTACAAGAGAGCGAATTACATTCATTACATTCATTTTGAAAAGGCCCTGCTCAAGGTAACCTTTTCCTACATAAATTCCTCTCTTAGTCAAAGAAAACCTATCAGCTTCGAAGACAATCTTGAACCCATTCTTGACCAAAGCTGAACCGGATACTAAATTCTTTCGAATCTCCGGAACATGAAGAACTTCAGTCAATGTCAGTTCCTTGCCTGAAGTCATCTTCAGCACAACTTTCCCCATTCCAAACACTGGTGAAGTGGCTGAATTTCCCATAAACAATCTCCGTCCTTCAGTTGGGGAATAGGACGAGAAAGCATCTCTGTCGAAACAGATGTGGCGAGTAGCCCCAGTATCTATGAACCACTCCCTCGAGTTGTCCACCATATTGGCTTCAAATACGACGGCAGTCAGATCAAGATTAGTTAGATCAATTGGCACCTGTTTATTTGACAAGTCATCAATCATCTCGTTGATGCCCTGGACATCATCAACAGCTAAGTGCACATGATTTTGCACCTGGTTCGGAACCCTGTTCTGAACCTGATTCTTGCCTTTATACTTGCCAGAACCTTTCTTTCGTGACTGATAATTATTTTTCTTGGGCTCTCTACAGTCTTTAGCCCAATGACCAGTACGGCCGCAATTAAAGCAACCACCGTCAGAGCCGTCACCATGTTTCGGCTTTCCTTTCCCAGCTTGATTTTTCTGGGACTGAAAATTCCCTTGGAACTTTCTTTTCCGGTTAGAACTTTCCGGAACTTCAACGACGTTAGCCATTGGTGGAACGGGAGCCCTTTTGATAGAAGCCCGGTTGTCTTCCTCAATTCTGAGCCTGACAACCAACTCTTCTAAGCTCATCTCCTTTCGTTTATGCCTTAGGTAGTTCTTGAATTCATTCCATGAGAGCGGTAATTTTTCAATCACAGACCCCACTTGAAAATTCTCACTCAAAGCCATTCCCTCGGCATGAACTTCATGTATTATAATCTGAAGCTCTTGGACCTGGCTTACGACGGACTTAGAGTCCATCATTTTGAAGTCTAAGAACTTTGCGACCATGAACTTTTTCAGTCCAGCGTCCTCAGTTCTATACTTCTTATGTAATGCCTCCCAGAGGTCTTTTGACGATTTCATGGAGTGATAAACACTATAAAGTGAATCATCCAAACCATTGAGCACGTAATTCCTGCAAAGGAAATCACAGTGTTGCCAGGCATCATATGCCGTTCTCATTTGAACATCATCAGAATCTTCAGGGACAGACGGGGCGTCTTCCCGTAAGAACCTTGCCAGGTTCAAAGTAGTTAGATAAAAAAGCATCTTTTGTTGCCAACGTTTGAAGTCAACCCCGCTGAACTTCGTTGGCCTTTCAGCTTGCGCCGGGATACTTGTATTCACCGGTGGTACAATCGGAGTTAGCCTTTCAGTCTGAGCCTGAATTACCGGAATAACTGGAGTTACAACCGGTGTATTCGGACCAGAGCCTGAACCGGACCTAACCCCTGAACCCGAGGCAAAACCAGAAGGAAGACCAAGACCGAGACCAGCTCCAGGTCCAAGTCCAAAGTCGAGAGCATTTTCATGAGAATCGAAATGAGCCATTTCCAGAATGTTCGAACAAGCACAAAAATTAACAACAAAATAAATATAGCTTTAAGCTTGTTGCAAATCTGTGCACTTTGTAAGAAAATTTTCTGAAAATAGTAATACGACGAACAATATGAGAATCGAGGCGAGAGATGAACTCTCTATCCTTAAAGCTATATTGCCCCGGCTACGGTGGTACGGGATCGTGCAATTAACTTCCCAAGATACAACGATTATATTTGTAATTGAACCACTTCAAGAACAAACAACCACGAACTATATTTGCCTAAGAACTCTCAGATTTGTATGTATGCAGAATGTTTGAGAAATGCAGAAATAGATTTCTGTTTTTGGTGGTCTTTAAAACCACCTTGGAGAGCCTTTTTATAGGCAACAAAACTTGATGAAAAACCAAAATAGAAAGCCAAAACGAATCAGCTTATTAAGGTCAAAAGTTTTGGCTCCAAAGTTTTAACTTTCGGCTGGCAACCATGTGAAGAAACGTCTGAAATCCTCAGCATGAGAAAGGAATAGGACAGCTCTGGTTCCAGGAAGAAGAACAGGAAAATGGGCCTAAAATTAATTGATTAATTTTGGCCCAAAAGAAAATTGGGCCCAATTAATCAAATTAATTCAACTTTGGCCCAAAAAGATAATTTTGGCCCAAAAGAAAATTGGGCCCAATTAATCAAATTAATTCAACTTTGGCCCAAAAAGATAATTAGGGGTCCAAAGCCCAATAACCGCAAGCCCATAGCCCATGTCCCAAGGCCCAAGGCCCAAGGCCCACGACCCACGACCCGGACCCGGCCCGTGCCCGTGCCCGAGGTCCGAGGTCCGGTCCGGTCCACCGGACCGCCCGAGTGAGGAGTTAAGAAATTGGGCCAAGACACAATTGCATAGCTCTTCCCCCTTTCACACAAAGGCCCAAAGTGGATGACCCAAAGGGCCAACCCTTTACCTTGAGGTAATTGTATATAAACTCATACAACTTATGATTTATATCCAATGTGGGATATCCACATTCAAACACCCAACTTTAGCAATTAATTTCTCATTCGTTTCAACTCCGAATTGAGAAATTCGAAATGATAAACTTATCTACTACCGAAGTAGAATAAACTTATCCGATAATATTTAGTATCCCCGATACTTATGGTGTTCGAATTTCGTACGCAAAAGTGGTGTTCACTCACTTTTTCATACACCCACAATATCCAACATCTTTTGGTATAGATACTCTGCTTCCTCGAACATATGAGGTCTCTGTTATCGAACTTATCAGCTATGACATTTCTTTCATCTCCTATGTGACTCCAAACTCTATACAAACCCACTAACTCAAAGCTCTCTCTCACAAATCTTAGTTCTAAGACGTGGATCTATAAACATATGATCTTGATACCCTAGTTTCAAGGCGTTTGACTAACATCAACAGATGGGGAAATAAACTTAACACGGGGTTTTAACGTGATTTGGTGAAATTGGATACTTCCAAAACCGCACTAGATCTCATATCTTTATTTATTTATTTTTCGAAATTGATTCATATTACAATGTACAAACCCCTATATATCGAGTTCGTATTAACCTGACCCAAAATGCGTAAACGCAAAAGGTTGTTGATACCTTTGTTATCATGGTTTGCCCTCCATAACCACAACCCCGATGACCAAAACCCAACACCCCCCACGATGAACTTTCCTTTTCCACCACCACGGCGTTCGGACTTCCTCCCCATTTTATTCAACAGATTTTCACTACAATTAGGAATTCTTATTTTCTTTCTTTCTTCTTTTTGATTAACAAATGAGTATCCGATATGCTTTTAGGCGTATTGAAATTTCGGTTTGATACGGGTATGGTTTTACCAAGTACATGACAATCCTCCCGGTAATGAAGTCCATGGCGATGTCGTCCCAAACAGCGGCTGGTATCGAGAGGAGGCCGGCGGGAGGGGTGGTGGAATATTTCATTTGGTGGCAAGTTGGACAGCTTTTTATAAAGTGATTTTCGGAGTTGTGGCCAGTAGAAGTTTGCTGAGATACGAGAGAGTGAAATTCTTGTAAGATTTTGAGGTGGAGGCCCAATTCAGTGGGTATGTACACTCTGCCCGTAAAAAATAATAAGCCCATGTCAAATTTGAGATGATATTTTGTGGCCCATGGTATGACTTTCCCAAAATGCCTTCAATTCGTCCAAATATTGAAATTTGGGGACAGAGACACTTGAAAGTTGAAGGAGTTCCCGGCGAGAGAGGGCGTCGGCAGCTTGAAAGTTGGTGACGGTTGATAAAAAATAAAAATAAAACATGGAAAAAATTGTCTTTCATGAATGCAATAGATATTTGACTTCTTTGTTTCTTAATTAATATAGAGAGAGTCTTAACTTTAAAGATTTTAATAGGAAAGAGAGTGATAATTGGATGTTGTTATTTGATGTGAAGGATAAAAATGGCATTTGGAAAAATTTGCTCTGTCAAGAGGATTCTTGTTCTGGTATTATCAACAACCATCTAATATAAGAAACCCAAAAAAACTATTGAAATAATTGATGGAAATAACACAATATTTTTAATTTTGCATATATTACGAACTTGCTCCTAACAAATTAATTTGCATCTGAACTTCTGAATATCTCTTCTCACCCCTTTGAACCATATAAAACAATTTACTAATTTAACTTTTAAAATAACCAATTGCTCCTCTAGTCTCAACTTATGAATTAAACAATTTGGACCACCTCCTCAACTCCTACAATATGCGCAACAACATTAAGGAGCAAAACATGGCCATAGTATGTGAGTATCACCAGCAGATGAAGGGGATTGAGCACAACTAATGAAGGACTCAGATTTGCCAGCATTGGGGGTAATACCCTATAGATTGTGCATCTCTCTTTTACCCTATTCATAAGCACCAAAGAGAAACTAGAGGACACATGAGACATAGCTACCCTTTTTTCATAATCATAAATGCAGAAGGCTCAAATGTGGATATATATATATATATATATATAATCATAATTATAAACAATACATTACTTAAGGTCTAACTCGCTGGAAATACATCAGAACATAGTATTCATCACTCCATCCTATTATTTAAATTTGCGAAACAAGCTTCTCTGCAACTGGCCGAACTTTACAAGAAGCCATCAACGGCTGTGCTCTTGGCAAGGTTAATCCCACGGCTTCTGTCATGTCAACCAATTCTTCACCAACTCTTTCCCAATCAAAGCACTGAATTACCGATCCTAATCCAAATCCCACCATGCGAACACCCAATCCTTCACCAGGACAACCCCTCCTTCCAGACCCAAAAGGCATCAACTTGAACCCGTCTCGTGTGCCTTCCAACCCTTCAAATCTCTCTGGCTTGAATTTTGTGGGGTCCTCCCAGTTTCTAGCATCGTTGTGTATGGCCCATGTGTTCACTAGGAGCATTGTCTTAGCTGGGATACGGTATCCTCCAACCGTGCATTCCTCTGAGGACTCGTGTGGGATTAATAGTGGGCCCGCTGGATACATACGTAAGGTCTCGTTCACAATGCAACGTAGGTAAGGTAGCTCGGCTATGTCTGATTCGTCTATCAAACGGTCGTGGCCTATGTGGGTGTCGATTTCAGCTTGTGCTTTCTTGAGGACGTGTGGATTGTTGAGCAGAAGAGATAGCGCCCATTCCATTGTTCCAGCTGAAGTATCTGAACCGGCTACTAGTAGAGTCTGTCACCAATTCAGTGAGTTCATAATGTGAGAAACTTGTTGGATAAAATGGTACAAATTGTGGTTGAGTACGAAATTCGAACGCCGTTAGTATCCGGGATACTTAAGATTATTGGATAATCTTAATCTACGTTCCGAGTAGATGAGTTTAGCATTTCGAATTTCTCTAATCGGAACGAATGAGAAATTAAGTGCTAAATTGAAGGGTTTGAATTTGTGTATCCCATATTTTGATATAATTTTATTTAATATGTCATGCATATATCATGAATGACACAACACATTTTAATGGAAAATATGTCATGAATACATCATGAATGACATATGAGCACTTCAAGGTGGTGGAGCATCTTGGATGGCTAAGATTTGATCTTAGAAATGGATGGTGTGGATTGATTCTTATGGAAATGAATTTTGCCTATAAATAGCAACCATTCCAACCATTTTGAAGCACACCAACTCAAAACACAACATATTCTCTCTAAGTGTTCTTGAGTTCTATAAAATCATATTCATCTTTTTCTTGAGATTTCAACAGTAAATTAAGTTCGTAGTTTCTGAAATTGAAGTGGTTCAATCTTCAGAAAAGTATATCGTTGTATCTTGGGACACTTGTTGCAAGAACTCGTACCACCAAGGCGGGGCAATTTAGTGTTAAGGATAGAGAGTTCTCTCTCGCCTCGATATAATCTTTCTTTGTTATTATCAATTTGATACGTTTGTAAAGTTTTGAAACAACAAACTTAACACTAAATTTTCTTGTTGTTGTTCAAAAGTTATCACTTGTTCAAATGAAAAATATGGGAAATGTTGATGGTGCTACTCTTGATTTCGGTCTTGGACCAGGTGCTATTCATGATCTCGGTATTATCAATGGCTCCGGTGGAGGTTCTGATTTTAGTTCCGGTTCAGGGCTGGGTCCTGGTTCCGGTTTTGGCATTGGCTCTGGTGGGGGTGCCGGGCTAGGTTCTGGTTCAGGGCTGGGCCCTGGTTCCGGTTCTGGCTCTGCTCCGGTCCCTCCATTTGTTTCAATGGCTAATCCTGTTATACCGGTTCAGACTGAAAAACCGGAGAAGTTCAGCGGGGCTGACTTCAAGAGGTGGCAACAAAAGATGTTTTACCTCACGACTTTGAACCAAGCAAGGTACTTAAGGGGAAATGCTCCTTATGTCCCGGTTGAGTCAACTGATAGTGATCTGAGGAAGGCATATGATTCCTGGATACATGGTGATTTCCTTTGCAGAAATTACCTACTCAATGGATTGAATGATTCGCTTTATAGCGTATATTCTGAAGTAAAAACTGCCAAAGACCTCTGGGAGGCACTGGACAAGAAGTATAGAACTGAGGACGCTGGACTAAAGAAGTTCGTGGTCACGAAGTTCTTAGACTTCAAAATGGTAGACTCTAGGTCTGTGACAAGCCAAGTTCAAGAGTTTCAAATTATATTACATGAAATTCATGCTGAGAACATGGCTCTGAGTGAGTCCTTCCAAGTAGCTTCTATCATAGAGAAGTTACCGCCTTCTTGGAAGGATTTCAAGAATTACTTGAAGCACAAACGAAAGGAGATGAGTCTAGAAGACTTGGTTGTCCGACTCAGAATTGAGGAAGACAATCGGGGATCAGACAAGAAGCTCCTTGTGCAGGCAATGGCAAACATTGCAGAAGCTCCGGAGAGTTCTGACTGGAAGAGAAAATTCCAAGGAAAATTCCAAGGAAATTCCCAGAAAAAGAAGGCTGCCGGGAAAGGAAAGTCAAGGGCGGGAGACCGCTGTCACAACTGTGACAAACCTGGTCATTGGGCCATAGATTGTAGAGAGCCCAAGAAAGACAAGTTTCATGGGCAAGGTTCTGGCCATAACCAGAACAAAGGCAAGAACCGGGTGCAAAATGAAGTGCACCTAGCTGTTGATGATGTCCAGGGTATCAACAAGATGATCGATGACCTGTCGGACAAACAGGTGCCGATCGATCTAACAGATCTTGATCTCACTGCCGTCGTGTTCGAAGCCAACTTGGTGGACAACCCGAGGGAGTGGTTTGTTGACACTGGAGCTACTCGCCATATCTGTTCAGATAGGGCTGCCTTCTCGTCCTATACCCCAACTGAAGGACGAAGACTGTTTATGGGTAACTTAGCCACATCTCCAGTGGTTGGAATGGGGAAAGTTGTGCTGAAGATGACTTCAGGCAAAGAACTGACATTGACTGAAGTTCTGCATGTTCCGGAGATTCGCAAGAATTTGGTATCCGGTTCAGCTTTGGTCAAGAATGGGTTCAAGATAGTCTTCGAGGCTGATAGATTTTCTTTAACAAAGAGAGGATTTTATGTTGGAAAAGGTTACCTTGAGCAGGGCCTTTTCAAGATGAATGTAATGAATGTAATCCGCTCTGTTGTAATTGAAAATGAAAACAATAAAAGTATTGAGAATTCTGTTTATTTGTTTGAGTATTCTAATTTGTGGCATGTCAGACTAGGACATGTAAATTATAATACTATTCGAAAATTGGTCAACTTGAACTTATTACCAACTTTTAAAGTTGAAAATGAACATAAATGTGGAATTTGTGTGGAGGCAAAACTAGTCAAACAACCGTTTCCTTCAGTGGAAAGAAACACCGCACCACTAGAACTTATTCACAGTGACATCTGTGATTTGAAGTTTGTGCAAACTAGAGGTGGGAAAAAGTATTTCATTACATTCATAGATGATTGCACAAAGTATTGTTATGTGTATTTACTAAGAAGTAAAGATGAAGCTCTAGGAGCGTTTACACATTACAAAACAGAAGTTGAAAATCAACTTGGAAAAAGGATAAAGGCTATCCGTAGTGATAGAGGTGGCGAATACAGAGCACCGTTTGATGAATTTTGTGCAAATTCAGGCATTATACATCAAACAACGGCCTCATATTCACCACAATCAAACGGAATAGCGGAGCGCAAGAATCGTACTCTTAAGGAGATGATGAATGCGTTGCTGATTAATTCAGGTTTACCTGAGAATTTGTGGGGCGAGGCGATCCTCTCCGCCAATTATATCCTTAACAAGATTCCCCACAAAAGTAGGAGTGAGACTCCGTACGAACTTTGGAAAGGTCAAAAGCCTTCTTACAAGTACCTCAAAGTGTGGGGGTGTTTGGCTAAGGTAGAAATACCCAAACCCAAACAAGTTAAGATAGGGCCTAAAACTATTGATTGCATATTCATAGGTTATGCACTTAATAGTAGCGCCTATCGATTTTTGGTACATAAATCAGAAATATCTGAGATTCATGAAGGTACTATCATGGAATCTAGAAATGCTTCATTTTTCGAGAATATCTTTCCAAGTAAGGAAAGAAATGAACAAGTTCCTCTCAAAAGAACATTTGATGAGTCTACGAGTAGTTCTAATCCTGGGGATGAAGAACCACGTCGTAGCAAAAGGGCAAGAGTTCCAAAATCATTTGGTCCCGATTATGTATCTTATACATTAGAAGGGGAGCCAAGGACGATTAAGGAAGCTATGTCCAGTCCAGATGCTCAACTCTGGAAAGAGGCTATCAATAGTGAAATCGAGTCTATTTTGCACAACCATACCTGGGAGTTGGTTGATCTTCCAAAGGGAAGTAAGCCTTTAGGCTGTAAATGGATTCTGAAAAAAAAGTATAAGGCTGATGGAACTATTGATAAGTATAAGGCTCGTTTGGTAGTCAAAGGATACCGACAAACAGAAGGTCTTGATTTCTTCGATACTTATTCTCCAGTAACGAGAATAACATCCATAAGATTATTCATCGCTATTGCTGCGCTGCATAACCTTGAGATACATCAAAGGGATGTTAAGACTGCGTTTCTGAACGGAGAATTAGAAGAAGAAATATACATGGAACAACCCGAGGGGTATGTTGCTCCTGGAAAGGAGAAGAAAGTGTGTAAACTTGTAAAGTCGCTATACGGACTTAAACAAGCGCCAAAGCAGTGGCATGAAAAATTTGATAGCACAATGTTATCAAATGGTTTCAAGATCAACGAGTGTGATAAGTGCGTGTATGTTAGACAAACACATAACGCATACGTCATAGTGTGTCTATATGTAGATGACATGTTGATAATGGGTAGTAATCATGAAATTATCATGAATACTAAAGGAATGTTAAAGAAGAACTTTGACATGAAGGATATGGGACTTGCAGATGTCATCTTAGGGATTAAAATCCTGAGGACTTCTAAAGGACTAGTCTTATCACAATCTCATTACATTGAGACGGTTTTGGAAAAGTTCCTTCCAAGTGATAGTGCACCAGTTAAGACGCCAGTGGACTTGAGCGTTCATTTACGCAAGAACCATGGCGAACCCATATCACAGTTAGAATATGCTAGGGTCATTGGGAGTCTGATGTATATCATGAACTGTACTCGCCCTGATCTAGCTTATTCTATGAGCAAGTTGAGTAGGTTCACAAGTAATCCAAGTGAAGAGCATTGGAATGCTTTAACTAGAGTTTTTAAGTATTTAAAGTATACTAAAGAATATGGATTACACTACTCAAGATATCCAGCTGTAATAGAGGGATACAGCGATGCTAATTGGATATCAGACACGAACGACTCTAAGTCCACAAGTGGATATGTATTTACCGTTGGTGGAGGAGCAGTGTCGTGGAAATGTTCTAAGCAAACTTGCATAGCCCGTTCCACGATGGAATCAGAATTCATAGCTTTAGATAAAGCTGGTGAAGAAGCTGAGTGGCTAAGAAATTTCTTAGAAGATGTTCCCTGTTGGGAAAAACCTGTGCCTCCGATTTTGATTCATTGCGACTGTATGTCGGCAATTGGGAGGGCTCAGAGTAGTATGTATAATGGTAAGTCTAGACATATTCGTCGTAGGCATAATACCATTAAACAGTTGATCTCTAACGGGATTATTTCCATTGATTATGTGAAATCAAAGGAGAATATTGCAGATCCTTTGACGAAAGGATTGCCTAGAGATCAAATATACTGCCTATCAAGAGGAATGGGATTAAAGTCTACAATTTAAGAACAGACACAGCGGAAACCCAACTATGTTGACTGGAGATCCCAAGATCATGGTTCAATGGGAAAACTAAGTTGTGAACATTCAGTGAGGCACTTAAGAGTTAATTAATAAACTCTAAACCCATTGCCTAGGATAAAGAAGTGCAACCTGCAAGTTGTAGCAAAAGGTTAAGCCGGGCTTTTAATGATTCCTATACTGTCTAAATGAAGTGGAGTATGGCAGGATACTATTAATTAGGAAGTCACCTATGTAAGTGTGAGGTGTAGGCCGCCTCAATATTGAGTAAAATGTAAACACTTCTGAAACCAAGAGGGGGTGCCACGGCCAAAATGGACCCAACCGTGAGAACTGAAAAACTGCTGAAAGTTTATTATGTGAATATTGTTGTCTAGATTTACACGAACGGCTGACCAATTCAAGACATCACGTTCATTGGAGAGCCTAGTAAATCCGATGATATTTCACTAGGAAAGGTTCAAAGCCAAAAGCTACCTCTTTTGATGTGATAAACTTTCAATCGAAATCTCAAGAGCATGCATTGCATTAATTTCATTCGTGTGGGGGATTGTTGGATAAAATGGTACAAATTGTGGTTGAGTACGAAATTCGAACGCCGTTAGTATCCGGGATACTTAAGATTATTGGATAATCTTAATCTACGTTCCGAGTAGATGAGTTTAGCATTTCGAATTTCTCTAATCGGAACGAATGAGAAATTAAGTGCTAAATTGAAGGGTTTGAATTTGTGTATCCCATATTTTGATATAATTTTATTTAATATGTCATGCATATATCATGAATGACACAACACATTTTAATGGAAAATATGTCATGAATACATCATGAATGACATATGAGCACTTCAAGGTGGTGGAGCATCTTGGATGGCTAAGATTTGATCTTAGAAATGGATGGTGTGGATTGATTCTTATGGAAATGAATTTTGCCTATAAATAGCAACCATTCCAACCATTTTGAAGCACACCAACTCAAAACACAACATATTCTCTCTAAGTGTTCTTGAGTTCTATAAAATCATCTTCATCTTTTTCTTGAGATTTCAACAGTAAATTAAGTTCGTAGTTTCTGAAATTGAAGTGGTTCAATCTTCAGAAAAGTATATCGTTGTATCTTGGGACACTTGTTGCAAGAACTCGTACCACCAAGGCGGGGCAATTTAGTGTTAAGGATAGAGAGTTCTCTCTCGCCTCGATATAATCTTTCTTTGTTATTATCAATTTGATACGTTTGTGAAGTTTTGAAACAACAAAACTCAACTTTGGATTTCAAGTATTCCATGTCTTAGTTCTATTTAGGGAGTTGGAAAAGAAAATTTTCAATAGTGATAAATTTAAGAAAGGCATCAAGAGAAACTTGAATTTGCATTACTGGTGGCTTATTTAGGATTTATCTAGATCAACAAAAAGAACAGAGTACTGAAAAATCTGAACTTTTTAACATAAAAAACATGCTTCATTCAAGCATTAAAGTTTAATACATATCATATACTAGATATAATTTTTCAACTTTGTAATAAATATTTGAAAGAGCTTATAAATTTCTGTTAATATCTTATTTTAAAAGTTTAAAAATTTTTCTTCATAAATATTACCCTCACATTTTTATGAAATTTATAAGCTCATCAGAACACCATCCCAAAGTCTAGTGCAGTTTGTGCTCATATAATTTTAGACATATGTAAAGCGTGTTAATATAAAATGAAATGTGAATATTTCAGAACTAGTAAACACGTCATGAATCTTGTTAAGTTACGCGGAACTTCTTTTGACTAAATTTAATTATATCTTCATTCTTGTCCACGATTTTATTTTCTCTTCTTCATTTTTCCTCCAATGGGTCCCACTTTGACCATTTCCACTCCCACTACATAAATAAAAGTCGTGTTCTCTTTTGTCATTCAACCTTTTTATTAGCCTCATATAATATATAAAGTTATAAACTTCACTTTGGTTGTAATAATTTTGATCATCTTTTCACACCCACTCTAATACAATCATTTATTTAGTGCAGAAATTAGGTTAACCTTCACAAAAAATCAAATCAGAATTCATATTTAAACCCTCCTTTTTTTTTGGTTAATCTCCTTAAATTTTTTAAATGATTAATTTCCTTTTTAAGATAAATAAATCGAAATGTGAATGATAATCATTAAATATTAAAACTATAGATAAAAAGACATATAGTCCCTCTCAGACTTTGCTTGGATCTAGATTAACATCTAATGGATGTTGACTTTAGTAGAGGCTTTTTTCTTTTATTATTATTCTTATTTTTTTTTCTTTAAATTAAATAAAAAAAATATTTTTTTAATCGATCTTGTCTCTAATAAAATCCAAGATCCAGTAATTAAATACCTACAGAAATTACTAACATATGTATTAAAAAAAAAGGAGTAAATAAAAACACGTAAATACTCTAAATAACTATTCCTGAAAATCAAAAGCAAAAAATAAAAAAAAACATGAAAATAATTAGAGTGTAGAGCGAGAGAGGGAGAGATATTACCAGCATTAAGCTTCTAATGATTTCATCTTTGTAATAGTCAGGTTCTTTCTCCTGCAACGCCAACATCATTTCAATCATCGTTTTCGTCTTCCCTTCCGTCGCCGCCGCGTCGCCGCCGTAGCTCCTGAATCTGATCTTACATTCCTCAACCAGCTCCTGCAGAAACGCGTCCCTCTTGTTCTGCACCTCGATCAGACTCTTCTCCGCATCCCCCACCCCCAACCACCTTATCACCGGCAAAAAATCCCCCAAATTCGTGGCGCCGCCCAGCCTTAACGTCTCCGTCACGATCTCCCTAAACCTCTTGGCCTCCTCCGCATCCTCCACGTTCTCGCCGTAATACCTCTTCCCGGCCATCATTCTCATCATCACGTTCATCGTCAGCTCCAGAAACACCGTTTTCATGTCCACTAACTTCTTCCCCTGCGAATCGCGACTCAGCGATCGGATCATGGATCTGATCTCGTCCGCGCGGATGCTGTGAAGCAATTGGAGCTTGTGCGTCGACAATATCTCGATTGCGGAGATTTTACGCAGGTTTCGCCAGTGGTCTCCGTAGGAGCTCCAGGCCATGGAAGTGTAATTGTAGCCGAAGTATTTACCGGAGAGAAGTTTAGGGCGATTGGCGAAGATAATATCATTTTTGTTGAGGCACTCGTCGGCGGCGGAGGGGGAGGCGACGACGAGGACGCGGCGGGAGCCGAAGTGGAGGAGATTTACGGGGCCGTAACGGTCGGAGATTTTGGCGAGGGAACGGTAAAGGGGTTTCTTTAGGAGGTAGAGATGGCCGAGAATTGGTAAGTTGAGAATAGGGGAAGGGGGAAGGTTTCTAAGCTTATTCAGAAAATGGTTTGTGAAGATGTAGAGGGCAAATGTTAGGGGGATGTACACTAACCATTGGATATCCATTTTGGTGAAGTAGAATTATGTTTTGGTGTTGGATATTGCCATCGATTTAATATATACATATCGAGATTAGTGGAAATTTGTAGGAGAGCTAGGAATTTGTGATTATTCGAAGCTTCTATTGGACAGTTGACTTTGACTCAACTCCTATGAAACTCTCACAATCATTATACTTGTTTTATGGGAGTAATTAATATTTCTCGACGCAGACTCTTAAAAATGACTATATGCAGTATTCTATCATACTCGTATTCGATATGGCTATTTTTTGATGCCGTGTTTGGACTGATTTTGAAGTGTTCAAAAATAAGAAGAATAGAAAAAAAATTGGATACTATATCCAACACAAAAATTAAAGTAACCGACGAGCCTTGAGTCCCAGGCATAGTGTCTTTTTTAAATTATACAATATTTTTTGTGTTTAAATAGAAAAAAAGATAATGTTATCCATCTTTTGCTAAAAATTAAATCATAAAAGTTAAACAAATGACAAACAAATTTAAAAAATTAGACAAAATTTTATTTATGTCAATAGATCTATTAAATCAAATTTATTTTTAAACATTATACATGTATATACATATAGGTATCCTCAATGTATCATATATTAAAATTTAAAATTTATCATATTTCGTATCTGTATCGTATAATATCTGTATAATAAAGATTTGTGTTATAATTTTATATTCCATATCATAATCATAATTATAAACAATACATTACATAAGGTCTAACTCAGTGCAAATACATCAGAACATAGTATTCATCACTCCATCCTATGAATTTAAATTTGCGAAACAAGCTTCTCTGCAACTGGCCGAACTTTACAAGAAGCCATCAACGGCTGTGCTCTTGGCAAGGTTAATCCCACGGCTTCTGTCATGTCAACCAATTCTTCACCAACTCTTTCCCAATCAAAGCACTGAATTACCGATCCTAATCCAAATCCCACCATGCGAACACCCAATCCTTCACCAGGACAACCCCTCCTTCCAGACCCAAAAGGCATCAACTTGAACCCGTCTCGTGTGCCTTCCAACCCTTCAAATCTCTCTGGCTTGAATTTTGTGGGGTCCTCCCAGTTTCTAGCGTCGTTGTGTATGGCCCACGTGTTCACTAGCAGCATTGTCTTAGTTGGGATACGGTATCCTCCAACTGTACATTCCTCTGAGGACTCGTGTGGGATTAATAGTGGGCCCGCTGGATACATACGTAAGGTCTCGTTCACAATGCAACGTAGGTAAGGTAGCTCGGCTATATCTGCTTCGTCTATCAAACGATTGTGTCCTATATGGTTGTCGATTTCAGTTTGTGCTTTCTTGAGAACGTGTGGATTGTTGAGCAGAAGAGATAGTGCCCATTCCATTGTTCCAGCTGATGTATCTGTACCGGCTGTTAACAAAACCTGTGACATTCATAATGTGAGAACTCAAATATAATGCTGCTGCATATATACTTTTTTGAAGGTGCTTATAAGATCCGCCAGTATCCTTATTTTACTTCATAATGTCGATATTTGACTATGTATGATCTTTAAAAGATTGAACTTATTTTTTAATTCAAATTCAGAAGAAAATATTAGTAAGGGCAAAGTGCTACAAACTGCATAGGTGACGGGGTAATCTGCTTAGTTCTTAGATTTCTTGCATTTTTTAATTTTTTTTTTTAAATTCAAATATTCTTAATTTTTCAAAATAAAAAAATATTCTACTAGATATAATTTTTCAACTTTGTAATAAATATTTCAAAGAGCTTATAAATTTTTGTTAATATCTTATTTTAAAAGTTTATAATTTTTTCTTCATAAATATTACCCTCGCATTTTTATGAAACTTATAATGTCATCCGAATACCATCCCAAAGTCTAGTGCAGTTTGTGCTCGTATCATTTTAGATATATGTAATGCGTGTCAATATAAAATGAAATGTGAACATTTTAGAACTAGTAAACACGGCATGAGTCTTGTTAAGTTTCGCGGAACTTCTTTTGACTAAATTTAATTATCTTCATTTTTGTCCACAATTTAATTTTCTCTTCTTCATTTTCCTCCGGTGGTCCCACTTGGACCATTACCTCCCTACTACATAATAAAAGGGGCAATTCTATGGTGCATCGAGAGTGTTGCTCCCGATTCATTTTTCACCACATAAATATTTGGGGTGGAGTGGTTTACACAGGATATGTGAATGTGAATGTGAAAACCACCCCACTCATTTTGAATGTGTGGTGTCAAATGGACCGAGACCAACACTCCCAATCCACCTTAGAATTTTCCATAATAAAAGTGGTTCTCTTTTGTCCGTCGACCTTTTTGATTAGCTTCATAGACCTGACTTTGGTTGTACTTCGTTGTAACAATCTTGTTACGCCTGCTCCCACTCTAAGACAATGATTTATTTAGTGCAGAAATTAGGCTACCCTTCACAAAATATCAAATCAGAATTCACATTAAACCCTTTTGTTTTGGTTTGGTTAATTTCTTGACTTTTCTATTTGATTAATCTCCTTTTTAAGATAAATAATTCGGAATGTGAATGATAACCATTAAAAGTTAAATTATAGATAGAAAGATATATTAACCCCTCTCAGACTTTGTTTGGATCTAGGCCTTAACGGAAGAAGCCGAAAGATAATCAAAATCCATGGATATGGAGGGCGAAATCCATTTTAGTCCCTGAGCTTTACCTCCAATCTCAAATCAGTCCCCCAATTTTTTAAAAGTCTCAATTTAGTCCTTTTGAGGGTCATTAGAGATATTGATGGCAAAAATAATTCTTACTTATGGACTTTCAAAGCCATTTTAGGCCATTTTTGCAATTTTGGGATCCTGCTTTCAAAATGGTATCAGAGCCTTGTGTTTATTGATGAAATAATTGTTTTAATTTTACATATGATATTTTATTCTCTAACGGAGGAGATTTAAACAAGTATGAACCAACTGAACAATAGTTCGAGTAGTTATGGAAAACGAGAATTAGTCCTTCCCTGGAAAGAGATCGAGCCGGATACCTCTAAGCACTCCCGAGACCTTAGAGAAATCCAAAAGACAGTTCAAGACTATGGACATAGGTTAACACATATACTTATGAAAATAGAACGTTTGAACCAAAAGATGGACGAGATCTTACAGATCTTACTAAATTTGGGTAAAGCCATGAAGGATCTGAAGATTGACATTTCAGATCTGAAAGGAAAACAAGGTGGTAATGTTGAAATATCCAAATCTAAGAAGGAACGTATTAGTGACGCCCTTGGACGAGTGCTTCTTCTTCATCAAAAAGGCAAGGCAAAGGATATTCCGAAGCCAAAAACTCAGGAAGATCTAATTATTGATATCCTCAACACTATAAATAAATATGGAGGCATCAAGAGTAGATCAATCTAATCTCCAGGAGCTAGCTGAATCCTTTTCTCAACTGGCAGTTGTGGATTTGGTTAATGTCAAAACCAACGAGTCAACTCTGGCGTTACCACCACCAGAAGAAGGTACCTCATCAAATGATCCTATACAGAAAATCCAGAAGGTACCTCATCATGCGAAGACTACCCCAGCCTTTGGGGGAACAAGATTCAGAGTAAATCCAGGAAGAAACCCAAGAAGAATACCAGAAAATACTCCTTGGGTAAAGATGATGCTACAACCCTTGCATCCATACAATATCATTTTCAATTTGGATGTCAACGATTTTCGTAACCTTGAAAAACTAATCGATGAATGGGTAGCTGCCATGAAAGTAGCAGCCACAACTTTGGAACTCGATAGAGAGAACTTCATCAGACTAACGGAGATAAGCTTGGAAGAATCTATTAAGGTCGGTTGGGAACATACTATCGAAACAACCAAGCAAGAAGTTCTAGCTGGAGAATCCAAAAGTACAATTGCAGAAAGATTCGGAAGGCTTATCAAGTTACATTTCATCGGAGATGGATACTTCGGAGAAAGTAACTCAAAGAAAACTAGAGAGCATACGCAAGCATTCTATGGTCTTGAACTCAGGAATATTTGTGCGATAGATGAATATATCTATTGGTTCTGCAAATACTTCTTCCAGAGTGACATCCCAACAGAGGTTGCGGCACCTAGAATAAAAAAAATGTCTTTTCTACAAGACAAATTAAAAGACTGGTGTAATCAAACATCTATCTAGAAGAACACGAAGAAGCTAAGAGGAAAGATAAAAAGAACTCCTTTTTGTTGTGGCAACAATGATTTTCCAACAATCATTGGCGAAACAAGCGAGCAAAGGAAGAAATGTAAGAAAATCGGTTACTCGGACAATAGGAGTTACAGAAAGAAATCTTCTTTCAGAAGAAGGAGGTCTTGGTGGTCTAAATCAAAAGCCAGATCTTATAAATCCGGCCAAAGATCAGGACCTACAAGGGTTTCATCTTAAGGATCCAGACAGACAGACAAACACGAGATCCACCGAAAGAACCCCAGCACGACGAACTTTTAGATGAGCCCATACCCGAGCTAATGAAAGTTTCGAAAACTGTAACTGCTGGACATGTGACGCAAAAGGCCATATTTCACCAGATTGCCTGCCACGACGTACATTTTAGATACAGTTTTGTATGGAGAATTGGCGCCAAACTATCAATTCGAAGATGTCTCCTCAGATGAAAGAGTCTATGAGGAAGAAAGAGAGAGTGACTCGGATGGACCTTCAACCGAATCAGACTAATTACAACGAGGTAGATAGGCTTCAAACCTCAGAAAGCCTGTCAAGATTCTTTTCAAAGGCGACCGTATCAAACCGGACCATGGAAAGAATAATGAGGCAAGACTCTAATCTTGGGCCCTATGACGGTTTCAGAATTAGCGGAGTTAGCCGAATCCTAAACCAAATAGGATTAAATCAATAGGTAAGCAACATCATTTACAAGGTAAGCTCAAGTGAGTTTGCAATTCCTATGGAATTAACTGGTAATGTGATGGATATGCAACTTATTCCAAAAGAAGAAATTCTGGAGGAATTAAGTAAGCTTTCAGAGAAAGTAGTTGTTACTATGAGATGAATCCATATTGGAACTGCTGAAGTAGTAATAAAAGTCACTTTCAAAGAAGAAGTTGATTCTCCATTACATTTATCTTTAATGGATAAAAGAATCAATAATTTAAGAGATGGTTGTCTTGGAACAATGGTAGAGAATTTATATGTAGGAAAATTTATGTTTAATATTCATCCTAAAATTGCATATAACGTAACTGATCAAGATTTCAGTTGAGTCATAACCCTTCATAGGGTTTTAAAAGAAAAGATTTAATGAAAGAAGGTAATAGACCATATTCTATAACATATAGAATTGCATATGCACTTTCTAATACACATCATTCAAATTTGTTCATTAGGAAAGAGTATATTGAAATTCCAAAAATTTTCAAGGAATTTGCTAAAGTAATGACACCTAACCCAATCCAAATACCTAGAATTGGTGGTGTTGGCATTCTAATCAGAGATCATCCAGTTCTAGAATAGATTTTAATAGCCGAATGTCCTTTTCTGAAAAAAGGATTAGGAGTTTAAGAGGAAAATAATTAATTGGAGATTTAACTCCTCAAGCTATTAGGGTTGATAATATAAAAATTAGATGCCTTGAAGGATGGAAAGAGGTGCAAGTTATATTTAATATTACAAAGAAAATAATTACTTTCCTTGTGAAGATTTATATTACTTGCAGCAACCCGTTGTTGGCAAACATGAAGATGAAGGTATGCCAGAAATGGCAGGCCATGAAGTATTTATTTCAGGTATTGCAGGAAGAGACCAAGGAATTGTAACCTTGTGATTGATTTTCTTTGAGGATCACAAACCTTGGGGAAGAAAAGGAAAATGTATGAAATTTTGTGTAGAAGGTCATCTCATTAATGTAGAATGACTAAGTCAATCTTCTATAACCGTTTTCTGGTGATACAAATTATGGGTGATTATAATCATTTAGTTTTACACCATAATTTGGGGTGTAAAATATTTTATCTTCATCCTACACTAAGTCACGCTGTTGACCCCTATTATGGTAGAGGTTTTAAACAAGTTAATTGTTTGAGAAGACTAAAAATCAAACAATATTATATATTGAAAAGCTATGATGCACGGACATGGACACGGGACACAGACATGGACACGACACTGGACATGGATACGTGAATTTTTTAAAAAATTAATGCACAGACACGGCTAAGACACGAATGTTCATGTGTATTTTTTCTTTTCTCTCAATAGCTGGACACGGACACGGCGCGTGTCCGAAACTGCACGTGATATTTTTTCGGAATGTCCGTGCATCATAGTTGAAAAGTATAGAGTTTTGGAAACAGGAGATGTCCTCACCTGAATTCCTAACTAGATCAGTGGTTTATCAAACGTGGGTATATCAACATTTAAACTGTTGTTTAAAAGACGAGTTGGAACTGATACAAGAGGCAGCCATAAAGTTGACAGTTTAAAAGGCTATCAGATTTTTTAGTCTTATTAAATGACTAGCCCATTCTCGATTTACATATCTATTGGTATATTATATGAACAATATAAGTCAGAATATTTTACATCTTATATTGACTCTGGATCAGCGATTTGTACAGCAAAACTCGGAGTTTTCCCTAACAATGCTATGAAATCCTTACCTATTATTGCAGAAAGAGATTTTTATCAGAAAATTTTAATACTCAATAAAGATATATGAGAAGCACAAATCATGATTGGAGGAGCATTTGCCACCAATTTATTTTCATAATACAGGAGCAGAAATTTTGTTGGATAACAATTTTATCCAGACTTTTTCAAAATATGTGCAAGATAACCATAAAAACTTGTTGGTTCTTACTACTAACTGTGGTAATGAGAAACAGGTTTTGCGACGAAAAAAGACATTTAACAGGATAATGCCAATAAATTTTTGCAGCAAAAGTGGTGATTTTGATGACGCCAAATTAACCCATCCTAAAATGCAGAATAAAAGGAAATTTGGTAAAACTCTTTTGTCTTTCAGGCAACAGGGATGTTGTGAAACTTCTGAAGGAGGAACTAAACTTCTTAATGATGAAGGAATTAAACTTCTTAAAAATGCTTTACAAGAAAAGAAGCCCTTTTTTGATATGGACGAAGAAAGTAAGCTCTCTCTCGAACATATTAAAAGATTAATCCAAAGAAATTATAATGAGAATCTTTTGGCTTGGAGGGACAAAAACAAGATCGAATCTACTCTAAAGGTAAAATAATAATGTAAGTATGAGTATGTTCGATACAAACTAATCCAGATGAATATGATGGATAAGAAAGATATGCAAGAAATCATTAAAGAACATATTAATCTTAAACTCATTGAACCTGGAGTCTCTGCTTATAGTAGCCCTGGATTTCTGGTAAGAAATCACAGCAAGACAAAAAGAGAAAAAATCAGATTAGTAATCAACTATCAAGGTAACAATAAGATACTCAAATTTGATGGCTATTATATCCCAAGTATAGAACACTTAATTGATTGCGTTAAAAATGCTAAGTGTTTTCTAAATTTGATTGTAAATTTGGATTTTATCAAATTAAGATGGAAAAGGAGTTTAGAAAATATACGGCATTTTTCACTCCGCAAGATCAGTATATCTGGAACGTACTTCCTATGGGTCTTGCGAATGCACCCCAGATATACAAAAAAAAAATGGATAATCTAGTTAAAGATTATTTTGAGTTCATGTTTGTCTACATAGACGATATTCTAATTGCATAAAAAAATATGAATGAACATATCAAACATTTTGAGATATTTTCTGATGCATTCTTTAGAGAATGATTAGTGCTATCTGAAAAGAAACCAGTAGGATAATTGAAGATCGATCAGGTAGGATATCCGATTTTCTTGATGTTCTTCAGAGCTTTTTGGGAGTTGTTAACTTTGCATGTATCTTCATGAAAGCCTTGCAAGATACAGGAAGGATTTCCGACCATTCTTAGAAGAGACCGAAAGTTCAAAATAAAAATAGGAAGAAATTCACACTCAAAGGGTTCATGAGTTGAAAGAAGTTTGCAATAATTTGCCTAAACTTGCAATACCACAAGACGATGATGCTTTGGTAATCTATACTGATACCAATGATTATAGGTGGGAAGCAGTGCTCATGAAAAGGACAACTACGGGTGAAGAACCTTGTAGATATACAGGAGAGTTGTTAACAGAATAACAAGCCAAACTCTGGCATATAAACGAGAAATAATTATTTGCAGTCTGGAAGGCATTTAAAAAATGGCCTTTGTTTTTATTAGCCAAAGAATTTACATTAAAAGTTGATAATACGAATGTTAAAGCTTTCTTGAAACATAAACTTGAATCAAAGATTGAGAAAACACGTATTATTAGATCGCAAGCTAAATGTCAATATTATTACTTTGACATTATTATTGTGAAGTCTCATGAGAATGTTCTTGCAGATTTCCTAACAAGAGATGGAAGCATTTGAGGCAAATTCCATCCTCATAAGATACAGACATCTCAAGGAAAAGCTTGAGGAACTTGAGAAAACGTTTGGGCAACTATCAGTTAATGCTGAGGCAGTTAGCCAAGTATAATGAACTGATTTGGATACTGCCCGAACAATAATCAGGGGATCAATGTATGCCATGAATATGTTATGGGATACCCTACAAGAACCACTTCGAAAAGCATCATCGTCGGTGATGACTCGAGAAGTACGAGAACAGGACTTAAAACCTGTGTTTAGAGAACGAGGCTCTATATCCGGAGCGGCAGATTCAAATACTACTTGCACAACATTAGACCACAGGATGACAGTTCTAAGGTTAATACTAATGAGATTAATTTACATTGTCAAATTTACCAAAAATCATGGGAGAAACTTATCTCAAGGAAAGGGATAAATCCAAGCAGGTAGCTGATTGATACATCAGGGAGATATCCCAGAGTATGGATGCTCGAGGGGTCAAACCCAGAAGAGGTCCGCAAATTGTATGATTTTGGGGCACTAGCCTCAATCCATACGATGTTATCAAGTTTTTCGGAAATCTCCAAACTTCCAGAATGGATTAGCGGTGCTGTGTATAATTCATGGCAAAATAATCCGCATCTCAAGCAAGGAGAAATTTTGGAGCTAAAATTCATTTCAACAGCTCCAGAAATTGCAGGAAAGGGGTCTCATCTGGCGTTCCATTTTATCAAATTATAGAGACCCGATATGGCGGCCTATAACCGAGTTAAAGTCGTGACCGATGAAGCTCCTTTGGTAATTTCCATCAGTTAAGATGGAATTTTTACTAGACAAATTAAATATTTTCAAACAAAGTAAATGGATCATTGTTGTTAAATTCTATGACAGGAAAAAGTACTGAGTATGCTGAAAAAATGTTCGAACAAAAACGAACACTCATCTGGACGAACAAATTACCCACAACTAAAAATACTAGGAGAAAAGCATGTAACATGATGTATGTGGATCAATGGCATAATCAGTTAGACCCGAGTTGTGAAATTCAAGAAAAACCCTTATTCGGAACAAGAATTAGAGTTACAAAAAAGAAACCCGAACCTGAATAGGACAAGAAAAAAAGGAAAGCGTACCCGAGGGGTTTTCACAAACCTCGATAAAAAAATTAAAAATATAATCATGTTATTATTACTACATTTTTACCATGTAAAATATACAAGTAAATAGTAATTCATGTAAATTACTGGAAAAAAGAGAGTGGCCAACAAGGAAAAAGCCCGCTGACAAAAGACGACAACTAACGAGGTGGTCGACAAAGAAAAAGAAAAAAGTAAGGCGGCCGGAAGAAAATATAAAGCTGATAGTTGCGCAATAAACGCAAATAATGGAGGACAATTATTATGAAAGGACAAATAAGAGACGTATGCAATGACGTCTGCAAACATTACACAAGTTTGGAATCCGCATTTGAAGTCCGCGGGGGCCTATAAATAAGGGAAGAAGAAGCAGAAGAAAAACATTGAGAATTCCTCTCCTACTCCTCAATAAACACCAAAAGTTTAGAAAGAAAATTGTTTGTAAAATATTTTGTAAGTTTTCTTTACAAGTTTATGTGGACTTCCCCAAAAGAGTTTAATCCTCTGATATGAGAGGCCAAAATGTTTTCTCCTCCAATAGTGGAGTATAATATATATATGTAATATTAAGCTTTTGTTTCATCAATAAAAGTTTAAGACTTTTGCTCAACATGTTTTGTCAAAATTTCGATTGGTCTCTCATTCTGGAAAACCTTCTACGCCCTAAGTTAGAAAATGAATTAGGGTTGTGCTGTCCATTGCTGAAGGAACTAAGTACCTGCAAATCATCTGCTGCGGTTGTGTGGTTGGATCAAATCCGTAAAAACGAGGACTTAAGATGCCTCGGAGTAACACAGTCAAACAAAGGTATGAATTTATGGGATGTTGGACCTGTTTTACTCTTGCCACAAGGACGAAATTGAAACAAATTAAAAACACAGGAACCAATTTGGAATTGGAGGAAAAGGTGAGGGACCAAAATGAATTGATCCCTGGATTTGGATGTTGACTTTACTAGTCTTTTTTTTATTATTCTAATAATTTCGTTTTATTTAAGTTAAATGAAGAAAAATATTTTAATTGATCTTGTCTAATCCAAAATCCAGGAATTAAATAGAGAAATTATTAACATATATGTATAAAAAAAAAGTAGTAGTAAATAAAAACACGTAAATACTCTAAATAACTATTCCTAAAGATCGAAAGCCAAAAAAAAAACATGAAAATAATTAGTGTAGAGAGAGAGGGAGAGATATTACCAGCATTAAGCTTTTAATGACTTCATCTTTGTAATAGTCAGGTTCTTTCTCCTGCAATGCCAACATCATTTCAATCATCGTTTTCGTCTTCCCCTCAGTCGCCGCCGCATCTCCGCCGCCGCCGCCGTAGCTCCTGAATCTGATCTTACATTCCTCAACCAGCTCCTGCAGAAACGCGTCTCTCTTGTTCTGCACCTCGATCAGACTCTTTTCCGCATCCCCCACCCCCAACCACCTTATCACCGGCAAAAAATCCCCCAAATTCGTGGCGCCGCCCAGCCTTAACGTCTCCGTCACGATCTCCCTAAACCTCTTGGCCTCCTCCGCATCCTCCACGTTCTCGCCGTAATACCTCTTCCCGGCCATCATTCTCATCATCACGTTCATCGTCAGCTCCAGAAACACCGTTTTCATGTCCACTAACTTCTTCCCCTGCGAATCGCGACTCAGCGATCGGATCATGGATCTGATCTCGTCCGCGCGGATGCTGTGAAGCAATTGGAGCTTGTGCGTCGACAATATCTCGATTGCGGAGATTTTACGCAGGTTTCGCCAGTGGTCTCCGTAAGAGCTCCAGGCCATGGAAGTGTAATTGTAGCCGAAGTATTTACCGGAGAGAAGTTTAGGGCGATTGGCGAAGATAATATCATTTTTGTTGAGGCACTCGTCGGCGGCGGAGGGGGAGGCGACGACGAGGACGCGGCGGGAGCCGAAGTGGAGGAGATTTACGGGGCCGTAACGGTCGGAGATTTTGGCGAGGGAACGGTAAAGGGGTTTCTTTAGGAGGTAGAGATGGCCGAGAATTGGTAAGTTGAGAATAGGGGAAGGGGGAAGGTTTCTAAGCTTATTCAGAAAATGGTTTGTGAAGATGTAGAGGGCAAATGTTAGGGGGATGTACACTAACCATTGGATATCCATTTTGGTGAAGTAGAATTATGTTTTGGTGTTGGATATTGCCATCGATTTAATATATACATATCGAGATTAGTGGAAATTTGTAGGAGAGCTAGGAATTTGTGATTATTCGAAGCTTCTATTGGACAGTTGACTTTGACTCAACTCCTATGAAACTCTCACAATCATTATACTTGTTTTATGGGAGCAATTAATATTTATCGATTGGATTTGTATCTGCACGAATACTCTTAAAAATGACTATATGCAGTATTCTATCATACTCGTATTCGAGGTTGATGCCACCTACAAGTGAGTTACGTCTAACTACTTTAATGACAAACTTGACATCACAAGTGCATTTTCAACGTAAATCCTCATGTCTGGGGTTCACGCGCACTTATCACAACCAATTTTGTTATTGACTGTCATGAGTCGAGTTCGAACTCATCAGTCCCATTGATGTGTCTATGACACAAGCTCCTACTAACCCATAGTGTTGGACTGGTATTTCCATGTCAAAACTCATGTCGTACAGGTCTTATCCAGTTTCGATGTCCAATCGAAACTCTCTATAACTTGCGAACAAGTTCAGAGATCTAGTACCAAATACTTCTAATGACATTCTTCTTAATCCATAAGGAGTAGAAGTTTTGCCTTGATCTCTTGGATTTAATATTGTTTATTAACTTATAAATGTCAATAAGTAAAACAATAGAAATTCCTTATATTAATAGAAAGTTTAATTACAAATAATATGCCCGATACATACTATCAACTGTGGCATTGAAGGCATAACACCAACTTAAAAATCATGGTGCAATGATCTTATAGAATTTTAGATGCATCTTAATTTCACGTAACCATAAAACTAATTCCACAAAGGACAAGATTTAGTAACTTAGTGCTTAATATGTAAAATGCACTATATAAGCGTCTTTAAGTGCTTGTTATCAACTCAATGCTACACAAGTAAAATGACCAACCTTGTGTCAATTGGAGGACTATTAACGTTATACCTCTTCCATTCATTTCAGTGGTTAAGTTTGTTCTCCTTAAAGGCATCTTCTGTCTCTTTCCTGACTATCTCTTTGTTCTAATCTCATTAACAGTAAGAGTCTCAAACTCTCTTGAAAACTAGACCAAACACTAAATCACAAGACATTATCATAGAAGCGACAAGCGTCTTAAGTACAAAACACAAAGTGGCTAACATAGTTTTTTTTTTTTTGTGATATGCTAACATAGTCTATGAAAGTCTTTTCGTAACTAGATAAAATGTACATAACTTTTAGATACTTTCATTAATAACAAGAGACTGGACAAACTTTATCTTACTTAATTCTCATGAGAGAAGACATTGTTTGTTGACTTTAATTTCTAATAGTATTTAACATCACCCTTAAATGTTGCTCAGTTTTCTCCTTATGCAGGGTATATTTGTAATCATCAAATACTAAATCCAATAATTCCAATTTGGTTCAATTTTACGGATGTATTACTCATTTGGTACACCCACAGATCAATTGTATGATTTATCATTCACAGATGAGATCATAGACCATACTTTTCATTAAGATATCATAAGCATTGGATATTCATTTTCACTTATGACAAACATATTGACATTCATTATTTAGTAGAAAGACCGACAATAAGTATATCATGACTTCGTTATTGCCCTTCAAAGCATTTAATTCAATCTTATATATTCCAAAATAATATGACATGTTGTGTCACAACAATCACTAATAAGTACTCATCTAATACTTTTCTCAAAAAAACCTCAATACGCATGTGAGAATTTGGTTGCCATGGTCATACTAGAGGTATCATATGTACATGCTCATTTGTACAAAATTGATTTCGTGCTCAGCAAAAATTAACATTTATGACAATTCACCATAATGTACAAATTCGAAAGGTCACATAATGTCCAATCATCATCCGTGTCAACTAGTTTAATTTTCGAGTACAAAGTCTCATAAAGTTCTAGGTGAGTATAACTTGAACCAACCTTAGAACTCTCACTTAATTTCATGATCAAAACATATCATGTTATATAAGAAAACACATCTTGTCATATGTCATACGTATGTAAATTGCCAAATCTATGTGTCATCTTAAAGGAAACAACATAAATATTTCATAATCATATGTACATGCTACAAGAAATAACTTCACAAAACAGAAAAAAGTATATTTACATATGATCCACTAACACGACGAGTTCTAAATCTTTCTATACATACTAGATACTATATTAACCTTCCCATTCGAGAGACTATCTCTAAGAGCGAATTTCAAAAGTCAACGAGGACCATATTCATCATCAAAGATAAAATTTTCTCATCTTGTATTTTAACTCTCTCTTCCTCCACACTTTAACTAATAAGGACTTTAAGACACATAAATCTTTATCTTTATTTTCAATGTATAATCTATTGAATTCACCCCTCCGAAAACACAGTTAGAGAATTTTTCCATAATTTTATCTCTCGGTCCGGACCACCAAAATAATGACCTAAATGAAGAATCCCCCTTGTATTTTATTTTCATTATCTTAAAATGTCTAGGAAAATAGTGCTCGGGACGCATTCTATAATGCCTCAACAGTTCAAACTTTGTGAAGCGTACTTCTTCTCTCTCTAGCTGCCCTCTAGAGGATGCTAGAAGTAAATTGGAATCTCGCCATCTACGAAAATGAAAATTGGTACTAGATTGGTCACGAAGCCAATCATAATACTTTATCTAATAAAAGAAGATTTTAATACTTGACATCATCAAACAAAAATTAATTATGCTCCAACGATTTTAATTTAGGAAGCACAATTCCAAGCGCATTAAAAATGAGCATAATATTAAAGTATTCAAAAATCTTTTCATAATTAAATAGAATGAACTAAATTTTTAGATGCTTTCATTATTAAAAAGAGACAGGACAAACTTGATCTTACTTCTCATAAGAGAAGACATTGTTTGTTCAGATTAACTTCTAATAGTATTTGACATCACCCTTAAATGTTGCTCATTTTTCTCCTTATCCATGATATACTTGTAATCATCAACTACTAAAGTCAACAATCCCAATTTGGTTCAATTTTACTAATGTATTACTCATTTGGTACATATACTCGTTGAACAATCATACGATTTTTCATTTACATATCAGATCATAGACCACACAATTCATCAAGATATCATAAGCAGTGGAATTCATTTTCACTTATGGTAAACCTATTGATATTTCATTATCGAATAGGAAGACCCACAATAAGTTTTACTGACTTGATTAATGCCCTTCAGAGTATACAACTCAGTCTTGTATAATCCAAAATAATATGATACGTAGTGTCACAACAACTACTGATAGTAGTCATCTAGTACTTTTCTCAAAAAGACCTCAATACTCATATGCAATTTTGGTTACCATGGTCATAGTAGAAATATCATGCACATGCTCATTTATACAAAATTGATGTTGTACTTAAGAAAAATTGAGAATTATGACAATTCATTGTAATGTACAAATTCAAACGGTCATATAATGTCCAATCATCATCTATGTCGAAATGTTAACTATCAAAAATTTCATTTTCTTGTACAAATTCTCATAAAGTTCTCGGTGAGTATTTTTGCGAAACATACATATGGCGACTAAGCATAGCAAAAAACTAAAATTTTAGTTTATAGGATTTAAACATATGAGTATTTTAATCCTACGGGCTTATCACATATCAAACGCTTGCACATCTCTACACTAGTTATTTAAAACTTGAATAGGGTATTTTACCTTGTTTGATTTTGCACAAAAATCAAAGAATGTCTTCTTCCTTAATGTAAGCTTCCTAGCTTGCTCCTCGTTTCTTGAATCAACCCCCTCGTCTCTTGATGAAGAATTTGAATTCCACCACCAAAAATGTCGTTGCCCGGATTCTTGATTCACTTCAAAGATCCAAGTGTTTCTCCTCTAAAGTTGATTCACACCCTAGATACCCACTTGTTTATAATCTTTAGATAGGTAGATCTATAAATGCTTATTCTAATCTAAAGGATAGTGTATGGGATTAAAGTGAAAACAAATAACACGTCTATAAATATTTTATATTAATTCAAGATCTTCATGGATAATCAAGAACTCAAGAACACTATATAGAGAAAAAGAAGGTGAAAATTTTGGCTTCAAAAGCTTTCATGTGCCCCCCCCCCCCCCCCCCCCCCCCCGTCATATTTATAGGATTAGTTCTTGCAATTCTTTTCCTTGTAGAACTAGACGACTAATTAATTTCTAAGTAGAACTCTTCTACTTTAATTAGTTTCCTTATAGGATTTACTCTACCAGGTAGGGAACTTATCTAATAAGAATCCTATTCTTATTTTTAAAGGGAATCATTTCTCTCCAAGAAATCTTATTTCCTTCTAAAAGAAAATTAATTAAACTCTTCATGTAATTCTAGACCAAGGCCATATAAAATAGTCTTTTAATAATTAATCCACCATACCAGATTAATTAAAAATCTCTTCCAAATAATTAAATACTTTCTAGGCTTAAGCTTAATTAAATTGATCTTATCAACTTAATTAATTTATTTATCCAACATTTGAATAAATAAAAAATTTAATTAATTAATCTATTTAATTCAACTACTTTGAATTAAATTCCCTTAGTTAAGACATGGAATTGTCCCATTATTGTGTGTGACCCTTTTGGATTCACCAACATACTAATAGTTGGTTCATAGCCTTTTTGATTCAATTTGGACAATTAAACTGTCTCAATTAATTGAACACTTTTAATTAACCATCTTATTATTTAATTTTTATTAAATATAAGATACCACAAATTAAAAAAAGAAGAAGTTCAAGCTACTTATCTTGAAGACCTAGATGTAGGCGATTCAAAGTGAACCTCTCCAATCGCGCATTCCATCCAAGTGAGATTCTTTTTTCATCTAATTTTTCACTTGAATTAAGGATTGAGGAATCTTATTGGTCGAGATCTTCGTAAGTTCAATCTTAATAATTCAAATGTGTTTGACTAGTGATTAATTAATTCAAGAAACTTGTTTTATAATATCCATCCAATGATATATCAAGTCTCATATCTATGTGTGAATTCTAGGGACTTCATCATACAGTTATAAATAATATAAACACGAGATGAAGAAATTCCTTTTATTAATATAATGTAAAACAAAATTGTTGATTACAAGAATAGATAAAGAAAGTCTATCTAGTATTGGCTCGCAGGATACGGTTCTAACAAGTATAACTTGAACCAACCTTAGAATTCCCACATAGTTTTATGATCAAAACATATCATATTATATAAGAAAATACAACTTGTCATACATATGTAAATCGCCAAAACAATGTGTCATCTTTAAGAAAACAACATAGATATTTCATAATCATATTTACATGCTATAAGAAATAACTTCACAAAGCATGTAAAAAAATATTTACATATGATCCACAAGTATGACGAGTTCTAAATCTTTCTACACTGACGAGATACTATATTAACCTTCGCATTCGAGAGCCTATCTCTATGAGCGAATTTCAAAAGACGCAGGGACCATTATTCATCCTTAAATATAAAAAAATTATCGTCTTGAATTCTAGCTCTGTCTTCCTCCACACTTTAATTAATAAAGACTTTAAGACAAGTAGATCTTTTTCTTTGTTTTCAGTGTATATTTTATAAAATTTATATCTCCAAAACTTTAGTTAGAGAATTTCTCCATAATTTTCGCTCTCGGTCTGGACCACCAAAATAATGACCTAAATGAAGAAGTTCCTTGTATTTCATTTTCATTATCTTAAAATATCCAAGCAAAGAATGCTCGGGGCACATCCTATAATGCCTCAGCACTCAAACTTTGCTATTCGTATACAAGTGTGAAAAATTACTGTTCATCACCTTCTTTGTAACTTTCCAGATTTTTTAGAAATGCATTTACTCGATCACAATTTTGAGAGGCTATATCTCTCTCATTTCTAACCCATTTTGAGCAAGGGATATATGGTTGGAAAGCCCTTGTCACAAAAATTTTGACCATATAAATATTACGCAATTATAACAACAAACTGCGGTCCAAAAATTCATCTAAAGATACTGAAATATGCAACATAAAAAATTTAGTATCTCATCAAATGTAAAGCATAGTCTCATGTAACTTCATAAAACGTTTATACATGGTGTAAGCATGCTACATTTCGAATTTGAATTCATAATATAAACATTTCATAAATCTACAATGAGTGAAGCCATATCTTACGTAAACATGGAAAGCATGGTAAAGCAACATGTTAAAACATAATTGCGCCACATTATCATGTGAAAACAAGTCTGGAATACAACCAAACTTGCTCTGTTACCATTGACGAAAAATAATCACACATCACATGCAAATTTAAGATAACTTACTAAAATCAGATCTTTTCTTGGTTGTTTCACAGCATTTTCCACACGTTTTTATGCTCCAAAACATCCACAAACTCATTCAAAGTGAGACAGTTGTTTTCACAATCCAAGTGTTTCAAATCGGTGAATTTCTTTTACCAAATTACACCAAAATATCAGTTTTTATGCCTTTCTTGTTTTAGCCCAATTTGTGTTGTGGATTTTCTAATATTAAGAGTGTTGGTTTTCTTTTTCAAAACCATCAGATTTTGTAGGGAGAGAATTAGAGGGAGTTGAAGTAGCTTTTTCATACAAAAACCACTTCATCCATTTTTCTTCTTTTCATATAATATGGGTAGGGTCAGCTTCATCGGCGACCCATAACCTATACCCAATTTCCTACCGTGATTAATAAACTAATTTGTACAAATATTTTTTGATTAATCTTTTCCAGTCAGCACCATAAAGCATAGAAATAAAAAAGTTACTTCGTATTAAAAAAAATAAGGAGGCTACTTTTTTTTCTCTTTCATAATCTTTACAGTTTAGCAGCTAGTACCATTAAGCGTTTAATGAAGAAGTTCCCTTTTTCCATATTTTTAAAATTAGTTTAATGTTAGTTTTATAGGAGCAAAACAGCCCAAGACATTTTATAACACACGTGTATTTCATTATGTTTATAGATTGATTGTGTTAGCAATGTAACTCACTGAAGACGAAATGCTAGCTACTGGAAAGGAACACGAATGAAAATCCAAACTAAGATGACAACATGAATTTGATGTGGTTCGGTTGCTAATATTCACGTGCCAACACAGGATCTCACATCTCTAATTCTCAAAATGAATACAAATTACAACGTACAAGTTAATATTTATGGAGTAAGACATGGAAAAACCTCCCCTTTTTCTCCTTGAAGTCGACGGCTAGCTATGAGAGAGAAGGGATGGAATTCTTTCTCTTGCTTTGAAGGCTCACAATATGACTGATGTAAACTAGGTCAAAAAGTCATAAGTGATATACTTTTATGTCATATGACTTGATGACCAAGTCAAAACAAAACCTATGTTAGGCGTCCCTGAGGACTCCTAACTCGGCCCATATGGGGGTCCATTTGGACGCCCATTCTTAGCCCAATTAGCTTTGTGTTTAATTAATTAATTAAATTAATCAGATAAATTAATCTACTAATTTATTTCTCTAAGAAATTAGTTAATAATTAATCTTATCTATTAATTAATTATCTCATCTAATGAGTAATTAATCATTACCCTTATCTCCAAACTGATTTCCTTTATTTTTCTTTTGCAAATCCCTTAACTACGACTTTTTAGGTTCGTCTCATTTGGCAATGGGAATAACCAAAGGATGTGGGTAACACCTAGCTAGTCACGTGACTCACATCGAAACCCAAACAAGATTGAAAGAATGGATTATTCTAAAACCTTTATTGTTGTGAATATTTTACAAGTATACACCTTTTATTCTAATATCTCAGTCAAGTGAGAGTCACGGTTAAGTCAAATTCACAAAACTTGACCACATACGCAAGTCATAATGAGTTGAGCTCACTAAATTTACTCTCGTGTCTAACACAAGCAGCTCCACTGCTTTGGCCAAAGACTTTTGACCACTCACTTATGATGACATATGATATATGCTCATTCACTTATGAGAGCATAAATTCCTTATTGGTAATCAGTTAAGACTTTCAGTTGCCTATCAAGTTGCACTGCGAGGTCGACCCTACCTACTGGTGAGTTACATCTAACTACTTTATGACAATTCACCATAATGTACAAATTTGAAAGGTCACATAATGTCCAATCATCATCCGTGTCAAAATGTTAACTATCACAAATTTAATTTTCTAGTACAAAATCTTATAAAATTCTAGGTGAGTATAACTTGAACCAAGCTTATAACTCTCACTTAATTTCATGATCAAAACATAAAACACATCTTGCCATACGTATGTAAATCGCCAAATCTATGTGTCATCTTAAAGAAAACAACATAAATATTTCATAATCATATGTACATCTATAAGAAATAACTTCACAAAACAGGAAAAAATATATTTACATATGATCCACTAACATGACGAGTTCTAAATCTTTCTATACATACGAGATACTATATTAACCATCGCATTCAAGAGACTATCTCTAGGACTGAATTTCAAAAGAAGATGAGGACCATATTCATCCTCAAAGACAAAATTTTCTCGTCTTGAATTCTTACTCTCTCTTCCTCCACATTTTAACTAATAAAGACTTTAAGACACATAGATCCTTATCTTTATTTTCAGTGTATATTCTATCGAATTCGCCTCTCCAAAAACTCAGTTAGAGAATTTTTTCATAATTTTCTTTTTCGGTCCAGACCACCAAAATAATGACCTAAATGAAGAATCTCCCTTTTATTTTATTTTTATTATCTTAAAATGTCCAGGTAAATAGTGCTCGGGACTCATTCTATAACGCCTCAGCAGTTCAAACTTTGCGAAGCGTACACGAGTTTCTTGCTCTAGCTGCCCTCTAGAGGATGCTATAAGTAAATTGGAATCTCACCATCTACAAAAATGAAGATTGGTATTAGATTGGTCATGAAACCAATCATAATTCTTTATCTAATAAAAGAAGATTTTAATACTTGACATCATCAAACAAAAATTAATTATGCTCCAACGATTTAAATTTTGGGAAACACAATTCCAAGCGCATTAAAAATAGCGTAATATTAAAAGTATTTAAACATTTCATAATTAAAAAGAATGAACTTGACTTTTAGGTGTTTCCATTATTAAAAAGAGACTGGACGAACTTGACTTTACTTCTCATAAGAGAAGATATTGTTGTTGACTTTAACTTCTAATAGTATTTGACATCACCCTTAAATGTTGCTCATTTTTCTCCGTATTCATGATATACTTGTAATCATTAAATACAAAATTCAACAATCCCAATTTGGTTCAATTTCATGAATCTGTAAGTCATTTGGTATACCCATTGATCAATCATATGATTTTTTCAGTTACATATGAGATCATAGACCCTCAATTCATCAAGATATCATAAGCAGTGGAATTCATATTCACTTATGGTAAACTTATTGATGTTTCATTATCGAGTAGGAAAACCCAAAATAAGTCTTACTGACTTGGTTAATGCCCTTCAAAGCATCTAACTTAGTCTTATATATTCCCAAATAATATGACACGTAGGGTTACTACAACTACTAATAAGTAGTCATCTAGTACTTTTTTCAAAAAAACCTCAATACTCGTATAGGATTTTGGTTGCCATGGTCATACTATAAATATCATGCACATGCTCATTTATACAAAATTGATTTTGTACTTAACAAAAACTAACGATTATGACAATCACTGTAATCTACAGATTCGAACGGCCACATAATGTCCAATCATCATCTATGTTGAAATGTTAACTATCACAAATTTTACTTTCTTACAAATTCTCATAAAGTTCTAGGTGAGTATTATTGGGAAACATACATATGGCGACTAGCACAACGAAAAACTAAAATTTTAGTTTTTAGGATTTAAACATGTGAGTTTTTTAATCCTACGGGCTTATCACGTATCAAAGACTTGCGCATCTCTATACTAGTTATTTAAAATTTGAATAGAATAATACTAGTTATTTAAAACTTGAATAGAATATTTTACCTTGTTCGATTTTTCACAAAAATCAAAGAGTGTCGTCTTCCTTAGCGTAAGCTCCCTAGCTGGCTCCTTGTTCCTTTAATCAACCCCCTCGTTCTTTCTCTTGATAAAGAATTCGAATTCCACCACCAAAATTGCCCTAGCCCGTATTCTTGATTCACTTCAGTGACCCAAGTGTTTCTCCTCTAATGTTGATTCACACCCTGGATACCCTCTCGTTTATAATCTTTAGCTAGGTAGATCTATAAATACTTATTCTAATCTAAATGATAGTGTATGGGATTAAAGTAAAAGCAAATAATACTTCTCAAAATATTTTATATGAATTCTTGAATTCAAGATCTTGATGAATATCAAGAACTCAAAAACATTATATGGAGAAAAAGAGGGGGACAAATTTCTTGCTTGAGGGGGCGAAAATTTTGGCTTCAAAAGCTTGTAATTTTTCTTGGGTTCTACAACACCCCCCCCCCCTCCCCAAAAAAAAGTCATATTTATAGGATTAGTCCCTGCAATTCTTTTTCTTGTAGAAGTAGAAGACTAATTAATTCGTAAGCAGAACGCTTCTAGTTTAATTGGTTTCTTTATAGGATTTACTCTACCAGGTAGATTCCTATTTATTAGGAACATTATCCTTATCTAATAGGAATCCTATTCCTATTTTTAAAAGAAATCCTTTATTTCCATAAAATCTTATTTCGTTCAAGAAGAAAATTAATTAAACTCTCCATGTAATTTTCAAGGCTGTATAAAATAGCCTTTTAATAATTAATCCACCAGAATAGATTAATTAAAAGTCTCTTCCAATTAATTAAATACTTTCTACACTTAAACATAATTAAATTGATTTTAGCAACTTAAGTAATTCATTTATCCAACATTTGAATAAATAAAAATTTTAATTAATTAATCTAATTAATTCAACTACTTTGAATTAAATTGTCTTAGTTAAGACATGAATTTGTCCTAGTATCGTGTGTAACCCTTTAGGTTCACCAGCACACTAATAGTGGGATTATAACCTTTATGATTTAATTTGGACAGTTAAATTGTCTTGATTAATTGAACACTTTTAATTAACCATCTTATTATTTAATTTTCATTAAATATAAGATACCAAAAATAAAAAAAAGGTTTCAAGTTACGTATACTTATCTTGAAGACCTACATTTAGACGATTCAAAATGAATCTTTCTAATTGCGCATTCCATTCAAGTGAGATTCTTCTATCATCTAATTTTCCAATTGATGAATTAAGGATTGAGGAATCTTATTGGTCGAGATCCTTGTAAGGTCAATCTTAATAATTCAAGTGTCTTTGACTAGTGATTAATTAATTCACGAAACTCATTTCTTAAATAATTACTTATGTAACTTGGTCAAGGACTAACTCAGTCAAACCACTTAGAGTATTGTAGGAAGTTCCCTTGTTCATCTAGACAAGGGATGAATCCTTTGTTGTCAACTCCAATCTCTATGTACGAGTTACTACACCCAATCAACAGTTCATATGTGTCCTTATAAAAGAACTGGCATAGGAGTCAAGGTGCAGTGAGTCAATAGACAAGATTACTATGATGACTCAAGTCAAAGAATTAATCTTGTACTATCGTAATTAAGAAACTCCTAATTCGACATATATAGAAATAATTTCACTTTAGAAAGTTTCAGTTAGGGTGATCAGTGAACTTGTTCTTAACAAGCACACGTGTATGTGCATTTGTGTGAACCACACTAATGTCTATAAAACGGGACATTCTCTAATTAAGAATGTGCATCATAGACACAAGTCTATCCGAATTATCAATGTCCTATCTTGATAGTTCTATGACTTGGATGATTTTTAAAAATCATAGCATTGGAGACTTGTTTTATAATATTCATCGAATGAGATATCAAGTCCATATCTATGTATGAATTCCAGGGACTTCATCATAAAATTATAAATAATATAAACACGAGATGAAAAAATTCCTTTTATTAATATAATGTAAAGCAAAATTGTTTATTACAAGAAATAGATGAAGAAAGTCTATCTAGTATTGGCTTGCAGGGTACGATTCTAACAAGTATAACTTGAACCAACCTTAGAACTCCCACTTAATTTCATGATCAAAACATATCATGTTATATAAGAAAACACAACTTGTCATACATATGTAAATCACCAAAGCTATGTGTCATCTTAAAGAAAACAACATAGATATTTCTTAAAGTGTTGTATGCCCGTCGAGCCATATATTGGCTTGAACACTAGATCATAAACACTATAACGGTCTTATCATTTAGATTATATCAAAATTGTTGGAATGTTTCTTTATTGTAGACTACTCAGGAGAGTATAGATAAAGATCCCATGGATTTCATTTGGTTAGGAGAGGTGGTCAGGATACCTATGGAATACTCTCAAAGACCGTAAACCTAAAACACGTTCCAAGTCATAGAGTCTGTAAGATTTGGGATATCACTGGCCCCGCGAAGACTTGTTCGAACCGTAAACCTAAAACACATTCCAAGTCATAGAGTCTATGAGATGTGGGATATCACTGGCCCCGCCAAGAGTTGTTCGTGCGTGTAACTCTCCCAAGTGGTTAACATGTTCCATTGTCAATGGCTAGTATGGCCAATACATGCATAAGATTCATACTTTGGGTGAGTATGGAATTGAACGGCCCCGCTAAGGATTCCTCGTTCGTGCTGTCGATTTTGGAGTCCTTGGGTTTCGTAGTGTGAGATAATCCTTAGATTAGAAATGTCATTGGAAAGGGTACTACCTACTATACTTTGATATGCACATGCATTCCAGGAGAGTCGTACGACGTGTATGTTCTGTATAGTCTGGTAGTACAGCAGAACAAATGACAGTCATCAGGGGATCCATCCAGGGCTAACAGCCTGGCATTTCCTATGCTGTTGAGTGAAACTGAATGATCGAGAAAAGTCTCTGGCCAGAGCATAGTCTTATAAGAGGGACTGGTGATCCCTGCTTAGAAGACCGGAGCATTAGTAGAACCAACATAGTCATAGTTTCCGAGGTTACTAGCTTTTCGACCGTTGCCAAATTCTAGGCCTTAGAGGGGGAAAAGATGGAGGGATTCAACTCGCATGAAGATCGAAATCTGAATAGAATTGCTTTTCATTGTTAACATCTAGGAAGTCATGGCGACGTTGCTAGACATCGAACCACGACCGATATGTGCCTTGAGTTAATTGGTGAAATTAATCCAAGGCCTAGTTAATTATTATGAATAATTAAACTAGCCTATGGGAGGACTTATTGCTAGCTTGTTAATGAGCCTGAGGAGTCACACACATAAGTTAGTGTGGTACCTATTTGCTAGTTAATTCTTTGTGAATTATTGGAGAGATTAATTAATTGGAATTATTAATCGAGGAAAAGGAATAAATTAATTAAGTGTTTTTAATTAATATTAATCTTATAATTTAATATTGGAATATTAAATTGTGAAGGACTAATTAATTAATTAGTGGACTAATTAATTAATTAGTGGTCTAATTAATTAACATGTGAAAGGGTAATATATATATATATATTGATACACGTATGGGTGTGTACATGTGTAAATTTGGTGGATGATTTTATCTTGTTCACCAAGTCTATGAATATATTTATATTTAATATATCTTGTAATATATTTGGTAGGATCTATTCTAATTAGTTAGATGACTAATTGATATGGAAAGATCTTATAAATATATTAGGATAGATATTATGGATATGGTAAGATTTATTTAATTAGTTGACTAATTATATGGAAAAATCTTATTTGGATAGATCTTACATATTTGGAAAGGATCTCAAATATATGGAAAAAATCTTGTTTGTTCATTGGTGGATGGATCTAATTAACTAAGGAAGAGAATTTGAAAAAGGAAGAATATTATAATATATATATATGTGTGTGTGTGTGTGTGTATATGTATACACGATTTGCCGTGTATAGATAAAAGGCATGAGTTTTTTATTTGTACCATATATATATATATTGTGATACCCGAGCTTTTTTTTTTAAATGATAATATACTAAATTGATGATTAATAGTATACTCCATCAAAAATTACTTGATTTACTATGTAGTAGTTTTATAATTAATATATCAAGATATTATATTAAACAAGTAGATTGAATTTATTACTAAACAAAATATTTTTAGGGGTTTGAATGTAAATATACTTCCATTAGGGATCACCTTTATAAAGGGGGAAGAAGAATTATTTGCATATAATTCCTTGTTTCAATTCTATATATACCCCTATGCATTCATCATTTTCCTCACAATATCAAGAGACAATAAAGAAGGGAAAAAATCAGCAGTTTCGCACAATATTTTCAGCACACTACTACAAAAAAGCCCTATTACAGCGGTTTTGAAAAACTGCTGTAATAGGGGTACTCGGTTCGGACCTATGATAGCGGTTCGATCCGAACCGCTGTCATAATTTTTTTTTTTTAAAATTTTTTGGATACGACAGCGGTTCAGTCGAACCGCTGTCATAGACCACACCTATGACAGCGGTTCAATCGAACCGCTGACATAAACCCGTCTATGACAGCGGTTTGACTGAACCGCTGTCACAAAAAAATAAAAAATAATAATATAAAATTACATGTGGCAGCGGTTCGGGCCGAACCGCTGTCACAAAGTTACGTGTGACAGCGGTTTGGGTCGAACCGCTGTCGTAGGGGCCGGGTTTAATTAACCCGGTCTTCTCTCACACTCACACTCAAACTCTCTCTCTCTCTCTCTCTCTCTCTCAACTCTCTCACCACCACCACCTCCACCTCCACCACCACCACCACCACCACTACCTCTCTCTCTCGATCTATTTCTCTCTCTCGCCGCCGACATCCACCGCTGTCCGCTCCTCCCCTCGTTCGGTATCTCTCTCTCTCTCTCTCTCCCTCTTTCTCTTTCTAGATATATATATATATATATATATATGTGCATATATATATGTATATATTCTATATATATATATTTAACTCTTTATATATATATATATATATACATAAGGATCGCCGCCGCTCACCTCCGCCGCCGCCGCCGCCATTTAGTGGGTACATTGTTTTAGATAAATATATATACACACACACACACACACATAGAGTTAAATATTTGTGTATGTGTGGGTGTATGTATATATATTTGTGTATGTGTGGGTGTATGTATATTTGTGTATATGTGGGTGTATGTATATATATTTGTGTATGTGTGAGTGTATGTGTATATATATTTGTGTATGTGTCGGTGTATGTATATTTGTGTATATTCTTGAGATTTGCCTATTTATTGAAAAATTTAAGAGAAATAGGGATTTGACTGAATTTAGTATTAATTTGGGTTAGTCGGGTGTTAATTACGTTTGATTTGGGATTAAATTGTGGTAATTTTGTGGTTTAGGGTACATTGATCCAACTGGTGATCTATATTTATATTTAGTTGTTGAAAATATGATGTTTTATTTGTAGTTTTATGTGATTTATGTGATCCGACTGGTGATCAATATTTGTAGTTGTTAGAAATATGATGCTTTATGTGATCCAACTGGTGATCAATATATATTTATAAAATGATGCTTTATTTTTAGTTTTATGTGATTTATGTGATCCAACTGGTGATCAATATTTGTAGTTGATTGAAATATGATGTTTTATGTGATCCAACTAGTGATCAATATTTTCGTATAGTAAGATCGACATTTTGGGTTTGTTGTGGGTGAAAGATTAGAATATTGGGTTTGTTGTGGTTGAAAGATACGAATTTTGTTGGTTGCAAGTTTGGGGGAAGATTAAGTCGAGAACTTGGTAGAAATTTTTGCGTCGATACTCTGCCGAATTTTTTCTAGGATAACGGGAAATAAATTAAAATTAAAACAATTTAATTAATTTAACTCAACTGATGTTAAAATTATTTAATTTAATTAATTAAGATCGAAATTGGATTTTAGCGGATCGTAAGATCCGAATTTTGTTTGTTGCAACCTACCCGGGTGAAGATTAAGTCGAGAACTTGGTAGAAATTTTTGCGTTGTTACTCTGCCGAATTTTTTCTAGAATAATAGGAAATAAATTAAAATGAAAATTATTTAATTAATTCAACTATCAACTGATGATAAAAAAATTTAATTTAATTAATTCAGAATCAAAATGGATCGAAGTTGGATTTTAGCGGATCGTATGTCGGAACAGTATGAGAAAGGGGTGAAAGAGTTCATAAAGTTTGCGGTTGAGCATGCACCAGATCCAACTAGGATCACTTGCCCGTGTTTACGTTGTTGTTTTGGAAAGAGAATTAGTCCACGTGAGTTGGAAGATCATTTGGTGTGTAATGGAATTGATAAAAGCTACACACGTTGGACAAGACACGGTGAAAGCAGTGTCACGTCGGATGATTTGGGTAGTACATCATATCCATCACAGGATTTCAACATGAATGATTATGAGCCTGATCGTTTGGAGGAGATGACAAATGTTATTGAGGAGGATTTGCGAAACTGTCCTAAAATGTTTGACAATTTGACAAGTGATTCAAAGACACCACTGTATAGTGGTAGTAAATTCACAAGATTGAAAGTAGTTCTGAACCTATACAAGTTAAAAGCCAACAATGGGTGGAGTGATAAGAGTTTCACAGACTTACTTGGTTTATTAAAAAGCATGCTACCTGAGGATAATGTGTTACCTAATCGTACTTATGAGGCTAAACGGATGTTAACCTCAATTGGCATGGGATATGAGAGGATACAAGCCTGTCTCAATGATTGCGTATTATTTAGAATTGATTATGCATCATTGAAGGCTTGTCCGAAATGTGGCGCTTCACGGTACAAGAAGAATGGATCTGCGCCTGTCAAAACCATGTGATATTTGCCTATAATACCACGATTTAAGCGCATGTACAGTAGTAAAGAGTTAGCCAAAGACTTGACATGGCATGCTAATAGAAGGCTTGAAGAAATGATTGAAGATGACAAGATTCGACACCCCTCAGATTCTCCTCAATGGAAAAAGATTGATGATGATTTCCCTGAATTTGGTGAAGAATCAAGAAACCTGCGCCTTGTATTGGCTACAGATGGCATGAACCCTCATGGCTTGCAAAGTAGCTCACATAGTACATGGCCGGTGATTTTGATGATCTACAACCTTCCCCCATCGCGATGCATGAAGCGAGAGCATATAATGATGCCTATACTCATTTCTGGGCCGAAACAACCTGGAAATGATATAGATGTCTACTTGGCTCCTTTAATTGAGGATTTGAAGGTGTTGTGGGACACCGGTGTTCAAGTATATGACGGGTTCAGAGAAGAAAATTTTAATCTCAGATTCATGTTATTTGGAACAATCAATGATTTTCCGGCAAGAGCAAACCTCGAGGGATATGGTGTACATGGCCAATGTGGATGCCCCATATGTGTCAAGAGTACAAATCAATATCGATTGACACACTCTCAGAAATATGCATTCCAAGGGCATCGGAGATGGCTAAATCGGAACCATCAATATCGTCGGTGGAAGAAAGCTTTCAATGGGAATATAGAAGAAGGCCGAGCTCCTAAGTGCTTAACTGGTGAAGAAGTGTTTGAGAATGTAAAAGACTTGGAGGTTAAATTTGGAAAGACTTTTGCAGGTGGCCTTGCAAAAACTGGGTGGAAAAAAAGGTCAATTTTCTTTGAGTTGCTGTATTGGACGTCTTTACATGTTAGACATTTTCTTGATATTATGCATATTGAGAAAAATGTATTTGATAGTGTCATTGGTACACTTCTAAATGTGCCCGGAAAGACAAAAGATGGGGTAAAGGCACGGTTAGACTTGGTTGAAATGAAGATAAGAGGAAAATTGACACCAACAAATAAGGGGAAACGTACTTATTTGCCTCCAGCAGCTCACACTCTAGCCAGGAAAGAAAAAATTGTATTATGTGAGTTTCTTAATGGAGTGAAAGTTCCAGAAGGGTATTCTTCAAACATTAGCAGTCTTGTATCAATGAAGGATTTGAAGCTAAAGCACTTGAAGACTCACGATTGTCATGTAATCATGGATCATTTGCTACCAATTGCTATACGGGCCATTTTGCCAAAAAAGGTGAGAGACACGATAACTAGATTGTGTTTCTTCTTCAAAGCAATGTGGAGCAAGGTGTTTGATCCTGAGCAATTTCTGCACTTCAGAAACAAATTGTCATCACTTTGTGTGAGCTTGAGATGTATTTTCCACCTGCTTTTTTTTGATATAATGACTCACCTACCCATTCACTTGGTTAGAGAGACTCAACTATGTGGACCGGTTTTTATGAGATCTATGTATCCGACTGAGCGTTATATGAAGGTATTGAAAGGCTACGTGAAAAATCGTAGTCGACCGGAAGGTTGCATTGTTGAGCGGTACATAGTTGATGAAGCCATTACATTTTGCACAGAGTATCTGGCAGATTCTAATGTTGCAGAGCTTCCAAAGTCTCATGTTGTGGGAGGGGGAACAGAAGGAAAAAGATTAATTGGAAAGCAATTAGTTAGTGTTCATATTACACAAAGGGATCAGGCACACCTATATGTGCTCCACAACACCGATGAGGTTGACCCATATGTTGAAGAGCATAAGAACCAACTTAGGAGATTCAATCCAATTAAAAATGAGACCTGGATTTCAAGAGAGCATAATAAGAGTTTCATCGATTGGTTCCGAAAGCATTTTGAAGAGAAACAGAAAGAGAATCCACAACTTTCAGTTTCAGATAAATTGACACGACTGTCGAAGGGTCCGGACAGACTTGTATTTTGTTATTCAGGTTATTGTATAAATGGTCGCACATTCTATGCAAAAGACCAAGATGAACGAAGTACAATGCAGAATAGTGGTGTGAGTCTTGTAGCTCAAGCAATGCATATCTCAAGTGCGAAAGATAATAATCCTATCTATGCCGATTTATCATATTACGGGGTGATTGAACGTATATGGGAGCTTGATTATAGTTGGTTTCAGGTGCCTGTATTTGGGTGTAGGTGGGTTGACAATAAACATGGTGTCGATAATAGTGAAATAGGCTTCACTCGAGTAGACCTTGAAAGGGTGGGATACAAAGATGAACCTTTCATTTTAGCATCACAAGCTAAGCAAGTGTTTTTTGTCACTGATCCTATTGATAAGAGGTGGTCCATTATTTTATCGGCAAACAAAAATACTTGTATTGATGATGATTATGACGAAAGTGAAGATAATGGAGAAAATCCTATCTCATTAGGTGATTCACAATCAATTGATAGTGACGATGGCTTGGATATAAGTGATGATGAATTGTATATGCGACAAGATCACCAAGAGGGGATATGGATTAATCCATCAGTTCGTCGGCGTACTAAAAAAATGGTCATACCTATGAGAAGCAAAAGACTGCTAAGCCAACGACAAAAAGAAAACGATGAAAGGTATTTGAACTTATTTCATAATTGTATGATAGACTTGTTTTTTTAACAATATTTATACTTAGTTGCTAGAAAATTTATATTCTTGAGATTTGCCTATTTTTGTGGAAAATTTAGGGGAAATAGGTGCTTGATTGAATTTAATTGGGGATTAAATTTAAGGTTAATTTGGTTTAGCTGGGGGTTAATTATGTTTAATTGGAGATTAAATTTTGTTTATTTTGTGGTTTAGGATAATTACGTTCTAGAATAATGGATATGAACCTAACTTCTGTATTTATTACTTCTATTTTAAAATTATTTTTGCCAACTGAATCTGCCAAATTTATATGAATCTAACTTTTGTATTTATTACTTCTATTTTAAAATTATTATTGCCAAATGAATCTGCCAAATTTATATGAATCTAACTTCTGTATTTTTTGGCTTTTGTAGGTCGATGGCTTCAGATCCTGCTGGTAGTTTTCCCGAGGATGATGTATATGGATCAGATAGCCGTCATGAGGCGGGGATACGGAGAGGTGTCACGGCTATGAAAAAAGTTATCAATGCCAGAAGTAAAGGCATAAGGCTACCTGTCGGCTGGAATGACAGAGGTCAGGCAGTTAACCCAAACAAATCAATATTTGTTGGTTATATAGGCGTGCAGGTTCGACAGAAGGTGTCGATTACCATGAGTGATTGGCGAAGAGTCCCATCACCAATAAAAAAAAACATTTGGGATGAGATAAAGGTAATTTGGATATTATCATATTTGTAAGTGTTAATGTATTATCATATTCTCTAAATTATAATTTTATATATACTTTGTTTTTTTTTTTTGTAGTTGGCATTTGATATTGACGACAGTAAACGAAAGTACGTACTAGCAGAAGTTGGGAAGCTAGCACGTAACTTCAGAAGCTACTTAAGTAGAAAGTGGGTGCGAGATGATGATGGAAACATTAATGACAACCTACCCCCACAATATGAGATATCCCAAGCCGATTGGGCGGCATTTTTAGCTGTTCGCTTAGATGAAGGTTTTCAGGTAGCTAGTCATTTTAATTTACGGTTTCATTTGTTGGTTATTGCATTTATAGTTAGCTAATAATTTGATAATGTAATAAACAGAAACTAAGTAGGGACAATAAGGAAAGAGCAAAGGAACCTGAATATCCTTATCAGAAAGCGAGTCTTGGACATGCTCTTGTGGAGCAAATGGAGGTATGTAGTTCATTTAGCAGTGAATCCTTACAATTTTTTTAATAAAAATTCTATGTTAGTGCATATATATATTTTTTAATGAAAATATAGATAAATAGAAGAAGGGATGCGGGATCCGATTGCACAGAGGTGACACGAGCACTCGTGTGGAGGATTGCGCGTTCTGATAAAACAAATCAAATTGATAACGACAATGTTAGAAAAGTAGTGAATGAAATGGTGAGTTATTTGCAATTTTGTATGTGTTGTATGTTTGTTTTGAAATACTATTGAAAGAACAAAGTTCACTAATTTTTTTTATTTTTTAACATGTATTATTACAGGAGAGCATTTCACAAGAGAGTACTAGCCATAGTGGAAATGAGAAGAGTCGAGATGACATATTGGCTAAAGCTCTTAAAAAGAAGGAGCATCCGGGTCGCATTAGGGGCGTTGGCTTTAGGGTCTCACAAAGAGACTATTTTAAGGATCCAAAGCCTGCTACAAAAATGGAGATGGAAAGCTTGAGAAACATGGTGAAAAACCTCTCCCAAACTATGGTTGCCATGCAACAACGAATTGATGTTTTGAAAGCCCCTAACTCGCGTCAGCCACATGAAAATGACGTGATTTCTTTTAAAGATAGCAGCCCAGAACCAGGTTATAAGATGCTTCCTGAGGTAAAAATTTGAACTTGTTTATTAATCATATAACTTGCAACTCTCTATTTCTGTAAATCATACAAAACTTTCTAATATAATGTTGTATATATGTGTGTGTAGGTTATCGCTCCATGTCAATTAACACTTCCATCACCATCGTATCGTGTGGTGGCTAAAGGACAATTTTACAATCGACCGGTGACTGATATAACACTTCACAACTGTCCATTAGCCACCAACCATGTGAAAGTGCGCATTGACACTGCAGTTGAGGCGAAGACACTCCTACCCGTCCCTCTCAATGATGAAATGCTCACCATTTCTAGTGGTCTGGGTACCTTTGTTGCGTGGCCAGCGAGTTTTGTCATTGTCACTGATGCACCGGTATGTAATTAATAGCTAGTCATTAATAAATTATAACAATTTGTTTGAGGTTACTAAATATACTTTGGTGTGTAACATTCATATTTTATTTTCTTACTTAAACAGAGTCTTGGACCATCCAAATCATCTGAAAACCATAAGTCAGGGACGTCGAAGCAGTCAGCTATCAAAGGAAAATTTCCAGTGGTCAAGCCTGCACGTGAAGGAGACAGAGGTGCAGACCTTCAACTAGATGGACTCCCTGATGACCTTGTATTTCTGGGAAAGTACACGAACATGATGTCTATTAATGCCCAGATCACTATAGTCATGGAGGAATCCATTATGAATTTGACATTCCCAGAGTATATTGGAAATGAGGAGATCCGTCACCTTTTGCGTCAAAAAGAGATAGGAGCCTCTATCATTAAAGCCTACATAAAGTAAAATTTTTAATTATTTTATTGCATCTGAACTACGATTATTTTCGTTACTTGAAATTCATTTTTTACGCTCAATTTAGGTGTTGTGGTTTAAGTACGTGATCCCCGAAGGGAAAGAAGCAAGTTTCGGGTTCCTTAGCCCACATTCCATATCTGCGGGAACAAGCCCGCAAATTCAACAAGTGCAGTACATAGCACGTGCTATGATACATCGTGCACAACCGAATAAGTTATTTCTTGCATCTTACAACACCGGGTGAGCTACTAAAGACTCAACTTTAATTTGTAAAACTAGCTACGCAAAACAGATTTTGACCTTATCTTTTGAATGCTTTGTAGGGGACATTGGTTGTTGCTTGCAATTGATCCATTTCAAGAGATCGTTTACTATCTGGATTCTGTGCATGGTGAGCCGAAATACCGAGATGATATGATACAAAAAATCAATCAGTAAGTTTTTCATTCAATCAATGTATCTATTATATTTAATATTTTTTTAAACTGTATTTATTTCACATAATTGCTTGTTTTTAACATATTTCCTTGTTTTTTATATTTTTTTATAGGGTTGTGCACATATTTCGTGCAAATTGCAACAACCAATCCAAGAAATCCAAAAACTCGACCTGCCAATGGTTTAACATAAAGGTTAGCATTTTCCACTTTCATAAGATTATATATTCGTATAGAAGTTAGTGTTCTAATACAACGTAACTTTGATTGCTTTTGTAGTGCCCCTGGCAGACCAACGATGTGGATTGTGGCTACTTCGTTATGAGATTCATGAAAGAGATTATTAGCCACGGACAATCTATAATCCCAACAACGGTATACATAATCCTAATATATACTTAATTCTATTCCTTTTGAAATTATTAAACCTTTGTTCGGTAATTGAAACGTCATTTTAGTTTGCAATTAATCTATATATATATATATATATATATATATCTTGCAGTACTTTCATGATTCTCAATCCTTCTATACTCAAGAGCAAATTGATGAAGTACGCTACGAAGTGGCACGTTACATTTTCTTAGCAGCTCCTTAGAAATTAGGTAATGTAGTTTTTGTACATTGTGACTTGTTGTAAATTGTGATTTCATTTATTGTATTTAAATTGTCATTAGCAATTTAATTAGTTGATTGTAAATTTTGTTGGAGATTATAACATTTTATTGTTGGAGGAAAGAGATGGTAAATATGAAGTTTGGGGTGGTGGTTGTTCATGTTGAATATGTTTTGCTGTTAGTTGAAATTTGTTGGTTGGTTTATTGAATATTACTGTACAGGAATATTATCACAATAGTGTGATCAATATAAAAAAAAAATGAAAAAAAAAATTTGACACTATGACAGCGGTTCGGAAGAACCGCTGTCATAGTAATTTAATTTTTTTTAATAAACCTACCTATGACAGCAGTTCTTAGGGAACCGCTGTCATAGTGTGAACCTATGATAGCGGTCTCAGCCGGAACCTCTGTCATAGGGTTCAAATTTTTTTATTTTTTTTTAAATCTATGATAGCGGTTCCCTCAAAACCGCTGTCATAGGGTGGACCCTATGACAGCGGTTTTGAGGGAACCCCTGTAATAGGTCCACACCATATAACAGCGGTACCTATGACAGTGGTTAAAACCGCTGTAATAGGCCCGAAAAAACCGCTGTCATAGGTCATTTATGTAGTAGTGGCACTGGCAATGTTTGTATTTTCAAAATTTCAAGGGCCAAATAATGTCCAAATTAAGTGTTCTTTAGCTCAAATTCTTCACAAGACGATGAGGTTATGTTCTATGATTTTTTTTGTGAGTTTCATTACTTGTTAAATCCTTAATATTTAAAGGCGATTCAACCTATTCTAGAATCACACTTGAATTGAAAGTTTATTCTAGTCTATCTATTGAATCCTAATACTCACCTCTTAATTCACATTCAACTCAAATCGTCAAAATTTATTTGGAAATCTCAGTTTGATTATCATTATTGCGTACATTTTGCGTCATCTCATGAAACCTTGAGCTTATGGATATTCACTTTTAGTGGACCTCTTTTAGTACTCTTCTCCATGAATTATTTCTTAATCCATATACATTAATAATTTCTTTGAATTCACTGATCTTTCAGCTTTCCATGAAACTTATCTTTCGTCTTATGCCTTGAAGCTCATCCAAGTAGTCACTTATTCTTTTAATATTGTGATGATAATAATTGCATTCGGGTCCTTCTATGGCATATAACGCATGCATTTTCTAATAGAACTATTTATTCATAGTCTAATTCATATATTGAATCACATTTTCTTGACGTCATTCTCAGTTCTTCAATTCTCTTTGTTAAAGTAGTATTTTTCATCTTCTATATATCTGTCCAATCTATTCTATCAATTTGAGATTGCTTGTAATCACTTTTAGCCAATATATTATTCGTTGATTCGCTGTATGATTCCATGGAATGCTTGTAATTTTTTCTCATGTTATAAGTTCATTCATCTTAAAATTCCATATTCTAGCCTTTGAAGACTTTCGCATCCTCTCCTTCTTGAATCAATTGTTGAGTAATCAAATTATTCTTTCTAATCTATTATTCTTTATTACCTATATTAATTTTCTACATAATTCTTGTAAAACTATTGAAATAAATCCCAAGTTCCTCGTCATTTGCGTTAGTTACCTCTTCAATTTATTTTATTCCATCTTGAAGAGCTTCACCCTTATTTTCAAGTATTAATCCTCGTCGAAAAATCAATTGTAAACACCCTTAACCTTTTGTACAGTTGAAAACATTGGTGCTGGCTTGAGCGAATAACCATATGCTTTATCAATCTACGCATAAGGACAAAGAAATCAGTGGAAACGTTTCTGGGCGTAAAACCATGACCAAAGTGCATCGACTATGAATTGATAGCCACACCGACACTCATATTCCTTCCACGACGCAAGCAGAAAATCAAGGATGTGTCGTCGTAAGGAAAATTACAAGCACATCAATCATCATATTACAATAGGGTCTTCCACTTACGCCGACTATCATACTTCAATGAAATTGGAAGATAAAAAGAGAGAAACGGGGAGAACTTCCAATTTCAAGGACGTAGAGGAGTATCAACACCTTTGTTCCAAGCGGAGACTTTTAGATCTTGTTAAAGAGCTCCAGTATGTCAAAATTGAAGTGTTTAAACATTTTGATTGAGTTCTATGTGCAGGGTAATCCAAGACGCTATCAACAAGATCCAGTAATCATCTATAGAACATGAACCGCTGAGCTATCTAAAGAACTATGTACATGATTGAAATAGAGCGATCAAAATGAAGGTCGATGATCAAGACTTTTCAGGGTGTCATCAAGAGGAAGAGTTATCAATTGTGATATTCAAGATGCCTTTGATTTGCGAAATATATGATAAAAGTGGCACGTGAGCTCTAATTTTCCTAAATATTGCTCACACACATGATGTTTCTGGAGTCCTTGATTAAGAAAGCATTAGTTGGACTTGAATGCGCAATTTATCGACACATGCGTCATCTAGGGCATGACCCAACATAAAAGGAGAGATCTGTACAAATCATAAACTACAAAGTTCAGGAATTTTAGAATGAAAGTATCCCATTGGTCAAGGTGATACGGGAAAGATATAACGAGTTAGAATAAACGACTTGGGGGACTGAAGAGAACATGAAAACACACTATCCTCAATTGTCTTTTTCAAGTAAGAATTTGGGGACCAAATTATTGTAAGGGGGGATGAGTGTGATACCTGAGCTTTTTTTAAATGATAATATACTAACTCGATGATTAATATTATACTCTATCAAAAATTACTTGATTTACTATGTAGTAGTTTTATAACTAATATATCAAGATATTATATTAAACAAGTGGATTGAATTTATTACTAAACAATATCTATGTAGGGGTTTGAAAGTAAATATACTTGCATTAGGGATCACCTTTAAAAAGGGGGAAGAATTCTTATTTGCATATAAGTCCTTGTCTTAACTCTATATATACCCCTATGAATTCATCATTTTCCTCACAACATCAAGAGACAATAAAGAAGGGAGAAAATTAGCCTTTTCGCACAATATTATCAACACTGGCAATGTTTGTATTTTCAGCACTGGCAACGTTCTTTAGCTCAAATTCTTTGCAAGACATTGGGGAACAACAATATGGAATTCGGTTTCTCTTATTTACTACCGAAAATCTCAGAATCGGCCCACACTGTGTGCTAGGCTGTCCAGATTTTGGTTTCCAGAATTATATCCTATTTTCTTGTGCCAAAAAATAGGTCTTTCAATGGTCTGATCGGACATGCAAGACCATCCCTAGAAATTTCATTGAGTGTAGATATTGTTACGTGTAAGTTTTATTGGATATCATTTAGAAAATATTTCAATATTCCCATCCAAATCATCACTGCCTGAAATCTCTTTTCAATTCCAGAATCTATGTTTCATATACAATTGCCTCAAAACCCCTTTTTCTAGACTCTGATTATACATGAAAAAATACATTTAGAATCCTTATCAAGTTTAGATATGTTTTATGATGAATTTTTTTGAAAAAGGATTCGAAAATAGTCCAGAAATGGCCACCAAAGAGTCCTTGTTAGTATAGTGTTTTGATTTCCAGAAACTGTCTTCCACATCTCTTTGCTTTAAAATCACCTTTCCAGTGGTTAAATTGTAAATTCAAGACTATTAGAGGAATTCCCTGTGTGTGTAGATGTTTATATTGGTAAGAATTGCCAAGATGGATTGTGTAATGGGGTCATAAATTTTATTTTAGTACAAAGTGGCAGGAGGTGCCAGAATATGGAAGATTTGGGAGGTCAACTTCGATGACCCAATTTACCCGTTGATCGAGTGGGTTTTGGGATAAAATTTATATGGTGAGAAAGCTGAGGTCGTTGTGAATCTGTAGATACAAATTGTGATGGGTATCAAGCTAAATGGAAGAACAAAAATTGGAAACAGTGAGGACTCACGAAGGTAGGCTGAAGCGCATGGTTGAGTTATCTCGTGTAAATTTCGACCGACCTAAATCAATTTTATGATGTCTTTCTAGATGAGGTAAGTGCTGGATATTTTGGCAAGGCCTTAACCTTTGATTTTTGCGATTAAGTGTATCATATCGGGAATTAGGAATAGCAAATGACTTGATAATGTGAGCGTGTTAATAATTATATTCTTATCTGTAATAGGTACTTGCACTCAAATTCTGGACTTTAGGTTTGGTATTCGGTTGGACAAGGTGAGTTGCCTCTCAAAATTACAGTTATATGTCTTTCAAAACTGGAAGGAAATTTCATCACGTCGTGTATATATCTATATATTTTCATCATGTTTTCAATACTTCACATGAAAGTGAGTTTCAACACTTTCATAAGCAAATCATGAGTTAATGTTAACTGCATGAATAATTTCAAATGCATGTTTTGTGAAAATTTCAATGAAAATATTTCTTTGTCAAATATATTGAAAACTACATGATTCAAGGAATGTTCTATCGTGAGCTGAAAGGCTACTATTGGATCAATCGTGATCATACATCGTGACTATATTCAAGTGATACGTGTTGCATATTACGTGGTTAATTGTCAGGACCAAGTGTCGGGCGTGTATAGAGCAAGGTTCGGCTGGTCAAACATGGGCTTACGGTCTTAAACGGTTCCCGCTATCCACTGCCAAATCTCAACACCTAAAGACGGGGTGTTCTGAGGGTGAGTAGGTACTAGATCATGTGGCATACTCCGAATATGACCAATCAATCATCGCGAACTTTCATGGGGAGGTATAAGGTGATGGCTTTTAAGCCACGTGTTTAGGGGTGATAAGGAAAAAGCAGTGGGACCCAAACTGTCGTGGGCGAGACATCGAAAGCGATGGTATTGCTAACATGGCCCCCTCCTATTTAAATGTGCCTTGTACATATTACTTGCATTGAACTGCCTACTATTTAAATGCATGTTTTGAAACTTGAGTATCATGCCACTCATTTTCCACTGTTACCATGAACGTAAATTCGTTTTTCACACATGTTTTAAATGATCTTTGATTAAAACTTTATCGTGCATATACTAAGATCTTGGTGTCATACCAGCTATTGCTTGAACGTAAATGTCATTCTGACTTGCCTATGAGCGTTTGAAAAATAGAAACTATTATTGATTTCACCTCATTAATTTATCATTTTGGGGTCTAAAAACTATTTTAAGCACCTTTCACATGTACACTGGCGCTCACTAAGCCTTTGTTTACGTATTCACTCCTTCCTTCTAGTTAGGGATGACTTGAGCAGTGGGACTGGCTCAAAGGATCATGAGTGTAGACATGGACATTCCTAGACGTGACAATTGCAGATTAAGACATGGATAGTAAGTTTATTTTATCTTGTTGACGGTGTTAAGGTTGGGAACCTACTAGAAGTTGTTGAGTTATTTGGAGATTTTGGATTGATCTGTTGTTTGGAAATTGTTAAATTATTTCGAGATTTGGATTGGAATAATATATCGAAAGATTCACGCTTTCAATTTGGGCCCTTTTGGGACTGAATTTTGGGGCGTGACATATATGTATATATAATAATAATAGTAATATATTATAATAACCATGTGCCTATTAATTAAATATAGACATAACAATATATGTATGTATATATATAGGCGTGTAGGTGATAGTATGTGTGTGCCGTGTGGCACACTGACATCTATATATATATATATATGTATATATGTATTATATTGTGATATCTAATGTAATTCCTTTTTCATACAACCTAATAAGAATTAGGGTTTGAGGAATTCTTTCTCTCCATATTTTCTCTTCCACATCTTTCACAAGAACTTCTTTCAACTCATGTGTTGAGTACAAAAAACATTAAAATATTCCTACCCCTTTTCTCACGAGCTGAAATTCGATATTCTTGTTAGGTTAATGTCCTTAAATGCCACTAGAGGATTAGTAGATGATAGGTCATTGTCAAATTGTAATTGTTATTAATCAATTAACAAAAAGGTATTTCAATTGTTTATTTATATATTGGCATTTATATATTGTATTCGACTATAAGTCCATGAATACAAGAGTTAACTCTCTAAGGCACTAGAGGAGTTTGAAACTTGTGTACTAAATAAGTCTGCAAGTCAAATATCTTCAATTGGGTGTTGGAAATCATGAAGACTTATGTGATATAAGTTTTGACGAGAGAGGTGCCCGTCAATCACTAGGAAGTAGTGAAGAACTTATATCATATGTGCACTGATGGAGATAGTGGCACTCAAACATGACTCGCATCGATTTTGTCACATGGGTTTTCACTCTATGATAGCCAATGACAGAATTGATTAATTGTAATAGGTGTGTTTGAACTTTAGACTTGAGGAATAGAGTTGAAGATGTACTTGTGACGTTAGGTTCGTTATTAGAGTAGTTAGGCCCAATTCACCCATTGGTGTGGTCAACCTCGAACTGCAACCTAATGGGCGAGTAGTATTCTTAACTGGTATCCAAGAAAGAATTCGTTCCCTCGTAAGTGAACGAGGAATTATCCTATGCAATTTATAAGTAAGTTAGATCTTAAAGTCTTTGGCCAAAGCATTCATAGATCTGAACTTATTATAAATATGGCATAGTGTCAAATTAGTGAGTTTGACTAAAACCATGACTCTCACTTGATCGGGATAAGGAAACGAAGAGTTTTGTATTCACACGGTATTTACAAATAGAAAGGTAAAAATGATCTTATCATTTCATCTTATTTGGGTTAAAATATAGACCACATGACTGGCTAGGTGGGTCTCATATTCAATGGAATCCTCCCATTGCCAAATATAGATGAACGTAAAGAGTCACGCTTAAAAAGGAAAATTTGATGGAAAAATGAATTTTTTCTTGTGGTAATATTTTAAGTATTGGATACTTAAAATTAAATAAATAGAATTAATTATTTGAAGAAATAAGTTAATTTATTTATGATTTAATTAATATAATATTTCTTGAAGAAATAAAATTAATTAAATGAGTTATCTATTGTTTAATTGGATTAAGTTAATTAATTAAATACTAGAATAAATTAAGCACAAAATTAACACACCAAGCGACACTCCAAGCCCTAGAGCGGGCGGCCACTAGGAGGATTAATGGGCTTGGTTTAGTCCAAGGCAATAACTTAAGTGATATAAATGTCACATTAGTTATAGTCTAGATCATAAGTTGCATTACACAACACCACACGAAAAAGAACTCCTCTCCCATCTTCTCTCTAGTCGTCGCCCTTCAGCAAGAAAAGAAGGAAGATTTTTTCCATCAAGTAATTTTTGGCGAGACGATTTAGAGGCAGAACAATTGGACTGCTTGGATCAACATACTTTCAGTCGGAGAATTTTCACGAAGATTTGAAGAATTCAAATTCGTAAGAATTTTCAACCACTTCGCTACAATGGGCAAAATTCATTAAGTTCTATCATACATACGTGTGTTTAAACCCTGAGATTGATCCTGTCATGGGAAAATCTAAAAAACATTAAAATTTGGTTTTCCTCTGCATTTGGTCGATTTTCCCCAACAGTGGTATTAGAGCCAAATCGCGGGATTCAGTGTATGTCAATTATGTGAAATTATGTGATATAGATGCATGATTCATAATTTTTTGTCGATGCATGATTAGATATGTGAATTTCGTGTTTTTCGTGTTCTTGAGGAATTATATATTTTCGTTCATTAGAAATTAAAAAAGATTGAATTTTATGTAATTTTAAAAGTGATAAAATAAAAAATTGCAAATTGCGGTGTTGACCTGTCGCCGTGGCGGCGCAGCGTAAAACAGCGCGTTGTGCGCGCCTGCGCTCAGATGGGCCACTGCGTGGCCCATCGCCCCAGTAGCTGGACTGCTGAGGCGATGGGCTCACTGCATCGCCTGCAACTGGGCTGGCGTGGCAAGCCCACCCGTGTGTTTTTTAACACACGGGTTTTTGCAATTGGACCTGGGTCGATTCGTGGATGACCCGAGTCATTTATTAAATAACATTATTATTTGAATTTTGATTAAAACTGGATTTTAATGTATAATTAAATAATATTAGTTATTTGATAAAGATTATTTTATTTTCATCAAATCTAATGTTAATTAAAGTTGGACTTTGAATTAAATTAGATTACATCTATTGTGAAATTGATTTAATGAACTTAGAAGTTAATTTTTTATTAAAATTAGATTTTACTAGAAAATTAGTTGGAATTCAATTAAATTGAAATTTCAAATAGACTTAAATAAATAGGTTTCCTCGAGAATATGAAAACATAATTAAATTTAGAATTTAATTAGAAATTAGCATATATGTTTTTTGTGTGTTATGTGATCAATATCATGTTTGACATGTTATGTGATGGAAGACATGATTCATGGACTTAGGCTCGTTTTTTAAATTGTATTTCTTTTTGATGGGTTGTAAAGGCCATTTTGAGCCTATTTTATTTTCTTTCTAGATAAATTTTGTGTAGGTGAAAACATATTGAATGTAATAGAAAGAAATAGAATAGGCCCAAAGAAGAAATTCAAATCGAGCCGAGGAGATTCAAGAAGGAGTTTTGGAAGCTTTAGTATAGTTTCTTTTTTATTTTATGATTGGAACATTGGTTTGTTTCAATCTAGGTAATATAGTCCATGAATCATGTGTTGTTAGCTTTCTATGATTGCTATTTATTTATTTTAATCCATGTTTGTATGTATGATATGAAATGGATTAATGTGCAAAGTGTGACATAATAAATAATTCAAATTCTCCCACTTAGAAATATATTAAGTTAAAAAAGGGTACTAGGTATCCTGTACTCCACTGAACTTAGGAGAAATTAAAACGATATTTAATATATAATATCGTCCCTAAGCAATGGGGGGTTATATATTGAAATATATTTAAAAAATTTCCTAAGTGCATGAAAATGCCATTGGTCGAAAACAAATTCTACCCTAAATACAAGCAAAAGGTTGCAAGGTGAAATTCAATTGTTAGCTAATAGATAGTCAGTGGGTTGAACTTAAATTATTCATAAATCAATAAGATCGTTAAAAGGTTGAGATTTGATGAATAATGGACAAAGCAATTAAATCATCCATTTGATAGGTTGGTGTTGGACATCACGTTAATAGATTAGTTAAGCCACATACTAGCAAAAGGTTGCAACCTATTAATCTAGTTAAAGAACTCAATCACCACTATGTAACCTTCCAACGATGACTTCCGAATCCCACAGTGGGAGTGTGGATTTTCGAAAAATGTAATGGGAGCCAAGTTTATTTAAAAGTCTTTAATTTAAACTTGGACAACAACTACATTAGAATCTAATAAGTCTTTTTATTTTTTCTGTAGTTATTTGCTTATTATCTCTCTCACAATGACTATCAACCCACTATCTGTACTACTTGAAAAGAACACTTTGACTGATCCTAACTATGTGGATTGGCTTCTAAACTTGAGGATAGTCCTCAACATGGAGTCACTGGGGTATGTATTAGATACTGATATCCCAGCAGCGCCCGTAAGAACATGTGCTAATGAGGAGGAAGTTGCGGCTCATGAGAAATGGGTCAAAGATGATGTTCGGGTTCGTAGGTACATGCTGGGCTCAATGACAAATAAGTTGCAGAGGTCCCATGAAAAAATAGTCTCGGCGAGGGCTATTTTGGCACACCTGGTGGAGCTCTATGGTGAGCATAGTTGCACTGCTCGATATGAGATATCAAAAGAGCTCATTCGAACCAAGATGAAGGAAGGAGAAAGGGTTGGAGACCACGTTTTAAAAATGATTTCAAAAATTGAGAGGTTAGAGGCCTTTGACTTTAACATGGACCCACAACTACAAACTGATCTCATCTTGCAGTCACGTCCAGACTTGTTTTCCCAATTCGTAGTAAACTTCAACTGCAATGAGATAGAGTTCCATTTGGCTTGGTTGATGAACAAGCTGAATACTATACAATCTCAGATGAAGCCAAAGAGGAAAGAGGATGCCTAGGTCAACACTTCTAAGACTAAAAATAAGAAGAAGAAGAAGAAGACTAAGAAAGCCAATAACACACCGGGTCTACAAGTTAAGATTGATAAAGGAAAGGGCAAAGCTCATAAAGTGATTAAGAGCAAAGGACCAAAGGAAATGGATAGGTACCTTCACTGCGGTGAGCTAGGCCACTGGAGGGGGGAGTGTCCAAACTTTGGCAAAGTTGCAACCAGGTATGGAATTTTTTGTTTTAGAAACTAATTGTTCTATAACTATATTTTCCACTTCGTGGATACTTGATTCTGGAGCTAGTGCTCACGTTTGTATAATGAATCAGGATCTGCAGCGAAGTAGGAAGCTGGAGCATGGGGAGGTGCTGATCAGTGTTAGCAGCTGGCAGAGTGTCGCGGCTTCTCACATTGGATTAATTTCTTTGTGTTTATCATCTTGACATGTTTTAAATTTATAGAATGTTTTGGTTTTTCTCAAAGGTCTTAAAAACATTATTTCTATTCCTGTTTTGTTTAGGAATGACTATGTTTTTAAATTCATTGACAGTACTTGCAGCATTTTATTTCATAATAATATTGTTGGCACTGCTACTTTAGTCAATAACCTCTATTACTTAAACATGCAAAATGAGTGTGCTCTGAATGTTATCTCAAAGAAGCGTGGTAGGCAAAGTACTAACCTAAGCTTAAAGTGGCATCTAAGACTAGGCCATGTCGGAGAGCGCAAGATATACAAGATGAAGAAAGATGGGTTAATTGACCCATTGGGATCGGATCCCTATCTGACTTGTGAATCTTTCCTCAAAGGCAAGATGGCTAGATCACCCTTCACCGGGACTTTTGAAAGAGCCATTGAAGTATTAGGACTTGTGCACACCGACGTTTAAGGACCATTTGGAGAAATGGCTTGTGGAGTTTTCCACTATTTCATTACTTTCACTGATGACCATTCGAGGTATGGTCTTGTGTATCTAATAAAATACAAGTCTGAATCATTTGATAAGTTCAAAGACTTTAAGGCCTTAGTGGAAAAACAAGATGGTCATCATATAAAAGCACTACGATCGGATCATGGGGATGAATATATGAGTGACGAGTTTGATTAGTTCCTAAAGGAAAATGGGATAATATTGCAACTCACACCACCAACAACTCCACAACTAAATGGGGTAGCAAAACGTAGGAATCGAACATTATTAGATGTGGTTCGATCTATGCTCAGCTACACTAATTTACCGATCTCTTTGTGGGGACATGCATTCCTTACAGCTGTTCATATCTTGAATAGATGTCCTTCCAAGTCTATTCCTAAGACACCATATGAGATATGGAGAAATAGGAAACCAAACCTTAAGTACAATAGGGTTTGGGGATGCCCTGCCTACATCAAGAAAACAAAGGCAGAGAAATTGGAAGTAAGGTCCTTTAAAGGACGTTTTGTTAGTTTTCCCTAGGATTCCATGGGATAACTTTTCTACATGCAAGATGATCAAAGGATCATAATTGCACTGCAAGTCCACTTTCTAGAAGATGAATTCATTCTAGAAGGTGGTGCAGGTAGGAAAATTGCTCTTAATGAACAAGATGAAACACCTAGAGAGACGACTGTTCAAGAAACACACGCTGAACCTGATGAAACACAACCCACGTTGCGAAGATCTAGTAGAATACCACATCAACCTGATATGTACTATGTGTATCTGCTACACGAGGCACCAGGTGTCCACACTATAGCAGTGGGAGTCCAAGGGGACGACCTTACTACTTATGATCAAGCAATGATGGACATCGACTCTGCAAATTGGCAAAAAGCTGTGTAGGCAGAGATAGACTCGATGCACTCCAACCCAGTCTGGACTCTAGTAGATTGTCCTAATGGCATTGCACCTGGGTCCGGTATTCATAAGGTGTGCAAACTTAAAAGATCCATTCATGGACTTAAGCAAGCCTCAAGGAGTTGGAATTTACGTGTTGACAAAGCTATCAAAGGATTTGACTTTGTCAAAAACGAAGATGAACCTTGTGTTTACAAGAAGGTTAGTGGGAGTAAAATCAATTTCCTTGTCTTATATGTGGATGAAATTCTACTCATAGGAAATGATGTAGGAATGCTCACATCAGTCAAAAGGTGGCTTTCAAATACATTCTCCATGAAAGATTTGGGAGAAGAGACCTATATTTTAGGAATTCGTATCTATAGAGATAGAACAAATAGAATGTAGGACTTTCCCAAACCCTTTACTTAGAGAAGGTCCTAAAGAGATTTACGATGGAAGACTCTAAGAAAGGTTTCTTGCCCATGAGACATGGGGTGCACTTTTCGAAGTCCATGTCTCCTCAAAGTGAGGAAAATAGGAAAGAAATGAGTACGGTGCCCTATACGTCTGCAGTGGGTAGTCTGATGTACGCCATGTTATGCACACAGTCAGACATAGCCTACGCGGTAAGCGTGGTAAGTCATTTTCAGGCTAACCAGGGAAGAGAAGATTGGACTGCTGTAAAAAATATCCTCAAGTATCTGAAGAGAACTAAGGATATGGTCTTAACATATGGACATGGAGATTTGAAGGTGGAAGGATACACTGACTCAGATTTTCAATCTAATGTAGATGATCGCAAATCCGCTTTAGGGTTTATATTCACACTTAATGGTGGAGCGGTGACTTGGAAAACTTCCAAGCAAAGCACAACCGCTGATTCCACCACTGAGGCGGAATACATAGCAGCTTCAAAGGCTGCTAAAGAGGGTGTTTGGATTAGGAAGTTTCTTGAAGAACTTCAAGTGGTCCCTAGTGCAGAGCTGCCATTGCCACTTTATTGTGATAATAACATGGCTATTGCGCAAGCAAAGGAACCAAGGTCTCACAACAAATCCAAACACATAGAGAGCAAATATCATATAATAAGAGAAATCGTTGGAAGAGGCGAGATAGTTGTTCAGAGAGTAAATTCAGCTGACAACGTCGCTGACCTATTGACCAAGCCTTTAAAACAGCCAGTGCTGGATCAACATCTTGAGAAGATAGGTATTAGATACCATAGTGATTGGCATTGAGTTCAAGTGGGAGATTGTTAGGTTAATGTCCTCAAATGCCACTAGAGGGTTAGTAAATGATAGGACATTGTCAAATTGTAATTGTTTTTAATCAATTAACAAAAAGGCATTATAGTTGTTTATTTATATATTGGCATTTATATATTGTATTCGTCTATAAGTCCATGAACACAAGAGTTAACTCTCTAAGGCACTAGAGGAGTTTGATACTTGTGTACTAAATAAGTCTGCAAGTTAAAGATCTTCAACTGGGCGTTGGAAATCATGAAGACTTATATGATATAAGTTTTGATGAGAAAGCTGCCCATCAATCACTAGGAAGTAGTGAGGAAATCATGAAGACTTATATGATATAAGTTTTGACGAGAAAAGTGCTCGTCAATCACTAGGAAGTAGTGAAGAACTTATATCATAGGTGCACTGACGGAGATAGTGTTACTTAGACATGACTCACATCGATTCTATCACATGAGTTTTCACTCTTTGACAGTCAATGACAGAATTGATTAATTGTAATAGGTATGTCTGAACTTTAGACTTGAGGAATCGATTCAAAGATATACTTGTGATGTTAGGTTCGTCATTAGAGTAGTTAGGCCCAATTCACCCATTGGTGGGGTCAACCTCGAACTGCAACCTAATGGGCAAGTAATATTCTTAACTGGTATCCAAGAAAGGATTCGTTCCCTCGTAAGTGAACGAGGAATTATCCTATGCAATTTATAAGTAAGTTAGATTTTAAAGTCTTTGGCCAAAACATTCATGATCTGAACTTATTATAAATATAGCATAGTGTCAAGTTAGTGAGTTTGGCTAAAACCATGACTCTCACTTGATTGGGATAAGGAAACGAAGAGTTTTGTATTCCCACGGTATTTACAAATGAAAAGGTAAAAATGATCTTATCATTTCATCTTATTTGGGTTAAAATATGGACCACGTGACTGGCTAGATGAGTCCCATATTCAATAGAATCCTCCCATTGCCAAATACAGATGAACCTAAAGAGTCACGCTTAAAAAGGAAAATTTGATGGAAAAATAGAATTTTTCTTGTGGTAATATTTGAAGTATTGGATATTTAAAATTAAATAAATAGAATTAATTATTTGAAGAAATAAGTTAATTTATTTATGATTTAATTAATATAAAATATCTTGGAGAAAGAAAATTAATTAAATGAGTTATCTATTATTTAATTGAATTAATTAATTGGATAAAGTTAATTAAATAAATATTAGAATAATCCAGGCACAAAATTAATACACCAAGTGACACTCCAAGCCCTAGAGGGGCGGCCACTAGGAGGATGAATGGGCTTCGTTTAGTCCAAGGCAATAACTTAAGTGATATAAATATCACATTAGTTATAAGCCTAGGTCATAAGTTGCATTACATGATAGGAGTCATTTTTACGTGTTATTAAGCCCCTTTGCGTTTATGTTTTACGTTCATTTATCGCTTGATTTTGTCACTTGTGCGTTTAATTCGTGCATTAAGTGATTTCAGGTCTTAAGTGGATACAATCGAATAAAGGGTGGAAAAAGGACGTATAAAACAAGTTTAGGCCAAGATGTTTCACACCTCTACGACCAAACAAGCAAGAAACAAGCTGGAGTTAGCCAAAATCATATTTTAGTACCATTTCCGCACACCTGGGTGCCAAATCAGAAACAATCTCCACGTTGGAACGCCATTTGGATAAATTTAGAGACCGAATTTGATAACGTGTTCTTCTACAAAGGTTTAGATCTATGTCTTATCTTTACATGGGGACTTGAATCATCCAATTCGGAGGTCTGTGGAGAAGTTTATGAATTAAACACTATCCCTGCGCTGGAAAATACGAAAGTGGCAACTCCCATTCTTAGTAGGTGGAAAACAAGAGAATGGTAGTTCACATTCTTGGTAGGAGGAAAGTAAGAGAATGGTAGGTGGAAAACAAGAGAATGGTAGTTCACATTCTTGGTAGGAGGAAAGTAAGAGAATGGTAGGTGGAAAACAAGAGAATGGTAGTTCACATTCTTGGTAGATGGAAAGCAAGAGAATGGTAGGTGGAAATAAAAGAGAATGGAAGCACATGTTCTTGGTTGGTGAATTCTTTTGGCTATAAAAGGAGGATTGGAGGCCATCCTACAAACACACTTGAAAACACATTCTCCATTGGGGGAGCCTAAACACATCCTATCATCATCTTCATCATCCTTAGATTAGTTATGAAGATTATCAAGAACCTTTGAAGGTGAAGAAATCAAGAAACATGGAAGAGATGAAGATTGAAGTTCAACCATAAAAAATACGAGGGAGTTTCTTAGATTTAGATTTGTTTTTGTCTATGAATATGAATCTTAATTTAAGTTCCTATCTTTTATCTTTTATGATGAAATAGATTCTTCGAACTAAGGCCATGTTGAGGCTTAATTATGATAATTGAGATATAAATTGTGTTTTTCATATTAATTCTATTGTTGCTTTGTGTCTTGATCTTGTTTGAATGCATTATATGCTTAGCTACCATATGCATGATTTATTGCTTAAATTATTCGTTCGAGAGAAGGTAATTTAAGGTGCAAAGATGATAATCACATAATCCGTAAAAAATAGGGAATTGCCCCTAGAGATAGGTAGAGATTCCCGGGTGCAGTTAGCCGGATTAATCCGGGGAAATTCTAGAACTTGAATGCATGATTGTTGGTTAGATTCTCGGATAGACATATCTAGAGAACCATCAATTAATCATAGGATTATTACAGCCGAGACATCGGGTAGTAATTATTCAAGGTTTTTTCCACCAAAGCAACATTAGTCTAATAATATGAGAACATGTTTGTAATGAAAATTGATTAATTTATGCCAACACATGTGTCTTAGTTGCTCTCTTCCATAGCTATCTTGATTTCGACATCTTGTTTCTTATATCTTACTTCCATAATATTTTAGTTAATTTTTGTTTTAGTTTAAGTTCTTCAATTGCTTTAAAATCATAAATTAAAATACAAGTCCTTGAGGTTCGACAACCCGGACTTTATTGTCCACTTTATTACTACACACGACCAGTCCACTTGTTGTTTAATACACGTAAGGATTTTTCGTGTTATTACACAACACCACAAGAAAAAGAACTCCTCTCCCCTCTTCTCTCTAGCCGTCGCCCTTCAGCAAGAAGAGGAGGAAGCTTTTTTCCATCAAGTAATTTCCAGCGAGACGATTTAGAGGCAGAACAATTGGACTGTTTGGATCAACATACTTTCAACCGAAGAATTTTTGCGAAGATTTGAAGAATTCAAATTCGTAGGAATTTTCAACCACTTCGCTACAACAGGTAAAATTCATTAAACCCTATCATACATACGTGTGTTTAAACCCCAAGATTGATCCTGTCATGGAAAAATCCAAAATATTTTAAAATTCCGTTTTCCGCTGCGTTTGGTCGATTTTCCCCAACAATTCTCTTGGCTGGCACTGGTGGAGATAATTGAGGGTACGAGCTACGATGTGGATACATCTTAGAGGTGCAACATTTGGGGCACTAGAGTAAAATCAATCCGAACAGGTGTAGCAGGGAGTAGCTTAAAAAGACGTTGCGGTTTTGTTCTTCAAGAGATAAACACGAGAAAACTCACTTTTTAGTTTGTTTTTGAATCCGAAGGTACCATGTCTACCTAGACCTAATTTGGGATTGCCGGAATTTTATTGAAATCCATGTTTTTCCACTAAGCCGGTGTCCCTGGGGATCCACCGATCCCAACAATTTCATAATCATATTTTCATGCTATAAGAAATAACTTCACAAAGCAGGTAAAAAAATATTTACATGTGATCCACAAGTATGACGAGTTCTAAATCTTTCTAAACATACGAGATACTATATTAACCATTGTATTTGAGAGCCTATCCCTATGAGCGAATTCCAAAAGACGCGAGGACCATTATTCATCCTCAAAGATAAAAAATTTATCATCTTGAATTCTAACTCTCTCTTCCTCCACATTTTAATTAATAAAGACTTTAAGACAAGTAGATCTTTGTCTTTATTTTCAGTGTATATTCTTATAAAATTTACATCTCCAAAAATTCAGCTGAAGAATTTCTCTATAATTTTCTCTCTCGATCTGGACCACCAAAATAGCGACCTAAATGAAGAAGCTCCTTGTACTTCATTTTCATTATCTTAAAATATTCATGCAAAGAATGCTCGGGGCATATCCTATAACACCTCAACAGTTCAAATTTTGCGATGCGTATATGAGTTTTTCTCGCTCTACCTACCACCTGGAGGATGCTGAAAGTAAATTGAGATCTTGTCACCTACGAAAATGAAAAATTGGTATTAGATGGGACACAAAACCAGTCATAATATCTTATCTAATAAATGAAGATTTTGACACTTGACATCATAAAAAATATATTAATTTTGTTCCAACGATTTTAGTTTAGGAAAAACAATTTCAAGCGCATTTTTTAAAAAAAAGATCATAATATTAAAACTGTTCAAAAATCTTCATCTTGGTAGCCAATGAGCGCATGAGAAATAATCATCAAATAAAAAATCAGAATTTTTGTTGACCATCAAAATATTTGTCTATAATTTTCCATCATTATTAGTTTCAAAAATCAAGGAAAATTATTTTTGATCTCCAAAAAGTAAATTTTAAATTTTAAATTTTTTTTGGCCAAAAATGTCCTAGGGAAGACGCCGCACGTGCCTCCACGCGCTGCCAAGGCGCGTGAGTGTGTGTACCACACGCATCGTTTTCTCGATGTTTTCTAGCTCCAAAATTTTGGTTACCCCCCCGCCCCCCCAATTTTCGACTATGATGGATCCAACAGTGGTGTCCGTTTAGTTTTTTGAGCGTTGTAGGTATATGTTAGGAACACACACGTGCGCGAGTGGGACACGGAAAATTAGTATTCATCATCTTCTTTGTAACTTTCTGGATTTTTTAGAAATGCATTTACGCGATCACAAATTTGAGAGGCTCTCTCATTTCTAACTCATTTTGAGCAAGGGATATATGGTTGGAAAGCGCTTGTCACAAAAATTCTGACCTTATAAATATTACACAATAATAATAACAAATCGCTATCCGAATATTTGTCTAAAGATACTGAAATATGCAACATCAAAAATTGAATATCTCATCAAATGTAAAGCATGGCCTCATGTAACTTCATAAAAGGTTTCTACTTGGTGTAAGCATGCTACATTTTGAATTTGAAGGCATAACATGAACATTTCATAAATCTACCATGAGTGAAGCCATTTCTTACGTAAAAATGGAAATATGGTAAAGCAACATTTTAAAACATAATTGCACCACATTATCATGTGAAAACAAGTTTGGAATACAACCAAACTTGCTCTGATACCATTGGTGAAAACTAATCACACATCACATGCAAATTTAAGATAACTTACTAAAATTGGACCTTTTCTTGTTTGTTTCACAACGTTTTCCACACATTTTTTTTGCTCCAAAACATCAACAAACTCATTCAAAATGGGACAGTTGTTTTTCATAGTCCCAATGTTTCAAATCGGTGAATTTCTTTTGCCAAATTACACCAAAATAGCACTTTTTATGCCTTTCTATTTTTGTCCATTTTGTGCTGCGAATTTTCTAGTATTAAGAGTGTTGGTTTTCCTTTTCAAAACCATCAGATTTTGTATGGAGAGAAAAAGAGGGAGTTGAAGTGGTTTTTTCATACAAAAACCATTCCATCCATTTTTCTTCTTTTCAATTAATATGGGTAGGGTCAGCCTCATGGCTACCCACAACCCATACCCAAATTCCTACCGTGATTAATCAACTAATTTGTACAAATATTTTTTGATTAATCTTTTTCTAGTCGCACCATAAAGCATTAAAATAAAAACGTTACTTCGATTAAAAAAAATAAGGAGGCTACCTTTTTTTTTTCTCTTTCATAATCTTTAGCAGTTTAGCTAACTAGTACCATTAAGCATTTAATGGAGAAGTTTCTTTTTTCCCATATTTTTTAATATAGTTTAATGTGAAGCAAAGAAGCCAAGAAATTTTATACCACACGTGTATTTCACTATCTTTACAGATTGATTGTGTTAGCGATGTAACTCACTGAAGACGAATTGCAAACTACTAGAAAGGAACACGAATTAAAATCCAAACTAAGATGACAACATGGATTTGATGTGGTTCGGTAGAATTGTTTATATTCACGGGCCAGCAAAGGATCTCACATCTCTATTTCTCAAAGTGAATACAAATTACAACATAATTGTTCGTAATAGGCGAAGAATGGAGTATTAGATCCGTCGCTGAGGGAATTATATCTAGTAAAGGCCAGCCCTTAGGCTTAGGTACAATCTTACCAGTGTTGTCTTTGTGTCAAGGGCCGACCTGATTTGACATTGTTGTTTACTCTAATCTGGTTGAGGTGGTTTTCGTTTACCAGCACGTAGGTGTCTAAACCATGAACAGAACAACTACAATCACTTTATTGCTAACATCTTTTATTTCACTAACTGTCCGAGAGTATTGAAGAAAAGAGAGAGCGATAAAAACCTCTCTGATTTGGTCACCGAGCAGTCAGACGACTCTTCAGTAACCCAGGAGGATAAGTTCTAGTCTTTCTGTCTAATCATCTGATTGACATTATCGACTATTGCTAGTTTCGGCTCTTCCACTTGAGATTGAGATGGATGGGGGAGCTAAACGGACCGGATAGAGCTTACCTACTGACCTGGGGGCCCACTTTCCCAATCCCCTTCCTCCCATTGCTAGGAGCCTCGCCCTATTGACTTGATAATTTGTTGGATCCTCTTTACTTTCATCTGCGAACTTTGTTCAAAACCTTTGGAGAGTTTTGCCAAGACATTATGATCATGACAAAGTTAATTTTTTAGAGTGTAACACATGATACACAAAGAAATTAAAACTAATTCCAAATAGGAAACACAATTATAATCTGAAGCAATTAGGATAACAATCATAATATAAGTCAACTGTCAAATCCTAATTCAAAATCGTGTAAGAAAGACAATCTGGTGCACACACACGATGTCGGTTGCCACCGCGAAACAAGCCAAAGTTTTCGCTCAATTTTCCACTGCCCAAGATGTCACGGTAAAACACCCCGAGCTTTGTGGCATTGATCAAGTGAACTATATTTGCCACAGTGAAAGTCCTTGGTCATCGTGGTGAATGCATCCAAACATGCTTTCCTCATTCTTTACTGGCTCCGTTTTCCCTCATCCAGCCCTATTTTGGTTGATCTGTTAGCTTCCTTAACTTCTCCCAATTTTTTGAATGAATTAGTCTCCACAAACTCATTGATCTCCCACTTAGAGTCCGATATCAAAAATAAGCAGCACTCATTTGTGCTTGTCTATGGACACTGGTCTCCTCATTGGAGAACAATCGTCTTGATCAATCTATCTTGTTGACATCTTTACACCAATTACTTTCTTCAATGGCAATCTCGGATCTCTCACGTTTTTGCTCTCTGCTTTATCAATGAGCTATGTCTGATCCATCCTCTAGGTTCTCTGATGACAATCTCAGATCTCATATATTTCTGCTCGATCCCTTCACTGCATGAGCTATATCTGATCCATTTTCCAACAGCCCCCCACTCTGCGAATCTTCCCAACTGTTCATGCCTCCATAATTTTTGACCCCACGGACTACCCTCCCAGTGCCGCGGCCCGACCTTCATCGTTTTCTGCTACATAGATATGACTCATTGGCTCCATAATCCTGCACTCTAGCCTATGGCTACACATCTTCTTCCCTTTGGTCTCCAGTTCTGTTGATCAGCCTAACTTGGCACCGCACCTCTACCCATCTGGTCTCTAGCTTCACGTTCTTTCCTCCTGGAAACACGGGTCTACCCTCTAACTCCACTGATTAGCCTCCTTGAACCACAACTTCTCCCACTGGCTTCTAGTTCTGCCTACTTGAAAACACAAATCTGCCTCTACTGCTGCAGATCAGCATAACTAGTAACACGATTCTCGTACGTTTTCTCGTTAACGTTGAACAGGTTTACTCTCCTGACCGTATAATCTAACTGATCTTATACCCCCTTTGTCATCTTCCACGATTTAACCCTTGCTACTTGACAATGAATCTGTCGATCTTGATCTTTCCTTCATTCTCCTACTATCGCTCTCGCGACAAAGACACACGCTAATACTAAGTGCTTCACATAGATCTAGATTCTATGACATCTCACAGATCCATAATTCTATGGCACTAATACCATTTGTTAGGGATGATTGCATCACGAGATGAATCGCGAACTACTGAAAAGGAACAATAATTACAATCTAGACTTTAAGATGATACAAAAAATTTAATGTGATTTATACAAACTGTTTACATTTACGGGCCTACACAAGATTTCATATATTTATTTCTCAAAGTGAATCACAAATTACAGTGTACAAGCACATATTTATGAATTGAAAAACACGATAAACAAAGAAACTAAAACATATTTTGCACAGGAAACACAATCCTATACAGAGGTAATTAAGATAATTATACGTTGTGCCAATGAAAAAGGATCCATCGAACATCAATAGTATTATTTTACGTAGAGATTGTCAGATGGTTTCAGCTAACTTTTAAATAAATATAAGCATTCTAATTTACTAAGTCAAAACTAGAAGGATTCATAAAGTCTTGCTGTCAAAATAACCATTTCTTCTTCCGTTTTGGTATAATCTTCTCTCAAAACTTTTTCCAGTGCTCTACAATAAAATATAACTTGTTAAGAATTTTATAAGGCATTTTAATTTCTAAGTAAAACAAGACTTTGGATTGACATGCTATCAAAATGGGTACCAAATTTCCGTTTAGTTAGGGAAAATAACAAAAAGGACCCCTTCTATATGGGCCAAATACTGGCACCCCTCAAATGTGGATAATTATCAATACCTCTAAAACGATGAGGTCCGAAAAAGTCCAACGGAAGTGACCAAATAACTATTTTGTCCTTGATAAATTTTCTGAAAAATAAATAAAAAATCCCTCAATTTTTTTTCAAAATTAGAAATCTTAAAAGCCCAGAATACTCTTAAATACGTACCACTCGAACTGGATGGGTCCATTTGATTTACATTTAATTAATGTTGCTATTTTGTTGTGCCCAGAACTCTGAACTTTTGGGGCTGTAATGTTGTTTGATGCTTTTTGGTCTTTGTTTTTTATTATAACCTTTTATCTATCAAAAAAAAAAAAAGGAAAAAAAACCACAAAGAAGAAAACAATAAAGAAAAGCAAAGAAACATCAAATATGGGTGTTGGGGGTGGTTGGGTCGATGGGCTGGGTGTTAAGGGGTACGGGGGGTTGGTGAGCTGTGCCTGGCAAAGTGGGGCTGGAGGGCTTCGAACGGGAAAGGGTAGGGATGGCTTCGACATAGCTGGGTAGAGTGGGTCGGTGGCAGGGTTTGTTTTGGGCGGGAGAAGGCGGATCTTGGGCACGTTGGAGGAGGCGGTGGCCGGAGGTGGAAGGAAGATGGCGCTTGGGCTTGGGTAGGGTTGATAGGAATGATGAACAACTTTTTTGTTTTTCAATTTTTTTTAAATACTTTTTCTTATGTATATACATAATATGTCTTTATATTTATTACATAAATATAATTTTTACCTTGCCATACTTAATTGGAGTAGAATTTATCGTATTTGATCAGATAACTAACTATCACATTTAATTGAATTGAATTTAATTTAGTATCCAAATATGATTTAAACGAATTTAGTCGAATAGAATCTAATAGATGAATGTTCCATTTTAATTTTTGATAGTTATATATTTAGTTCTGTATCGATGTCGGGTTGCAATTTATCATATCTAATCAAATTTAACTGAATACCTAATATTTTAATTAAATCACTCTTTTTCATTATATTACATTCCCCCCATCCCCCCACATTTTTTTCTTCATGTTACGACGTTTACACCTTCACATGGAATGGTACATTCATCCAAAAACATGGTCAACATAAAAATCAAGCCAAAGGAGGGGCCATATTGAAATTTTGAAAAAAATTAACGCATGCTCAACATTTTTCTTTAGAAAAGTGAATGGTAGGCTCTATAGGCGAAGTATGACCTCAGAAAAGGTGTTGGTAATTACCAAAAATCGATGGAAGCACCCATATTTGGTCTATATATTAGGGGTTTCAGTAAATTTACAAAGTATATATATAAACACTGGAGCTCTTTCTATGAAAGCATTTTCCGCTATACGGACTCTATTCCTTTCTATTGAATGACTGGTTACACGATGTCATGATCCGTTCTAATTCACGAATCACATACACCACAGTATTTCATTTTGTAATTGGATGTAACATTATAAACTTGTTTGTTTATGTTTTCACTCACAATATTATGGATCACAAAATCCTAAATCTCCACTACAAATTATTTTAAACAAAATACATATTTTTTTCCAAATTCACTTTCTAATTATTCAATATAACTACCTATCAATCACTACCAATGTATTAAATATCGGTTCGATGTAGATTTTGGGGTATTAAAATTACGAAAATTTCAATAGAAATTTTGAGGATATTCATAATTCCGTTTCAATTGTAGAAAAGTCATGTAAATTTATAGAAATAATTGAAAATTTTAAATGAAACTTTGGGTATCTTTACTTTACATTATTTTGCACTTTTTAAATTAATAATGTTGTGTGTATAATGTATATATAGTGAGCTTTGTTAATTAGCATAAGTAAACTCAGTGGTGAAAATTTAAAATAAATAGGATTTGAAAGTAAAGTAATAAATAAATAGCTTTAAAAATTCACTACAGCAATACACATACAATTTTCATAGAACATACTATTCAAAATCATATAAAATTTTTAGGATTAAAATCGTTATACTCCATCTCATATAACTATTCATACTCTATAATTGTGGTCCCAAAGAAGACAAAAAATATCGAAAATTAAGGGGTGTTTGGCTAAACTTATTTTAAGGAGCTTATAAGCTCTTGGTGTTTATAAGATATTTTTGGAGCTCATAAGCTTTCAAGCTTATAAGATTTTAAAAAATAAGTTGGGGTTCCCTTATTTATTTTTTAAGAGCTTATAAGCTATTAGCATCTCATTTTAAGATCTTATAAGCTGTTTCACCAAAAAAATTAACAAACACTTTGTAATAATTTATAAGCTCTAAAACATCAAGATGTTTTAAAAAGCTTATAAGCTTAGCCAAACACTCTCTAATTTTTACATGTTATAATTAAACATAAATATTTAAATAAAATATAAATAATTTAATATTATCTTCAAGTTTTGAGAATTTTTTTTCGATGAAAATTTTGGTCGAAAAGTTGGTGGATACTTTGCAAAATAATTTAATCTTGTTTTTAATGTTCGGGAAATTTCAGGTTTTGATAGAAGTTTCGGAAAATTTCGGGTTTGAGTCGAAATTTCGACGGATATTCTGCAAAATTGGATCGAAAGTGAAATTTCGTTTCGGGACATTGGAAAACCCAAAATTTCGGGACTTCGACCGAAATTTAAGACCATAATCACTACATCCATCATTTCACACAATCATCAATTAATATTCATTTAGTTTTCAATATTTGTATCTTCTTTTTTCATACTTTACAATCAATTACCACATTATACATTTATTAATCATTATTGATTTGATACATTTTACAAATTTCAATTATATTTTTGAAAACATAAACAAACACACCAATATATTACATTATATCAAATTCATACGAATACCTGTAGGACGCATTTCCTAAAATTTATTCGAAATTTAAACAAGAAACATAAAAAAACAAAGTCATGTATAGTTTCTCTGGTCGAGGCGCACAATTTAAGACAAGTTTCTAGTTTCAAGTCCAGCATATGTTTAATACGTCTTCTAGATGAATTTGACATTCTTATGTCCGACTTTCTTATATGATTTTCTTATATCAGTTGATTGCAAGATAAGACTAGTATGCCTTGTAAAGAAAGGAAAAAAACAATAAAAAAATTGCAAGATAAGACGCGTATGCTTTGTCAATAAAAGTGGCTTTGAATTGTTTTATTAATATTTTCTCAATTCCCTATTTAGTATTGACTAGTGGGGGAGAGACGGAAGCTTCTTATTAGTAATCCGACCTCTTTTCAGCAACTTCGACTTCCTTTGCCCTAACCTAAAATTCCTAGCTGATTTTCAAATTAGAAAATTTAACCTTGCACTTTATCAAATCGAATTCAAATATAATATAAGTGGAGTATGTTTACTTTGTGATTGATTACTTGACTACTACACAACTCAATTACATTTGTAATAAATCAAATTAGATTTGAGCTAAAATTTCCCTCCACATGGATCTAAATTTAACTCTTTTATTTAATACTTAACTAATTAGTTATATATAGTGAAACAGTCGTTTTTTTCACCACTGTTACCATCACCAACATCGGTGGGTTGGGTTGGAGCACCCTTTTTCAAGTTGTACATCACATTTTCAAATCTGACGAGACGACTATGGATCTAACGAGACAGAGACAGATCTGACGAGATGAAGACGAGTGATATATAAATTTTTATATAGCGTTTTAGATATTTAATATTTTTTTTTTCGTATGAGAGTTTGCTTTTACTCTCAAATTTCATCTCTCCTTGAATAGGAGGTGCGCATGCAAGAATTTTTTTTGTGTTCGTTTGTGAGTTCTTAAAATTTGTTATTTTAAAAAACTTGATAGTTGATATTTCAGATGTTCTTACTACATCGTTTGAGTCGATATGAATTGTATTATTCCAGATATTGTAAACTTTCTGTTGAATGATATATAAGACTGATTTTTTTTAAAAAAACTAATTAATTATATATATACTTATATATTATAGCACTTGGTATTTGACATTATTTTTTCCAAAAATGTTTTGACTGAAGACTTTTTCCTCACCGGTGATTTTGAATTATTTTATTGTAATGGAAAATCATCATCCGCAAACTCTCAACGGATTTTTGTTTTGATGAATAACTCTCAAGGTTTGTCTATATCATTAATACACTCTACATCCGAGATTACCACTTCCCTGGTACTACTTATCTTATAAATTCTTGACAACAGTATTTTATTGCAAGAAGAAAGAACTCAATGACTTTCATTTTATCATTTTCCTTATTAAATATCATCTAGTAGATAGATGGTATTTTGGGTGTACACAATATTTAGAAGTCAGACATACGATAAGTGCATGTCTTTGATCTAATCTGGATTGACTTCAAAGAACTGTCAGCCATTGATTGAGAAGATTATGGCAAGAATAATATCTTGGACAATAAGGTTTTTCTCATTTGAAGGTAGAGTCATATTGATTAAGGCAGTTTCATTTTGAGTTCAAATGTATCGTGAGTTAAATTTTTCCAATACCTTTTGTAGTCATTCATGAAATAAAGAAATTGTGTAGGACTTTCCTGTGGAGTGGAAGGGTGACTGGAAAATACTATGCACCAGTGAGTTAGCATGATATATGTTTACCTAAATAGGAAGGTGGCATTGGTATTATATCACTTGGTAGGTGGAATGTAGCTGCTATTTTCAACCAGGAACGGAATATTGCATCTAAGTCTGACTCGTTATGGATTAGGTGGGTGAAATCATACTACTTGAAAAATGTAAATATTTGGACAATTCAGGTAAAAGGGGGTGATTCTTGGTTATGGAAGAAATTTGCTTATGATCCAGGACCAATTCCTTGATGTTAAGGACGCCGTACACAATCAAGGGAAGTATGGTAAGTTCTCTATTCGAAATGCAAGCGCAAATAATGGAACATAAGGATGAGGTTGAGTGGAGTAACCTTGTGCGGGGAAGAGGTTCTATTGCTAGGCACATGTTCATAATGTGTTTGCATGCTTGAATAGACTGAAAACTATGGATAGGCTGGGGATGTGGAAAGAATTCGAAGATACAAACTGCCTGCTATGCAAAGAGCATGAGGAGAGCCGTAACCACTTATTTTTCAAATGTGGATTTGCAAAAAAAGTCATGAAGAAGTGTTGGGATAGGTTACGTGTAAACTACACGAAGGAGAACTGGGATAATATGGTACTTTGGGGCTTAACAATTGGTAAAGGGCGCACGAGTTTGAGTTGTAACAAGCGGGCTTTATTTGCTGCTTTAGTTTAATGTTTTTGGTTAGAAACAAACAAACGATTATACTCACAGGATAGAAGTACATTTATTGAGGTTGTAGATAGAATATGGAGGGTTGTTTACATGTAAATTTGAGAGTACATGAGCATCCGAGATATGCCTGGTGATATACATATAGTTTTTGGTTATAAAATACGCTTACTTGATGCAAAAAAAATGAAAAATCCTTGATTTATGGTTGCATGCTGAACACTTCGTATTAAAAACATAGTTGAGATTCAAGAATTGATGGATCGGGTCAAAGAGCTGAATAAGGAGATTCAATTGCTTAAAATTCCCATTGTAATTCGGAGTTAGCTCTCGCTCCACAATCGTTAGAAAATGTCTACCAATGTGTTACATAAGCTAAACGTAATGCAATAGTGTTTTATATGAAAGTGGATAAAGACTTACGTTTATCATCTTTGGGCTTTAACTTTCACTAGTTTTGCACGAGAACTTGCAAAAGACTAATTATGAAATTATTTGATAAGTATTTGATTTGCCCACTCATTTTCATCTCTTATTAATCCCTTTATTCAGTATATAATGACAATCTTGTACTCAAAATTAGGGATGGCAATGGGGCCGAGTCTAACGAGTACCCGCCGTGGACCCGCCCCTTGTATGAGTCCAAAAAAACGGGGCTGGGTATCGAAATTCAAGACCCGGCCGGGTCCGGGTCTATTAACATAATTTTTTTTTAATTTTATATATCTAATTATTATTAATATTTATTAGTATTTATAAATTATATCAAAAAAATGTTCTCAATCATTCTACCCTTCAACAACAAACCCTCAATCATTATATATCTAATTTTTTTGAACTTTGTACTTGTTTAGTGGTTTTGAATTTTTTTTTGCATTTAAGTATTGAATGACTTGTAGTGGATTTGTTTACCTTGAATCATCAATTCGATGTTATATACTTATTTTATACGTTTTGAATGTGTTTTTGAGAATAAGATGAACTAAAAAATGTCCAAAAAAAAAAAAAGAGATTTCGGCCGGGTCTAACGGATAGGACCCTGACTCGCCGGGTACCCGCCGGGTCCGGGGCGGGGCAGGTAATGACCAGGTCCGGGTATTGAAATTTCTTTATGGGGCGGGTAACGAGTCCTGCTATACCCGCCCCATACCCGCCCCGTTGCCATCCCTACTCAAAATGTTATTAATGTCTAATGGGCATTTACATAAAGATGTCAAAAATAGCGCAAAATAGAGTGACGGGCATATAATGCGGAATTCATAATATTAGGGTTCACGAATCACTTACTTGAACCGGAAATTTGAGGACCTTCTTCGATTGAATCACAAACTTCATTTGCACCTTTCAATGCTCCAGTTATGTTTACACTATAAAATAATTTTAGCTTTCGAATTACAGAGCCCAAATAGCCCAAACTGTAGAAATTCAAAAAAAAGAAAATTGGGTCCACAAGTAGGTAAGATAAGGCCCAATAAACTCAGAGAATGACAGAAATGTAGGCTGGGTTGCTAAAAACCAAAGAATCGAATCGAAGACGAAAAGAACCGAAAAGACAATAATCTGCATTAAAGAAAGACACGCTAAAATAAGAAACTGGAAATAAGCAGTTGACGGCGGTTCCCGATGAAGAGGAACGCGGGTTCCCCAAAGACGAAATATATGCGGCCAAGAAGAAGAAGAAAAAGGAGATGATCAGAATCACAAACTTCTACAGTTTCATTTTCTTAGAATTAGCTCTAGTTTTAGGAGTGGTTCATAGCGTAAATCAGGAGTAGCCGTAGAATAATTTAATAGCGTAAATTAGGAATAGCCGTAAAACAATTTAAAGTTGCTTGTCAAGAATCGCCCGGATTCGGCTGCAAAGCTTGTATCCGCAGTTTATTTGCAATCATCACGATCGAAGACTCTCAAGGAGGAATAAATTATCTTTTTTCAGATTTGAGTATTTGATAGGTAATTTCATCTTGACTTGAATTTTTCGTTCATTATTCTCGTATTTGAAAGTAACAACTAAGAATTTATTTAAAGACTTGAACCACCGTTTAGCGAATCAAACGCAGGGGTTGAGAGATAATCCTCGATCGAAGACTCTCACGGAGCTATAAATTATCCTTTTTTTTCCAGATTTAAGCATTTGATAGATTAATTTTATCTTGACTTGAGTTTTTTGATTCATTATCTCAACACTCGAAATTAATAACCGAGAATTAATTAAAGACTTGAACCACCATCCAGCGTATCGAACACAGAGGTTAAAAGATAATCTCAAAATTATAGATTATCACGGGGCTTGGAATGACTATTCGGATCCACCTCCTTCAATTTGTTTCCTCACGAAATAAATTTTTGGCGACCACAGTGGGAGTCGTTTGGTAGAATCGACATCCTGATTAAAAATAAAAAATAAAAAGAAAGTATAATGTCAGAAGAATCGACCAGAAACGATTTTGGTGAGGATTGCGATACTCAACCAATCTCGAAACACAAGGCTAGGGTAGACAAAATGTATGAACAATTTGTCCGTATTATGAAACAGACTTTGGCGGGTGCTCGAGAGGACCAAAGAAGAGAATTCGATGGTCAGTATCGAGCATTGGCTCAAGAGTCTACTCGAATATTCATAGCAATTGTATAGGATATTGCTGTTGGTGCTCATGATGGGCTCGCTCGAGAAGTCACCCGAGTGATAACAGAATTGGGTGAAATATTTAATCAGACGTGCGACATCTTTTCGAATATGATAAACACGCAAGTAGTTTTCGCACTCGAGCCTTTAAAAAATAAACTTAATGTTTTAATAGAAAAAGTGTCTCAGTTAGTGTCAATCGAACCTAGGACTCGGATTAGACACGTGAATCCAAACGAAATCCCTTTAGGCTATCCTCGAAATACTCAAACTCGAAATAATCAGTTCGAAGTAGGCCAAACTTTGAGTCCCTTACCTCTCGAGGAACAGAATGTTTTAAACCAACAAAATCCTGGGGCGCAACCAAGAGTAAATCAAATAAATGCTAACCAAATACCAACCTATCCAGGAGTTTCGAATGCTGCTTTTCCTATGGGAAATAATAATAATAATTTTCCAAACGTACCGATCAATCCAGGAATTCCCACGTTCCCGAATATTATTCTGGTACCATATGCAGGGGGGCAAGGTGTACCCGATGCCCATATGGGAGGAAATATTGGGGGACAATTCTTTGATCCCTTTCAAAACCAGATCGAAATGATTATTGAGAGGATGTACGGGCCTGGTTTTCGAAGAAATCATAGGTTAGTGCCAGGAAAACTGAAGACTCATCTGAAAGAGTTATGAAGAAATTTGCGCAAATCGAAATGGGGCAAGCTTAGTGTTTTGAATTATGTTTTTGAATTTGTATTTATAGATAGTTTCAAACATTCGTATGTTATCAACAGTGTTTAAAAAAAATAAAAAAAATTGGCAATCGAAAAACCTGATTCAAATTTGCATGTTTATTCATCTAATTTAATTGAATAGATTGATTCGAACTCTGATGTAGATACCGAACAGTTGAATCAAAAGATAGGAGATATAATCGAGTAAGGAATCTTGGAACATGATGAAGATATCAGGCAAGATATCCAAGATCCCTTGTTAGAGGTTAATCTTGGTGCACTTGAAGAACCAAGACTAACTTATATTAGTTCGAAGATATAACTTGCTCGAAAGGAAGGATGGGGTAACATGCCATTTGAATAAGCCCCCCATAATTTGATTCTTTTCCCATTTTGATGAAATTGGCGCAATCGATTAAACCAGGGGAAAGCATCAATGGTCCCAAGCAAATTTATCACTTACTGTAGACTGGAACTAGGGGCAATCATTTTCTAACGAGGGCCAAGTCCCCAGAAGATCAAGGTTTCCGCCAGTAGAGGGCTCGAATGCAGAAGATTCAAAATATGGCCAATGACCAAGGTGGTCGAGTGATTGACCCCGACTGTCAGAAGCCCATGGAGAAATGACATGAGCGAAGCCAAGAGATGCTACCTTGGTATCTCAATAAAGTAATTCGAAATCCTTGATTATTTGACACAAATCTTGGGCATCCTCGCAATCCAAGATATGTGCTCGAGGAACTAAATGGAACAGGTCGTGAAGGGTAAGAATTTAGGGATTTGCTATTAATCGAATCTTAATCGAAGGGGTAACTCGAGAAAATGAAAGAAAGAATTTCTCTGCGATTTCCTCAGCGATCTCTGGTTGCTCGAAAGGCGAAGCAAAGAAGATAACTGAGAGATGCTAGAAGATGAAGGCTTCGAGAAATGGGAAGAATTCGAGAAGTGTAACCATAGGGACTGTTCTTCGAGAAAGTGAAGGTCAAAAAATTAAGAAGTCGATACAGAGGGGAGAGAGAGAGAAAAGTTATCTTTAACCAAAAGGCGTGTCTTTTAATACATATGAACTCGAAATATTCATGTATATTAGGGGGGTATTTGTTTACACTATAAAATAATTTGGGCTTTCGAATTACAGAGACCAAATAGCCCAAATTGTAGAAATTCGAAAAAAAGGAAATTGGGTCCACAAGTAGGTAAGACAGGGCCCAATAAACTTAGAAAATCGCAGAAATGTAAGCTAGGTTGATAAAAACTCAAGAATCAAATCGAGGAGACGAAAAGAACCGAAAAGACAATAATCTGCATTCAAGAAAGACACGCTAAAATAAAAATTTGAAAGAAGCAGCTGAAGGTAGTTGAAGGCGGTTCCCAATGAAGAGGAATGTGTTTTCCCCAAAGACGAAATATATGCGGCCAAGAAGGAGAAGAAAAAGGAGATGATCAGAATCACAAACTTCTACAGTTTCATTTTTTTAGAATTAGCACTAGTGATCTTAGGAGTAGTTCATAGCGTAAATCAGGAGTAGACATAGAATAATTTAATAGCTTAAATTAGGAATAGACGTAGAATAATTTAATAGTTGCTTGTCAAGAATCGCCGGGATTCGGCTGCAAAGCTTGTATCCGCAGTTTATTTGTAATCATCACGATCAAAGACTTTCATGGAAGTATAAATTATTTTTTTAGATTTGTGTATTTGATACGTAATTTTATCTTGACTTGAGTTTTTCGTTCATTATTCTCGTATTTGAAAGTAACAATTAAGAATTTAGTTAAAGACTTCAACCACCGTTTAGCGAATCGAACGCAGGAGTTGAGAGATAATCCTCGATCGAAGACTCTCATGGAGTTATAAATTATCCTCTTTTCAGATTTAAGTATTTGATAGGTTAATTTTATCTTGACTTGAGTTATTTGATTCATTATCTCTACACTCGAAATTAATAACCGAGAATTAATTAAAGACTTGAATCACCATCCAGCGTATCAAACTTAGGGGCAGAAAGATAATCTCAAATTATAGATTATCACGGGGCTTGGAACGACTATTCGGATCCACCTCATTCAATTTGTTTTATCACGAAACAAATTTTTGGCGACCATAGTGGGAGTCGTTTGGTAGAATCGACATCCTGATTAAAAATAAAAAAATAATAAGAAAGTATAATGTCGGAAGAATCGACCAGAAACGATTTTGGCGAGGATTGCTATACTCAACCAATCTCGAAACAGAAGGTTAAAGCGGACAAAATGTATGAACAATTTGTCCGTATTACGAAACAGACTTTGGCGGGTGCTTGAGAGGACCAAAGAAGAGAATTCGATGGTCAGTATCGAGCATTGGCTCAAGAGTCTGCTCAAATATTCACAGCAATCGTACAGGATTTTGCTGTGGGTGCTCAAGATGCGCTCGCTCGATTAATCACCCGAGTGATAACAAAATTGGGTGAAATATTTAATCAGACTTGCGACGTCTTTTCGAGTATGATAAACACACATGTAGTTTTGGGACTCGAGCCTTTAATAAATAAACATAATGTTTTAATAGAAAAAGTGTCTCAGTTAGTGTCAATCGAACCTAGGACTCGGATTAGACACGTGAATCCAAACGAAATCCCTTTAGGCTATCCTCGAATACTCAAACTCGAAATAATTAGTTTGAAGTAGACCATACTTCGAGTCCCTTACCTCTCGAGGAACAGAATGTTGTAAACCAACAAAATCCTAAGGGGCATCCAGGAGTAAATCAAATAAATGCTAACTAAATACCAGCCTATCCAGGAGTTCCGAACGCTCCTTTTTCTATGGGAAATAATAATAATAGTAATTTCGCAAACGTTCGATAAATCCAGGAATTCCCACGTTCTTGAATATTATTCAGGTACCATATGCAGGGGTACATGATGTACCCGATGCCGATATGGGAGAAAATATTGGGGGACAATTCTTTGATCCCTTTCAAAATCAGATCGAAATGATTATGGAGAGGATGTACGGGCCCGACTTTCGAAGAAACCATGGGTTAATGACAGGAAAACTAAAGACTCATCTGAAAGAGTTATGAAGAAATTCGCGCAAATCGAAATGGGGCAATCTTAGTGTTTCGAATTATGTTTTTGAATTTGTATTTATGGATAGTTTCAAACATTCGTATGTCATCAACAATGTTTTAAAAAAAAATTGATAATCGAAAAACTTGATTCAAATTTGCATGTTTGTTCATCTAATTTAATTGAAAAGATTGATTCGAACTCTGATGTAGATACCAAATAGTTAAATCGAAAGATAGTAAATATAATCGAGGAAGGAATCTTGGAACATGATGAAGATATCAGGCAAGATATCCAAGATCCCTTGTTAGAGGTTAATCTTTGTGCACTTGAAGAACCAAGACTAACTTATATTAGTTCGAAGATACAACTTGCTCGAAAGGAAGGATGGGGTAACATGTCATTCGAACAAGACCCCATAATTCGATTCCCTTCCCATTTTTGATGAAATTACCATAATTGATTAAACCAGGGGAAAGCATCAATGGTCCTAAGCAAATTTATCACTTACTGTACACTGGAACCGGGGGCCATCATCTTCTAACTGGAGAAGTTGTCTTTAACCAAAAGACGTGTCTTTTAATACACATGAATTCAAAACGTTCATGTATATTGGGGGGGGGGGTGCATTTGTTTACACTATAAAAAATTTAGGCTTTCGAATTACAGAGTCCAAATAGCCCAAATTGTAGAAATTCGAAAAGAAGTAAATTGGGTCCACAAGTAGGTAAGATAGGGCTTAATAAACTTAGGAAATGAAAGAAATGTAGGCTGGGTATATAAAAACCCAAGAATCGAATTGAGGAGACGAAAAGAACCGAAAAGACAATAATCTTCATTCAAGAAAGACGCGCTAAAATAAGAAGTTTGAAAGAAGCAGCTGAAGGCAGTTGAAGGTGGTTCCTGATGAAGTGGAACGTGGGTTCCCCAAAGACAAAATATTTGCGGCCAAGAAGGAGAAGAAAAAGGAGATGATCAGAATCACAAACTTCTACAGTTTCATTTTCTTAGAATTAGCTCTTGGCTTAGGAGTAGTTCATAGCATAAATTAGGAGTAGCCGTAGAATAATTTAATAGCTTAAATTAGGAATAGCCGTAGAATAATTTAATAGTTGCTTGTCAAGAATCGCCGGGATTCGGGTGCAAAGCTTGTATCCGCAGTTTATTTGTAATCATCACGATCGAAGACTCTCATGGAGGTATAAATTATCTTTTTCCAGATTTCAGTATTTGATAGGTAATTATCGTGACTTGAATTTTTCGTTCATTATTCTCGTATTCGAAAGTAACAACTAAGAATTTAGTTAAAGACTTGAACCACCGTTTGGCTAATCGAACGTAGGAGTTGAGAGATAATCCTCGATCGAAGACTCTCATGGAGGTATAAATTATCCTTTTTTTAGATTTAAGTATTTGATATGTTAATTTTATCTTGACTTGAGTTGTTCGATTCATTATCTCTACACTCGAAATTAATAACCGAGAATTAATTAAAGACTAGAACCACCATCCAGCGCATCGAATGCAGGGGTTGAAAAATAATCTCAAATTATAGATTATCACGGGGCTTGGAACGACTATTTGGATCCACCTCATTCAATTTGTTTTCTCACGAAACAAGTTCGTCTAAGACCAATCACAAAGTGGAGAGGACTTGTATCCACAACCCAAATGCTCTATAAGGATGAGTAAAATGACTATTCTTATGATTATATCATGTCACCATTTTCTAGCCTATATTATGGACGAAAATGTGTGTTTATTTCCTCATATTTTTGTGTTAGAGTCATGTGAAATTGCTGGAGGATTATGAGAGTTATTCCTCCTTTTATTATGTTAACTTCCATTTCAAATTTACATGGAAAAAACCACTCCCTCCATTTTATGTTCAAAATCCCGAGGGCGACCCATACCCGATTTCTAACATCTCCCACTCGCACATGAGGGCTAGACACAAGTATGCATCATCGTAGTCATATACTCACAATTTCCATACAAGCAAATGGGTCGTGTGACCAACAAGCACGTACACATAGAGCTTTAACGTCGTACACCGGTTAAGGATATATAACAACTCACTTTCTCAAAGTACCAGGACGTAATATCTCGTTGTACCCCATACTTCTTGTACCACACCAATCAGAGTATCTCTAACCCCTCAAATGATATACGAGCATACTCGTTACAATAATTTTATGTATTCACAATTATGCCCTAAACTTCTAAGTTTGACATAATTGTCCGCGCGGTGAACACAAACGTGGTGCTAGTCATAGATACTCTTCCTTTCCCACTTGAATCTCTCAACTTTAATGACTGCTTTCCTAGACATGTCCAACATTGCTGAATCCTCCATGGCTATTGGAAACATGCTAAAGTAACAACACCAAATTAAAGTTTTAACAATTAGTTGAAAGTCGTATGGATCCATTCACTCATTACCCAATGGTCACATAGGCACACATGGTATGAAACATGTGCTATGTTGCATTTCTTCCTCCTAGGAAGCATATGTCATTCATTAATAATACTACACCATACAAATATTGGTCTAAGTGCACCCTGACACTTGACCTGAGTTTTTCTTTCTTCTTGATCGTTTTCTACCAATCATCAAATTCAAGAAAAACTCATATCTGGCTATAAGATAAGTCAATGGATGGTGGGAATCAATTTCGATTACTTAAATTCATAATAGTAATCTCATCTTGATTATCTATCAAGGCGACATCATCTGCACGTATAATTTCGTGTATCACAAATCAAAAAATGTCTCATCTCTGCACATTACTAAATGTCAGAGGTGGTTGCTCATATGAGAGAGCCAATCTTAACTTTATCTGACATACCTTTAGACATTGAATGCAAATCATCACAAACATGCTTAGATAGCATATCATTCAATGTCAAACATTTATGGGCATATATCTCTATGAGCATTCCCAAGTTCAAAAGAGATGACATTCTACACAATCCTAGAGATCCAATTTGACTAACAAATACATCTCTAGACTAAAGCTAAGCAATAATTTTAACACTTCTAAATGCGTAGATACTTATTGTAAAACCACACATTGGTTTACTATAATATCTCACACAAAATTACATTTTGTGTCTATGTTTGACTTTACAACAAGAAGTCAATAGAAAGAGCTATTATGTAAGCTTTAGCTAGCTGATTTTCACGATATATATATACCTAATCATAGCTCCCACATAACTGCTTACAACTCCCACATGTTGTAACACAAGTTTAATCAAACATTTTCCATACTGCAGATATATATGGCACAAATTATATTTCATATGTGCACAATGTTACACAAGTTTGCTTCTTGCTACTTCTAGAGTCAGCATCATAATAGAATCAAATTCAGAGACAGACTCACACTTATCCAAATGCCCTCCTTAAATCCATATATGTGTATTCTTTCGATAGATTTCCTCCAAACCAAGAAAATTATCTACAGTGTTTGTCAACTATTGTCCAATATCTCATACTAGAATTGGACAATACCTTTTGACCCATGGCATAATTAATATTGGAACGAGTACAAGTCACATTGTACTTCAAGATCCAAATATCAACTATTAGAATATGGTGGTCTAGACATTTCTATATGGAGTCTCTGGATACATTTCAAGGTTATAGCTTTATGTTGTAGGAGTAGTGATGAGCTCATAACTATCCATATAAAATCATAGGAAAGAAACTGTTTCATCGATCTTGACACTGAGCAAGATTCATCTTGTACGATTTACATGGATTTTTGACATCAAATCAAATACTTTACTCATCATGTCCTTTACTTCATAAGCTAAAAGAAAACAATTCTCAATGGCTTTACGTACTTATCTCATCCAACCTATTAAGACATTACCAATAAAGAAATAGAATTCCAAACATCTTAATGGACTTACACAAAAAAAAAAATGGTGTATATCTATGTTGATGAAAACACATGTTTGAGATCACATTTTCGTAAAATCTAATACACCATTATTTTGAAGACTGGTTCTTGCCACAAAGGTTGTAAGTTTACAAACTTTACCTTTTGACCTTTGTTTATGGGATCCTCAAGGCATTCCCATGTAGATCTTTTCAATTACATCACTTTTATAATTGCAGTCTCGTGTCCATTTAGATATAATTCTAAATCTTATATGTCCATAATAACCAAGAGAGCATAATAAAGCCATATACCACCATTAGAATAAGTTTTGTCTCAAGATATATATACCCATGTATATATACATATAACTCATTTTTCACTAGGTGATTTTTATACCTCAAAATCAAATACCAACATTTTTAGTAGATGTCGAGAACTTATACAGAAGTTCTCAATATCCCCACGTCTACTGTTGAATCAGAATCCAAACTTGGTTTGATTGTATACAACAGAGCATATGTAACATGTTAATCACACTATAGTTAATAGAGACCGTGCAACTCAAATCTTTAAAACATGTGAAAGTCGAAATGCCACATTTTGGTTGCGGCTTCACCACGAGGGCAATTGCTACCATAAAGACAACTATCCCCTCCTCAGCAATTTGCACGAGAGTTATTGGTGCCATACATGTTTACAGATTTCGTAAGTTCTATAAATACTCTTTCATTGCATTAATTCAATTTTATTCAGTAAGACAAGATGGAGTCTCACTATATTGGACTCTATAATCTTTTTAGAGAATATTTTGTGCTTGGACATAATAATGATTCAACTCTTAAGTAGATCACCTTGACAAATTTGCTCCCACTTAAACTCAAGAACACAATTTTCTTAAGTGATATAATAAGGCACATAGCCACTATTTGAATCATATACCTAAGCAAAAGTCACAATAATGATTCGACTCTTGACTTGATCACCTTGACAAATTTGCTCCCACTTAAACTCAGGAACATAATTTTCTTAAGTGATCTATAAGGCACATATCCATTATTTGAATCATTAAACCTAAGCAAACGTCTTAAAAATTATGATTCGACTCTTAGTTTGATCACTTTGACGAATTCGTTCCAACTCAAAATTGGGAACACAATTCTCTTTAGTGATACATAAGGCACATAGACACTATCTATCTGAATCAATAATCCTAAGCAAATATTTAGCAATTTCAAAATTTTCATCCCAAAAATTATTCTCCGGACATTCTGTAATTTACTAATTTTCCATCTCATCATGTTCACTTAGAACATGTACCCTTAGATCATTCGTACATCTTCGAGACACAAATGCATTGTCTCTTTGATTTAATTTCTCGAACTTGTTTGAAACTTTCACCAATTTGATTCTCTCCATAATATACAAGAAACATTCTAATGTTTCGTATCATGAGAAATCAAATAGACAAGATCAGGGTATGTGAAAAAGTAATAGAATATGAAGTCCATTTCCCAACCTTCACATTAACTAAATCATAGAAGTCTAATTGAATTAACTGCAATGAAAGATCAACTGACTAATCTCTGAATGATCACATGTGATTTACCACAAGTTGGCAATCAAGTACGAAAGATGTATTCAGAGAATTTCTCTTATTAGCTTGGTGCCTCGATTCATTGTGACTTAACTAAGCATGCATAAGTGCATGCAAAGGTGTTCACATTACTCAATGAAAACATCATTGATTATGCCCGAATAATCAATGTACGTTGGTCACAATTCACCCTCAAACCATTAAATTTATATATATATATATAGTGCCACTTTATGTATCTATTCTTTAGATACTAACCAAGTCAAACTCAAATCTAAGCAAACGAACAATACAGTCTTAGAAGAACAACTTAAAAAAATCAAGTCTAATGATCTTATAGAATTTCCAATCCTTCTCAATTTTACATAATCATAAACCTAAATCCACAAAGGACAAGATTTAGTAACTTAGTGCTTAATGTCTAAACAAGCACATATAAGCGTCCTAAAGTGCTATGTTTTCAACTCAGTGCATACACGAGTAAAATTGACCCATCGTATGCCAATTGTAACACTTTTAACCTTGTACCACTTCTATTTATTTTAGTGGTTAAGTTTGTTCCTCTTAAATCCATCTTTTTGTCTCTTTCTTGATTTTCTCTTTGTTTTAATCTCATTTACAGTAAGAATTTCAGACTCTGTTTAAAACAGATTAGCAACAAAGTCCTAATCTGTTATCATAGAAGCAATACTCTCTCATTCAGACAGCATAAAGTGACTAACATTGTTTATGAAAGCCTTTTCACAGTAAAAAAAAAATTGAACGCTACTTTTAGGTCCTTTTATTATTCGAAAAAGACCAGACAATTTGAACTTACTCCTCATAAGAGAATACATTGTTTGTTGACTTTAATTTCTAAAGTATTTGACATCACCCTTAAATACAACTCGTTTTCCTCGTTATTCGGGTGTACTTGTAATCATCAAATACTAAAGCCAAAAATCTCAATTTGGTTTAATTTTATAGGTGTATTTCTCGTTTAGTACAACACAGATCAATAGTATGATTTCTGATTCACAAATGAGATCGTAGATTATACGATTTACCAAAATATGAAAAGTATAGTGGATGTTCCTTTCCACTTATGGTAAATTTATTGATCTTTTATCATTGTGTAGGAAGACTCACAATAAATCTTTCATGACTTGGTTACTTCTGTCTAGAACGTTTAATTCCATCTTATATATTCCAATACGTAGTAGAGTCACAACTACTTCTTATAAGTACTCACCTAGTACCTTTCTACAAACCTCAATATTCATATGAGATTTTGGTTTCCATGGTCATACTACAGATATCATTCACATGCCCATTAATGCTAAAAATAATTTCATACTTAGAAGAATTAACATTTATGTTAGTTCACCATAATGTACAGATTCGAAAGATCACATAGTGCCCAATCATCATCCATACCAAAATGTTCACTATCACGAACTTAATTTCCTGGTACAAAATCTCACTAAATTCAAGGTGAGAATATCTCGAACCAACCTTAGAACTCCCACATAATCATGATCAACACACATCATGTTATATAAGAACACATCTTATAATTCACATAAGGAGATATAAAAAAATATCATATGAAATGCATACAATTATAATGCACTAATCATGCATTCATAATATCATAATTTTCACAAGAGAAACATTTATTGGATAACATCTTATTATAAGATACAGAACATGTTTATATATGCAATCGACCATCTCCTTAACACTTTAATATGCGAGTCGGATATCACGCTTTAAATTCTTGCCAATCCTTAATGCTCCCGAAAACCGCCACATAATTAAATGAGAAGATGTATTGGCTTTTGTCATAACCAATCCTTTCACCCAACTCTCACATCGGAAGTATTATCACTTATATTCACAATACTCGGGTCAGGACTCAATTTTTCAAAATTTTCCCCGAAAATTTAATTTTCTCGAAAAAAATTAAGTTTTCATTCACATCTTTAATTTGAGTATAATATGTATAAGTGTGCCAACACGCTCACATATATAAGTTTTCTAAAAAATTGAGTGACAAAAGTCTTGGTGGGACCTCCATTCAACAACTTGTAGTCACACAACAACCTCAAGTCATTTTTTTTTAATTCCACACAATTTTCATGGAAAATTTAAAATTTCCATATGAGTTATATATTGGGTAGGACACGTATAAGTGATCAAATACTTCAAATAAGTAGACAACACCTCCAAATACATTTCCAAATGTATAGAAAAAAATTTAGAAGTTTTCTCTTTCCAAAAATATTTTTTAGCAATTTTCACCAAATATTATAGTCCAAAAATCGGAAAAAATGTTTTTAACATTCTGAAAAATTTATTTTCATTTACCAAAAAATAGGAAATAAAATTTGGAGAGTAACGGTAGTTTTTTTGGCCAAAAACAACCACCAGAACTGATTTCACAGGCCCATACGCGCTACACACTTAATAAGGGGCTGTTTGGATGGGTTTTCTTTCTTCTGCAGCCTTAGCAGCCCCACTCGCTCATGGTGGCGCGTATGTTACACGCTCCACCTTCTCAAGCGTTCCGACGATTAGCTATTGGCTACTCCCACATATTTCTATCGTACGAATCCAACGACGTAGTCCTTTTATCGTTCGGAGCACTCTAAGGTGGTGGCTGAATTTCACACACCCGTTCTGAGAGTGCGAAGGTGATGAACGCACTGTTCATCATCTTCTCCAACCATCCCAGCCCTAACTCTAACTTTGAACTTTAAAAATCAATATCTCACTCATTTCAAGTCCATTTTTAACGAATCTTATATTGTTAGAATCGTCGTTAATCTTATATAGTTAGAATCGTCTTGACGAGTAGAATCCATCCATGTAAGTTTTATGCCATAAAACGCATATTTTCAAAACGGATTTTCTCGGACATACACGGTTCGCGTCGAAGTTTTCTCACATCATGCAAAATTTTTAACCATGAGATATAATATATCATATCTATGATATATAAGCTTGATTTGGTCAAAACATGAAAGCAAAAAATGGTGTATATGAAAATATGCTATGGAACACCCATTTGAAGTACAAAAATGGGTTTCTTTCAAATCCATGGTTATGGAGCGTTTAAGCATGTAAAATGCAGTACATTATCGTCTGGAAATTAACCATGAAGGCTTTGATACCAATAATGAACATATAATGTGGAATTCATAATATTATGGTTCACAAATCACTTACTTGAACCTAGAAATTTGAGGAGCTTCTTCGGTTGAATCACAGACTTCATTTGCACCTTTCAATGCTCCAATTCGTCTAAGAACAATCACAAAATGGAGAGGACTTGTATCCACAACCCAAATGCTCCATAAGGATGAGTAAAATGACTATTCTCATGATGATATCATGTCACCATTTTCTAGCCTATATTATGGATGAAAATGTGTGTCCATTTCCTTATATTTTTGTGTTAGAGTCATGTGAAATTGCCGGAGGATTATGGGAGTTATTCCTCCTTTTATTATGTTAACTTCCATTTCAAATTACCACTCCCTCCATTTTATGTTCAAAATCCGGGTCGGGTCAGCCAGCATGGGCGACCCATATCCGTCTAACACGAGGATGGACCCGAGACTGAAGTCATAGAGAAACTCCTTTAGCGAAGGAAGACGCGCCACTATGCAACTAAAAACCTATAGCAGTACGAATCTCAGTAAGAGTCGGTAGTTGCTCCGCAAACAACTATTTAGACCGCCACAACGAGTTCTTAAAGAGGAATGCCATCGCGCCAGAGATTTAGTTTGGACACAACTTTGAGAATAAGCAAGATTGCACCGCGAAAAAAATTCTGACTGATCATAATGCCAACTTTCCTAGAGTGGCGCAACAACAATAACATTTCAAATCCGCGACGCGAGTTTCAGCAAAAACTAATGATGCGTCCCCAATGCTTCACCTTTGTACTATAAGTACAATTTTACAACATTTGTGAACTCTCTAAAATATTACTCTAGGGCAAAAATAATTCTCAAACTATTAGGACTTGCTTATTATGTTTTCAAATCCTATTTTCAGTTAGTTGAATCACAAAATCCTAAAAATTCATATTACAAACTATTTCAACCTACTATACATTTTTTTAGATTCATTTTCTCATTCTCTAATATAACTATATATCAATCTAACTATATATCAATCAGCACATTCATAATTTCAAACAATCATTAATCAATTGATTTACTTTACACTACTTTTCTTTTTCTCTTTCATACTTTACAATCATTACACATCATATATCAACTAATCATTATTGATTTGACATATTTTACAAATTCTAACCATATTCTAAAAAAATATAAACAAACACACAAACACATCACATGAAATTTACACGAATATCCATAACACAAATTCCCGAAAAAATTTCAGAATTTGAACTAAAAAATATAAGGAAATATGACCTTACTCTTCTCAAAATATTTCCCATACTATCAATTCTAATATCGCATGTATTTCCATCTGAGCACAAACTTATCATTGCCATAATTTCCTCACACGATTTGGATATCACTATTTAACTTTCTATGACATGCACTAAAATAGGGTATTAATATTGGAGCTTCATAAATTAGCATGGGAGCTCCACTTTTATTTTCATGTATAAAGAAATGACAACAATACCCATTTACAACTAAAAAGCGTAAAAATATATAAAAATAAATATATATTAGGTTAATTACATTTACACCCCCTCACGAATGATATAATTACAGATTTCCCCCCTTCTCTTTTTAATTACTCACACCCCCTTTAGTTTGCAAACTTTTCACGGCGGACATTTTCCTAACGGAATTGTTGAAAAATCAAAAATGCCCTTGACTAAGCATTATAAAAGAAAAGTAAAAAAATCAGAGAATAAAAAATAAAAAATAAGAAAAATAGAAAAGAAAAAGAAAAATAAAAAAGGAAGATTAAAAAAAGTTAAAATGGATAACAGAAACAGGTCGTGGTCATCTTCTTCGCTATCCGCCCACCGCCGCTTCCCACTACCGCTGCCTCACACCATACCGCTTTCCACCACCGCGTCTCCCTCTATGCCCTCCTCCGTTGAAACGTGCTCGTTGTTTTGAAATCAAATCGATTTCGATCAGGTGGATTGTATTTTACATATTGATTCCTTTTACAGTTATAAATGAATAAAAATATAATTAATAAGGAGTTTTCATAACGTACGATAAACCAAAGTCTATTTGCATTCTCCAAAATCTTGATCTTGCATAATTTTTGAACCTATCTACTTTTCAAAAATCCCACTATATATATTAATTTTTCAGGCATGTGATGTGTAGTTACTGTAATTTGCATAAATTATTTTAGTTTTGGTTTTTCATGATCAAGAAAACAAAATTTACATAATCTTTTTTAAATATTTTGGGTGGATATGATCCAAATTAATCAATGTTTGTATTGTTATGTGACGAATAACTTTGAAATCATTTTTCATGTATACACGTGGGCTTCAAGCTAGTACTAACAAATGAACGAGTCATTGAATGGGGGGTGAGCAAATCAATACAGTACAAGTTAAAGTTCATGGATCCTTCCATCCCGGTCTTTGCTTGACTTGGACTAAACCTATTCCAGTATGGTTGCCTGGAATAAATTCGCTCGAAGACAAGTATTATAAAGTCTTTCTGGCTCCAATTGTCTATCACGTAAACGCGCTTGCTCATGAAATTTCCTTTATGCACTATTTGCGTGCCGCGGAAAATGGAGGGTTGTTCGTGGGAAAATTTTTAAGGTGGACCGGGAGTGTTCCCGATCCATTTTACACCACACATTTGTTGTACAAACTTCTGCCAAAATAAGAACGAACTTGAATACGAATGAACAAACTGAAGGATTAATCGAGGCGAGAGAACACTCTCTTTCTTTAACGCAAAATTGCCCCGCTACAGGTGGTACGGGTTTATGCAATAGCGTCCCAAGATACAACGATTACAATTTTTGACTTGCGGACCACTTCCAATTCAGAAACTCAAACGAACAAGAACAGCTCTTGAATATTTAGAAAGAAGATTTTAGAGAGTATGAAATGATTAGTGATTTATGTGTGAAATTTCAGAATGAGGAGGAGTCAATTTATAGGCTTGAAATTCAGACAAAGAATTAAAAACGAAATGAATTTGCCATTAAAATTTTATCTGAAACAGCAAAATTAATCAGGCCGTTACAGATTGATGACTGTTAGAATCCAGAATTCAAACAGTCCTTCTAGAAGCAGATTCGAAATTAAAACAAAAAGTGGCCAACTTTTTATTTCAAAATTTTTTTTATAAAACCTTTCACCAATTTCAGTAGTTGGATTTTTGGTAGGGGAAATAATTTGGAGCCCAAGTTAAATCAAATAAATTTGGCCCAAAAAGATAATACATTTGAGCCCACAAGCCCAAACCACACAACCCACAAGCCCAAGCCCAAGCCACGGCCCAGGGCCCACGGACCTAGGACCTCGGACACGGTCCTGGTCACGGTCCGGTCCGGGCGGGCGGACGGACGGCGGCGGCGGCACGCGCGCGCGTGTGGTGAACCGGGCCATGGCTAAGTCCTTTTCCCTCATAAAGCCCACAAAAATCTTATGACCCAAAGGGCCAACCCTTAACCTTAAGGCAATTGTATATAAACCCATTCAACTTATGGTTTATATCCAATGTGGGATTTCCACATTCAAACACCCTACTTTAACACTTAATTTCTCATTCATTACTACTCCGAATCGAGAAATTGAAATTGTAAATTTATCTACTCACGAAGTAGATTAATATTATCCAATAATATTATGTATCCCGGTTACGTATGGTGTTCGAATTTCGTACGCAAAAGTGATGTTCTCACACTTTACATACACACAATATCACACACTATATCCAACTATCCCCCACACGAATAAAATTAACGTAATGCATGATTCTCTAAAATTCGGTCAAAAAATTATCACATTAGAAGAGGTAGCTTTTGGCTTTGAACCTTTCTTAGTGAAATATCATCGGATTTACTAGGCTACCCAATGAGCGCGATGCCTTGAATTGGTTAGCTGTTCGTGTAAAACTAAACAATGATACTCACATGATAAAGTCTCTGAGCTGTCTTAGTTCTCACTGTTGGGTCCATTTTGGCCGTGGCACCCCATCTTGAATTCTTAAGTGTTTACATTTTCCTCAATGTTGAGGCGGCCTACACCTCACACTTACATAAGTGACTTCCTAATTAAGAGTATCCTTCCATACTCTTTTGAAAGTATAGGAATCATTAAAAGTTCGGCTTAACCTTGGCGACAATTTGCAGGTTGCACTTCTTTATCCTAGGCAATGGGTTTAGAATTTATTCAACTCTTTAAGTGCCACACTGAATTTTCACAACTTAGTTGTCCCATTGAACCATGATCTTGGGATCTCTAGTCAATATGGTTGGGTTTCCACTGTGTCCATTCTTAAGTTGTAGTCTTTAATCCCATTCCTCTTGATAGGCAGTCTAGTTGATCTCTAGGCAATCCTTTCGTCAAAGGATCTGCAATATTCTCCTTTGATTTCACATAATCATTAGAAATAATCCCGTTAGAGATCAACTACTTAATGGTATTGTGCCTACAACGAATATGTCTAGACTTACCATTATACATACTACTCTGTGCCCTTCCAATTGCCGGCATACTGTCGCAGTGAATTAAAATTGGAGGCACAGGTTTTTCCTAACAGGGAATATCTTCTAAGAAATTTCGTAGTCATTCCGCTTCTTCACCAGCTTTATCTAAAGCTATGAATCCTGATTCCATTGTGGGACAGGTTATGCAAGTTTGCTTAGAAGACTTCCACGACACCGCTCTTCCACCGACGGTAAATACATACCCACTCGTGGACTTAGAGTCGTTAATGTTCGATATCTAGTTAGCATCGCTGTATCCCTCTAATACAGCTGGATATCTTGAGTAGTGTAATCCATATTCTTTAGTATACTTTAAATACTTAAGAACTCTAGTTAAAGCATTCCATTGCTCTACACTAGGATTACATGTAAACCTACTTAACTTGCTCATAAAATAAGTTAGATCAGAGCGAGTACAGTTCATGATATACATCAGACTCCCAATGACCCTAGCATATTCTAACTGTGATACGAGTTTGCCATGGTTCTTGCGTAGATGAACGCTCAAGTCCACTGGCGTCTTGACTGTTGCACTATCACTACGAAGGAACTTTTCCAAAACCGTCTCAACGTAATGAGATTGTGATAAAACTAGTCCTTCAGAAATACTCAGGATTTTAATCCCTAAGATGACGTCTGCAAGTCCCATATCTTTCATGTCAAAATTCTTCTTTAACATTCCTTTAGTATTCATGATAATTTCATGATTACTACCCATTATCAACATGTCTACATATAGACACACTATGACTTATGCGTTATGTGTTTGTCTAAGATACACACATTTATCACACTCGTTGATATTGAAACCATTTGATAACATCGTGCTATCAAATTTTTCATGCCACTGCTTTGGCGCTTGTTTAAGTCCGTATAACGACTTTACAAGTTTACAAACTTTCTTCTCCTGTCCAGGAGCAACATACCCTTTGGGTTGTTTCATGTATATTTCTTCATCTAATTCATCGTTCAGAAACGCAGTCTAACATCCATTTGATGTATCTCAAGGTTATGGAGAGCTGCCATAGCAATGAGTAATCTTATGGAAGTTATTCTCGTTACCGGAGAATAAGTATCGAAGAAATTAAGACCTTCCGTTTGTCGGTATATATCCTTTGACTACCAAACGAGCCTTGTACTTATCAATAGTTCCATCAGTCTTATGCTTTTTTTTCAGAATCCATTTACAGCCTAAAGGCTTACTTTTCTTTGGAAGATCAACCAACTCCCAGGTGTGGTTGTGTATAATAGACTCGATTTCACTATTGATTGCTTCTTTCCAGATTTGAGCATCTGGACCGAACATAGCTTCCTTAATCATTCTTGGTTCCCCTTCTAATGTGTATGACACAAAATCAGGACCAAATGATTTTGGAACTTTTGTCCTTTTGCTATGACGTGGTTCTTCATCCCTTGGATTAGAACTACTCGTAGATGCATCATGCGTTCTTTTAAGAGGGCCTTGTTCATTTCTTTGCTTACTTGGAAAGATATCCTCAAAAAACGAAGCATTTCTAGATTCCATGATAGTGACTTCATGAATCTCCGAGATTTCTAACTTATGTACCAAAAATTGATAGGCGCTACTGTTAAATGCATAACCAATGAATATGCAATCAACAGTTTTAGGCCCTATTTTCACTTCTTTAGGTTTAGGTACTTCTACCTTAGCCAAACATTCCCACACTTTGAGGTATCTGTATGAAGGCTTGTGACCTTTCCAAAGTTCGTACGAAGTCTCACTCCTACTTTTGTGGGAAATCTTGTTAAGGATATAATTGGCAGAGTGTATCGCCTCCCCCCACAAATTCTGAGATAACCCAGAATTAATTAGCAACGCATTCATCATCTCCTTAAGAGTACGATTCTTGCGCTCAGCTATTTCGTTTGATTGTGGTGAATATGGGGCAGTTGTTTGATGTATAATGTCTGAATTTGCACAAAATACATCAAATGGTGCTCCGTATTCACCACCTCTATCACTACAGATAGCCTTTATCCTTTTCCCAAGTTGATTTTCAATTTCTGTTTTGTAATGTGTAAAAGCCTCAAGAGCTTCGTCTTTACTCTTAAGTAAATACACATAACAATACTTTGTGCAATCATCTATGAATGTCATGAAATACTTTTTCCCACCTCTAGTTTACACAAACTTCAAATCACAGATGTCACTGTGAATAAGTTCTAGAGGTGCGGAGTTTCTTTCCACAGAAGAAAACGGTTGTTTGACTAGTTTTGCTTCAACACATATTTCGCATTTGTGTTCATTTTCAACTTTAAAAGTTGGTAATAAGTTCAAGTTAACTAATTTTCGAATAGTATTATAATTTACATGTCCTAGTCTAACATGCCACAAATTAGAATACTCAACCAAATAAACTGAATTATCAATACTTTTATTACCATCGGTTTCAATTACAAGAGAGCGAATTACATTTATTTTGAAAAGGCCCTGCTCTAGGTAACCTTTTCTAACATAAAATTCTCTCTTAGTCAAAGAAAACCTATGAGTTTCGAAGACTACTTTGAACCCATTCTTGACCAAAGCTGAACCAAAAACTAGATTCTTGCGAATCTCTGGAACATGCAGAACTTCAGTTAATCTCAGCTCTTTTCCTGAAGTCATCTTCAAAACAACTATCCCCATTCCGACCACTGGAGATGTGGCCGAGTTGCCCATAAACAGTCTTCATCCTTTAGTTAGGGTATAGGACGAGAAAACAGCTATATTTGAACAGATATGTCGAGTAGCTCCAGAGTCAATGAACCACTCCCTCGGGTTGTCCACCAAGTTGGCTTCTAACATGACAGCAGTGAGATCAATATCCATCAGATCGATTGGCACCTGGTTCTTCGACAGGTCGTCAATCATATCGTTGATGCCCTGGACATCATCAACAGCTAGGTGCACCTCATTGTGCACTTCGTTCTTGCCTTTGTTCTGATTATGGCCAGAACCTTGCCCATGAGACTTGTTTTTCCTGGGCTCCTTGCAGTCTCTAGCCCAATGACCCGGTTTGTCATAGTTGTAACAGCGGTCTGCAGCCCTTGACTGGCCTTTCGCAACAGCCTTCATCTTCTGGGAATTTCCTCGAGCTTTCCCTTGGAACTTTTGTTTTCAGTTAGAAACCTCCAAAACTTCCGCAATGTTTGCCATTGCCTGTGCAGGGAGCTTCTTATCTGATCCTCGATTGTCTTCCTCAATTCTGAGTCATACAACTAAGTCCTCAAGACTCATCTGCTTTTGTTTGTGCTTCAAGTAACTCTTGAAGTCCTTCCATGAAGGCGGTAACTTCTCTATGATAGAAGCTACTTGGAAGGACTCACTCAGAGCTATGTTCTTAACATGAACCTCATGTATTATGATTTGAAGCTCTTGTGCTTGTCTAGTCACGGACTTAGAGTCCACCATTTTGAAGTCTAAGAACTTCGCGACTACGAACTTCTTCAGTCCGGCGTCCTCAGTTCTATACTTCCTGTCTAGTGCCTCCCAGAGGTCTTTAGCAGTCTTTACTGACAGATAAACGCCGTAAAGCGAATCATCCAAACCATTAAGGATGTAATTCCTGCAAAGGAAATCACAGTGGTGCCAGGCATCATAAGTCACGCTCAGTTGGTTGTCAGTAGACTCAACCGGGACAGATGGAGCATCTTCCCTCAAGAATCTTGCTAGGCTCAAAGTCGTGAGGTAAAACAACATCTTTTGCTGCCACCTCTTGAAGTCAGCCCCGCAGAACTTTGAAAGCCTTTCAGCTTGAGCTGGTATAACCGGATTAGCCGGAGGAACAAAAGTACTCGGGCCTAAACCAGAACCGAAACCATGGCTGATAGGAGTCATTTTTACGTGTTTTTAAGCCCCTTTGCGTTTATGTTTTAGGTTCATTTATCACTTGATTTTGTCACTTGTGCGTTTAATTCGTGCATTAAGTGATTTCAGGCCTTAAGTGGATACAATCGAATAAAGGGTGGAAAAAGGACGTATAAAACAAGTTTAGGCCAAGGTGTTTCACACCTCTACGACCAAACAAGCAAGAAACAAGCTGGAGTTAGCCAAAATCATATTTTAGTACCATTTCCGCACACCTGGGCGCCAAATCAGAAACAACCTCCACATTGGAACGTCATTTTGATATATTTAGAGACAGAATTGGATGAAGTGGCCTTCTACAAAGTTGTAGATGTATGTCTTATCGTCACATGGGGACTTGAAGCATCAAATTCGGAGGTCTGTGGAGCATTTTATGAATAAAATACTATCTCTGCGCTGGAAAACACGAAAGTGGCAGCTCCCATTCTTAGTAGGTGGAAAACAAGAGAATGGTAGTTCACATTCTTGGTAGGAGGAAAGTAAGAGAATGGTAGGTGGAAAACAAGAGAATGGTAGTTTACATTCTTGGTAGATGGAAAGCAAGAGAATGGTAGGTGGAAAGAAAAGATAATGGAAGGACATGTTCTTGGTAGGTGAATTTTTTGGCTATAAAAGGAGGATTGGAGGCCATCCTACAAACACACTTGAAAATACATTCCCCATTGGGGGAGCCTAAACACATCCTATCATCATCTTCATCATCCTTAGATTAGTTATGAAGATTATCAACAACCTCTGAAGGTGAAGAAATCAAGAAGCATGGAAGAGATGAAGATCGAAGTTCAACCATCAAAAATACGAGGGAGTTTCTTAGATTTAGATTTATTTTTGTCTATGAATATGAATCTTAATTTAAGTTCCTATCTTTTATCTTTTATGATGAAATAGATTCTTCGAACTAAGGCCATGTTGAGGCTAAATTATGATAATTGAGTTATAAATTGTGTTTTTCATATTAATTCTATTGTTACTTTGTGTCTTGATCTTGTTTGAATGCATCATATGCTTAGCTACCATATGCATGATTTATTGCTTAAATTATTCGTTCGAGAGAAGTTAATTTAAGGTGCAAAGAGGATCATCACATAATCCGTAAAAAATAGGGAATTGCCCCTAGAGATAGGTAGAGATTCCCGGGTGCAGTTAGCCGGATTAATCCGGGGAAATTCTAGAACTTGAATGCATGATTGTTGGTTAGATTCTCGGATAGACATATCTAGAGAACCATCAATTAATCATAGGATTATTACAGCCGAGACATCGGGTAGTAATTATTTAAGGTTTTTTCCACCAAAGCAACATTGGTCTAATAATATGAGAACATGTTTATAATGAAAATTGATTAATTTATGCCAACACATGTGTCTTAGTTGCTCTCTTCCATAGCTATCTTGATTTCGACATCTAGTTTCTTATATCTTACTTCCATAATATTTTAGTTAATTCTTGTTTTAGTTTAAGTTCTTCAATTGCTTTAAAATCATAAACTAAAATACAAGTCCTTGAGGTTCGACAACCCGGACTTTATTGTCCACTTTATTACTACACACGACCAGTCCACTTGCTGTTTAATACACGTAAGGATTTTTCGTGTCAAGTTTTTGGCGCCGTTGCCGGGGAATTGTTTAATTTTAGTTTTTGATTTTATTGCAAGTTTTAAGTATTTATTTTATTTATATTTTTTTATTACTATTATTTTTATTTTTTTCTTACACTCTTAGCTCGCAATGGCTAGAAATTTTCCAGATATGACCCTTCCGGAGAATCAATTATGGCTGCAAAGCGTCATTCAATTCGCAAAGAATAGCAATTTTCCTGATATGACACTACCGGAGAATCAATTATGGCTGCAAAACGTCATTGAAGCGTGTTATGCACAAGGGTTCTTTCCACAACATTACCAAGAAAAAATTCCTACTCCGGAGGAACAACTTGATAACACCATTGGAGAGCTCCACTTTATGATGAAGGACGCGTGGCGGGAAATGAAGGAGATGAATCATCAACTCAAGCAACTAACGAGCGACATATCTGAGAAAGTACCATGGGCATTGCTTGGTACCACTGAGATAGATCAAAAGGAGGAATTCAACACCGTGATGTTGAATGAAATGAAGTTGGAAAATTCGAAAGCAGATTCCTCCAACGATGAGCATTCGACTCCTATCCTTTCTGAGGGTGTTGACATTTCTTTACTTTCTTCCCTAGCCACAGGTAAATCGGTAATCGATACCGATGATGGTAAGTTGTCAATGAATATAGAAGATGATGATATGGTTAATATCGATACCTATGAGGTTTTTGAGCATCCACTTGACTTTGATTTGAATTTTCACGCTGATGCTTTTGATCCTTTTAGTGTTGAGCACTTTCAGGAAAAACGAGCCAATCATCTTCTACATCCTTACATCGTGGATTTCATCTATGTGAAAGTGATGGGTGAAGAACGACGAGACATTGTCTCTAACTTGGAAGAGAGCCCACAATACCATCCTAAGCATAGGCAAGAAAAGGTAATAGAGGTATTGAGGGACCATAAAAAAACTCGTGAGTGGATGATTGCTTGGTCTCAACCTAGGGTATTTATCACACATGATGGACCAATCCTCAATACCAATATCCAAAGATTGAATCGATACCCGAGAGTGGAGTGGAGAACAAACAAAGCATTCATACGTCATCCTCCTTGAGCCGACCCGATAAAGTCAAGCTAGTGACTTTAAAACAAGCGCTTCTTGGGAGGCAACCCAAGTTTGTAAGTTTTCTTTTCTTTTTGCTTTTGTTTTTGTTTTGTTTAGTTTGTTTCTTTATGTTGTGTTCTAGCATGCACTTTTAGCATGTATGTTTTCATATGCTTGATGGTTTGTTTGATAAGTATGTTGAGCATGCTATAGTAGCAATTCCCCGTTGTTTTGAGAGGCCTATTTTGATGAGATGGGTTTGATTTGGAACATATTTGTGATGAAGGATTGTTTTTCACCAATCCTTGATTGTAAGTACTCTTATACCTTTTGCATGCGTTTATGTGAGATAACATTGGGGACAATGTTGAGTTTAAGTTTGGGGGTATATGTGGGTAGTACTTTGTGGTTTTAATACATTCATATGATTGATCACCATGTGTTTGCTATTTTTTTCATGTCATGTGTACCTCGTTTAGCTCAAGTTTGGGGGAATTTGTATGCTATCATGTTTATATGTGTTTATGTTGAGAAAATCAAGCATGGTTTTTTTTTTTTTAGTCCTTCCAATTGATGCATTTAAATTGATTAACTTGTAAAAATGGCATGATTTTTTGAAATAATTTGAATTTAAATGAACATATATATCTTTGAAATTGCTCATGGAGACCCTAGACTAGGATTGATTTCTTAGATGATTCACATTGCACAATAAATCGAGGGTAGAGGAGTTGAGAGGATAACCATCTTGAGACACTTAAGGAGTTTTTCCCGGAAAAATTAACTTAGATTTTTCATAAGGTTATAAGTTGAGTAGTAATTTTTTTATGCTAAACAATGAATTAAAAAGGTTGAAGTTTGGTATGACCACAAGTGGTCAGGCTAATATGTACTGGAGGTGAAAAGTTCCATGCCTATATACTGTACTATTATGCTAATTTGAGCTAAGCTCAAGCCAAAAAGAAGCGAATTGTTTAAAAGATCTAGTTTTATTTCGTGGCCTTTGACACTCGAGTGATTAAATCCTTAGGAGTGTCTTTACACTTAATGCCCCAAAACTATCTAGTTTGGGAGTCATTGATCTAAAGCTTGTTACATGGGTGCCATAGAAAGCCTAATGGAATAAAACATGGCACATGATCTAGCCTTAATGAAGTTAATTGGAAAGTTTCATATGAATTGAAAGTTTGAATGTTTGAGATAATGAAATTTAAATGGCTATGAAATTTTCTATGATTCTTATGCTTTGTGTTTGATCATAAAGTTGATAGATATGGGATTAATGTCCAAAATTTGGTAAGGATGCCTCTCGACTATAATACCTTAGATTTATTTTCACTACACCCTATGGAGTCTTTTCGAGTATTGGTGTCACATGAGCAAAAGTAGTTGATATGTATATATATTTGTGAGCTATAAAAGGATGATTTTGTGCCATTTATTCTTGTTAATTATGTTGAGATGTATTCATTTGGTTGGGATTGAAAGTTTGTTAGATTTTGTGGGTATATCTTCTGCAAACCCTCACGAGACTATAACTCGTCCTTTGAGGTAACTCAAAGGTTTAAAGGCTTGTTGCACATGCTAAGTGTAATCGTTTACTCCACGAAAGTGAGTTCGTTTGTTGTTTTTGTTTTCTCCTTTTGGTTGATGATGTTTTTCATGCCTAGAACTTTTATTGCTCGAGGTCGAGCAAATGATAAGTTTGGGGGAGTTGATAGGAGTCATTTTTACGTGTTTTTAAGCCCCTTTGCGTTTATGTTTTAGGTTCATTTATCACTTGATTTTGTCACTTGTGCGTTTAATTCGTGCATTAAGTGATTTCAGGCCTTAAGTGGATACAATCGAATAAAGGGTGGAAAAAGGACGTATAAAACAAGTTTAGGCCAAGGTGTTTCACACCTCTACGACCAAACAAGCAAGAAACAAGCTGGAGTTAGCCAAAATCATATTTTAGTACCATTTCCGCACACCTGGGCGCCAAATCAGAAACAACCTCCACATTGGAACGTCATTTTGATATATTTAGAGACAGAATTGGATGAAGTGGCCTTCTACAAAGTTGTAGATGTATGTCTTATCGTCACATGGGGACTTGAAGCATCAAATTCGGAGGTCTGTGGAGCATTTTATGAATAAAATACTATCTCTGCGCTGGAAAACACGAAAGTGGCAGCTCCCATTCTTAGTAGGTGGAAAACAAGAGAATGGTAGTTCACATTCTTGGTAGGAGGAAAGTAAGAGAATGGTAGGTGGAAAACAAGAGAATGGTAGTTTACATTCTTGGTAGATGGAAAGCAAGAGAATGGTAGGTGGAAAGAAAAGATAATGGAAGGACATGTTCTTGGTAGGTGAATTTTTTGGCTATAAAAGGAGGATTGGAGGCCATCCTACAAACACACTTGAAAATACATTCCCCATTGGGGGAGCCTAAACACATCCTATCATCATCTTCATCATCCTTAGATTAGTTATGAAGATTATCAACAACCTCTGAAGGTGAAGAAATCAAGAAGCATGGAAGAGATGAAGATCGAAGTTCAACCATCAAAAATACGAGGGAGTTTCTTAGATTTAGATTTATTTTTGTCTATGAATATGAATCTTAATTTAAGTTCCTATCTTTTATCTTTTATGATGAAATAGATTCTTCGAACTAAGGCCATGTTGAGGCTAAATTATGATAATTGAGTTATAAATTGTGTTTTTCATATTAATTCTATTCTTACTTTGTGTCTTGATCTTGTTTGAATGCATCATATGCTTAGCTACCATATGCATGATTTATTGCTTAAATTATTCGTTCGAGAGAAGTTAATTTAAGGTGCAAAGAGGATCATCACATAATCCGTAAAAAATAGGGAATTGCCCCTAGAGATAGGTAGAGATTCCCGGGTGCAGTTAGCCGGATTAATCCGGGGAAATTCTAGAACTTGAATGCATAATTGTTGGTTAGATTCTCGGATAGACATATCTAGAGAACCATCAATTAATCATAGGATTATTACAGCCGAGACATCGGGTAGTAATTATTTAAGGTTTTTTCCACCAAAGCAACATTGGTCTAATAATATGAGAACATGTTTATAATGAAAATTGATTAATTTATGCCAACACATGTGTCTTAGTTGCTCTCTTCCATAGCTATCTTGATTTCGACATCTAGTTTCTTATATCTTACTTCCATAATATTTTAGTTAATTCTTGTTTTAGTTTAAGTTCTTCAATTGCTTTAAAATCATAAACTAAAATACAAGTCCTTGAGGTTCGACAACCCGGACTTTATTGTCCACTTTATTACTACACACGACCAGTCCACTTGCTGTTTAATACACGTAAGGATTTTTCGTGTCAAGGGCCGAAAGTTGGACCAAGACCGGAACTAGGGCGAGAACCGGAACCTGGACCAAAATCAGTACCTAAACCGAAACCAGGACCATAACCACCGGAACCTACTGCAATGTCAAGAGTATTGGCAGCAACATCACCAACGTTCGCCATTTCCAGAATTTTTAATTGACAGAAATGAACAACGGATATTTTGTGTAAAGTTTGTTGTACAAACTTCTGCCAAAATAAGAACGAACTTAAATACAAACAAACAAACTGAAGGATTAATCAAGGCGCGAGAACACTCTCTTTCCTTAACGCAAAATTGCCCCGCTATAGGTGGTATGGGTTTATGCAATAGCATCCCAAGATACAACGATTGCAATCTCTGCATTGCGAACCACTTCCAATTCAGAAACTCAAACGAACAAGAACAGCTCTTGAATATTTAGAGAAAAGATTTTAGAGAGTATGAAATGCTTAGTGATTTCGGTGTGAAATTTCAGAATGAGGAGAAGCCTATTAATAGGCTTGAAATTCAGACAAGGAATTAAAAACGAAATGAATTTGCCATTAAAATTTTATTTGTAACAGTAAAATTAATCAGGCTGTTACATATTGATGACTGTTTGAATCCAGAATTCAAACAGTCCTTCTAGAAGCAGATTCGAAATTAAAATAAAAAGTGGCCAGCTTTTTATTTCAAAAAACATTTTATAAAATCTTCAGCAATTTCAGTAGTTGGATTTTTGTTAGGGGGAAATAATTTGGAGCCCAAATTAAAACAAATAAATTTGGTCTAAAAAGATAATACATTTGAGCTCACAAGCCCAAACCACAGGCCCAGGCCCACGGACCTGGTCACGGTCACGGTCCGGGCGGACGGACGGACGGCGGCGGCGGCCAGTGCGCGTCTAGTGAACCGGACCATGGATAGGTCCTTCCCCCTCACAAAGTCCACAAAAATATTATGACCCAAAGGGCCAACCCTGAACCTTAAGGCAATTGTATATAAACTCATTCAACTTATGGTTTATATCCAATGTGGGATATCCACATTCAAACACTCCACTTTAACACTTAATTTCTCATTCGTTACTACTCCGAATCGAGAAATTCGAAATGCTAAACTTATCTACTCACAGAGTAAATTAATATTATCCAATAATATTACGTATCCCAGATACTTATGACGTTCAAATTTCGTACGCAAAAGTGGTGCACACACACTTTACATACACACAATATCACACACTATATCTAACAACATTCATGATGAGTGGGGTGATTTTTACACCCACCTACCCCTATTTAAAGCACCCCACCCTAAGTGTTTATGTAGAGAAAAATGGACTGGGGCAGCACTCCCGGTCCACCATAGAATTACCTTTGGTCGAGGTGATTTTTTTTTTTTTGTTAATTCGAAATTGAATTGTCATGTGCAGTTTTTCGATAAGGAATTTTTAAATTATTTTTTAGAAAAATAAAATCAAGGGTGCCATTTTTGAATGGATTGGTACGGCTTGCGATTTTTATCTTAAAAAAAAAAAAGAGTCAAACGAAACTGAAAATACATTTTTCAGGATTTTTTGGTTGCATAAAAGTTGTAATTTTTTAACATTGTCTAACTAAACCTAACAATATATATTACAAAGATAAAGACTATGTTTAGCCAAAAATTTAATCCAAAAAACTACATAACATTGGACAAAGTCGTCCTACTAAATAGTTCATATATAACAATAAAATAGACTACAAGGTTTAAACAAAAAACACTGCGAAAGTTATCTATAAGTTATCAAATAGCATAGTTAGATTGTCTGCAAGGCGCGAAAAACTTAGAAAAGTACAAATTCTTTGTTACATATGCAAAAACTAACTAACAAAACAATCTCTTAATCCATTAAAAGTTTAGTCACTTAATAAAGTTTTACACACAATTCCAACATTGAAGTGCATTGGAGATATTGATCCATAAGTGCGTTTTCCCTTTTTTGTGGTAATAGTTAAATGCTTTTAACTTAATAAAAGGACAATTCTTTTTATACATATATATATATATATATATCGTGATTCGGTTTAGTCCAAAACCGCCACCAAACCAACTTGGAGGTGCGATTTTCTTTTAAAATCGAAACCAGGGTTTGCATAATAATTGTGTCCTAGCAGAGATATAAAAAACATTTGTTAGTTAAATTGTTATTATGTTCTGTAATAAATTTTAAAGATATACAATTATTGTCATAATACAATATTTTTAGGATTCCTAAGTAGGGAAATTTTATGTACAGAAAGATCGTATTTTTTTCTCTTTCAATCTATCAATAAGTTTTCAAGTTTATTTTCTTAATTCAATAAGCTACTTATTTTTTTTCGGTTGCAAATAAGCTACTCATATAATTGCTAAAAATCTAGTTTTTTTTTCCTATTGGTGGTAATATAGAATAAAGTTTAAAATTAATGTAACAATTTGTTTTATGTTATGACAAATGAAAAGTACTTTTGGAGGAAACAATACGAAATCTTCCATTTTTCATTTAATTTCCTGAAAAAGTCAAAGTAAGATGTCTTTTTTTTTTTGGGTAAGTAAGATATATGAATCAAAAGAGTAGGAAAAATTATAATTTTGGTCCTATATATTAGGGGTGGAAATTTTGGGACATTATCTTTTTCAATTTGCAATTAAGTCCTTTAATTTTAGTTTTGTGGCAATTTCAGTCCTCAGAGTGGCAATTTTGGTCCTCCGGACTGAAAAATTCTAAAAATTGTAGAGTTGCCTCCAATTTGGGAATTTTTCAAATTTTGGAGGAAAAATAGGAGTTTTTGCTAATGTTGGAGGGAAGTAATTATTCTTCATCCATTTGAGATGCACAATATAAAATAAACTCGTTAAAATATAAGTAAACTAAAATATATTTACAATACATTAAAAAATAATAATATAACAATAAACAATCACTAGGTAATACCTAAAATTAATTTATTTATTTTTTTCATACTTTAACATGTTGTATCAATTTTTCCTCACTAATACTCACATTTCTAAAATATCTTGAATTAATATAAATTTACATTATTAAATATTGTATATATACATAATTAACAAAATTTCACATATCAAAATGCATAGTAGGAATATATTTAATTAATTTATAGCTTCATAACCACATGTTTTTATTTATTTATTTATTTATCGATATGTCATAATTTAAGTGAATTTAAATAATAAAATTAGTTTGAAGTACGAGAATCAAAATATTTCTAAAAGATTCAGATAATTTTAAAAAAAATAAGTTTCCATAGTTCTGATATACTCATTGGAGATGGATACGATGAAAGATATGCATTGAATATAGCCACAGACTATCTCAAAATTAACAAAAATTAAAAAAATTAAATGCAACACTATATGCGCCCGGAGGTGTAACAAACATGTTACAGGCACAGGGCTACTTAATATTATTTAATGAAAGCTTCCGGTCAAAGTTAGAATACTAAATAAAAAAAATTTTATACAATTAACGAAAAGTTGTTTTTTGAATCTGAGAGGAATGGGAAGTTAATTTTATAAAATACTTTATAACAAATCAAATTCATGTTATAATATGTATCAATATATAAGAGTCAAAATAAGTTAAAAGTAATTTTATTATTTACCAGAGAGGAGTACTCGACATGTCATGCAGACGGGAAGTACTTCATAATTTTTGTGAAATTATAAATACATACATATATTATATACGATACGACAATTATTGTATATTATTATTTGAATATTGTTGTGGTGAGTGTGTGTTGTGCGTTTATATAACTATATATACAAATATAATATTAACAAAAGTCCCCACACCCCCACCCCACCCTGTCACGCCCCAAATTCAGTCCCTAAAGGGGCAAAATCTAAAAGCGTGAGCCTATCAAAACAACAGTTCAATCCAAAATCTCTAAACACCGTCAACCAGATAAAGTAAACTTACTATCAATGTCTTAATCTGCAATTATCACGTCTAGAATTGTCCATGTCTACACTCATGATCCTCCAAGCCAGTCCCGTTGCTGAAGTCACCTCTAACTGGAAAGAAGTAGTGAAATATGTAAGCAAAGGCTTAGTGAGCGCCAGTGTACGTGTGAAAGGTGCTTAAAATGGTTTTTAGACTAAAACATGATAAATTAATGAGGTGAAAACAATAATAGTTTTTGTTTATCAAAGGATCATTAGAAACACGCGTTACAATGATATTTGCATGCATAAAACCATTTAAGCAATAAATGGTAAGATTCCAAAACTTTAGTGTATGCATGACAAAGTTTTTTTAAAGGATCATTGAAAGCATGAGTGAAATTGAATTTTCGTTCAGAAGAACAGTTGAGCAACGAGTGATATGATACTCACGTTTTAAAACATGCATTTAAATAATAGGCAGTTCAATGCAAGTAACATGTACAAGGCACGCTTAATCAGGAGGGGGCAATGTTAGCAGTATTATCATGTCCAATGACTAGCCCATGACACTTTAGGTCCCGCTGCTTCTTCCTTATCACCCCTGAACACGCGGCTTAAAAGCCACCACCTTATACCTTTCCATGAAGGCTCACAATGCCTGATTGGTCATATCTGGAATATGCCACACGATCTAGTACCCACTCACCCTTAAAACACTCCGTCTTTAGGTGTTGGGATTTGACCGTGGATAGCAGGAACCTTTTAAGACCGCAAGCCCATGCTTGACTGGCCGAACCCTGCCCTATCCACGCCCGACACTTGGGCCCGATATTTAACCACATAATATGGAATTTTAACCACGTAATATGGAACATGTATCACTTGAATGTAGTCACGATGTATGATCACGATACAAGAACCACATGATGGAGTAGTTCCACGAAATCCATAAAACCGATGTTTATTTTGAAAGCACTTTTGAAAAAAATGCGTTTGAAACAAGTACGCAATCACATTTGTCACCCATGATGCAATGAAGCATTTTAGCTCACAATAGAATATCGAATCGAGCAAATAGTTTTTAAGGATTTCATTAAAACGATGTTTTCCTTGAAATCATTTTCACAAAACATGCCTGAAATTTTTTTCTCGCAAAATGTCTTTGAAACATTCATGTAGTTACGATTTGGCAACATGAGATGGTTAATTTAAAATGAGTTCATGATTTGATTTTGAAAGCGTTGAAACTCATTTTTATGTGAAGTATCAAAGCATGATGCAAGTATATAGATATATATACAACGTGATACAAAATTCCTTCCAGTTTTGATAGACATATAACTATAATTTTGAGAGGCAACTTACCTATTCCAATCGAATACGAAGCTCAAGTAGAGAATTCGAGTGATGCTCAACTTATCTCGTAAGTGCAATTACCTATTCCACGTAACTATACTCATCAATACGATCATAATATCAACTCATCCAATAATTGTTAATTTTCAATATGATACGCTTAATCGCAAATAATCAAAGATTAAGGACAAGCCAACTTACCCAACACTTATCCCGCTTCACGATGATATAACTTCGATACCAAATGATTTAACCTCCATTGTGCATTCGTGCACAAGATTACACCATATCGCTCCAATGTGCGCCTCCATTGTCGCGCGTCTCCGCCATTATCCTTGTTTCTTCCCTTTAACCTCCTAATCATCAAGTAAACTTAGTATCCATATATTTCCAAAGAACTAAGCTTTCGTACAATGAAAATTCCATCTCCACAATCAGACCAAGAATAGGCTAAATCGGCCTTCAAAATCAACATTCCAAATCTGCCCATTCAGGTACCTCCTGCCACCTTTTACTAAAATCAACTTTATGACCATATTACACTATGTATCTCGGCACTTTTTACTAATATAAACATCTACACACATAGGGCTTTTTAATGATTGTCTTGAATTTACCATTTGACCATGTAAAAGGTGATTTCGAAGCAAAGATATATGAATGATAGTTTCTGGAAATCAAAATAGCACACTGACAAGGACTCTTTGGTGGCCATTTTTGAACTATTTTCGAATCCTTGTTCAGAAAACCTTACCATAAAACATATCAACACTGGATAAGGATTCTAAAGATGGTTTTGCATGTACAAACAGAGCAAAGGAAAAGGGGTTTTAGGGCAATTGAATGTGAAACACTGATTCTAGAACAGAAAAGAGATTAGTGTCAGTGATGGTTTAAATGCAAATTCTATAATGTTTACATAACGATTTCCAAAGAAAATTACCTGTAATGATACCTACACTCATGGAGGTTTCCAAATATGGTCTTTCATGAATGATTAAACTACTGAAAGTGGGATTTCTGGCCATAAGAAGATGAAGCAATGTTTCGAAATTGAAAATTGCACTCTGTGGTGGTGCTTTGGTGACTGATTCTGGAACTTTAAGAAACTAAGTAGAAAATTTGGACTTAATAGAGTTGTTCCTTGTCCTCTGAGGACGATTTTGAGCTGAGGAACGCCAAAAATGGACATCATTTGATCCCTCAAAAACCGAAGATACAAACACTGCCAGAGTAGGATTTTCTTTCAAAAATTGCTTGCAAGATATGTATTTTCTTGTGGTTGAGATTTCTCTTCTTGCTGGTTCTCTTGAACGATTTGACACCTTAAAAGAGGTGAAAATGGAGAGGAATTGTGATGTTTGGAGCAAGAAAGAGTTAGTTGAAATGATAGCCAAATGAATGGAATAGATAGGTGTACATATATAAGCTATGATGCGGGCTTGATGGCAATTTTTCTATATGGTCTCATACCCCTTGTATACACATGAGATAAAACATGGCCCTTATGTGAATATTTTTAGTATTAAGATACCTCGGGTATCACACACCCCCACCCCACCCCCCAAAAAAAAATCATTTAAAGATCTAATTTTCCCTCTAAAATCCGAAAAATCTCCAAATTAGATGCAAAACCCCTAATTTCTAAACATTTTTGATCCAAAGGATCAAAATTGCCACTTTCAGGGCGGATATTGCTATAGAATTGAAAGTTAAAGTACTTAATTGCAAGTTGAAAAAGATATTGTCCCAAAGTTGTCACTCCCCAATATATAGAACCAAAATGCAATTTTCTCATATAAGTATCGTATAATAAGAACCGACCCTAGTTCTTTTTCTCTCCAAAAAAGACAAAATTGTGGGTTTCCAACTATGATGCATGGACACGCCGAAAATTCACCCTGTGCAGTGTCGGACACACGACGGACAAGGACACGGCACTGACACGGCAAAAGTGTGTCCAGAATTTAAAATAAATAAATTAAATTTGGACACGACACAGACACGTTCAGGACACTTCGGGACTGACTTTTTGCATTTTTTTATGTATTTTTAATATAAATGTATTTATATATATATATATATATATGTAATTATCTATAAATGGAGCTTTATAGTTTACAGAAACATTGTTATTAATAAGTTGTTATTTTGTGTAAAAATAGGTTGCTCATATTTAAATAGTGAATATATATATATATAGGTTGTTATTAATAAGTTGTTGAATTGTTGATTATTGTCTAATAGGTGCTTTATTACTCATAAGTTTATAACATATTATATATATATATATATATATAAAATATGGGCAGATGTGTCTGAGCCGTGTCCATGTCCTAATTTTTTAAGAATTGACGTGTCCCGTGTCGTGCAGTGTCCATGTCTGTGCAACATAGGTTTCCAACCAATCGACCGCTATCTCCACAGTGGTTCGACCTTTTCCCGAGCCTCCTTTGGCTCCTTTACCATCGTCTCTTCAACGTCTCCCAGTATTTTCCCAAAAGAAGTATCGTATAATCCTTATTTACCCAGCAGTCTGTCCTTTTGGTTCTAAATGCTAATAATAGAAATACAACCTGACATCCTTTTCTTCTTTTTCTTTTTTCTCATATAGAACATCACTTTGCCCCTACTTTATTGCTCTTATATGTTTGTTCAAAATAAAGGGCTTTATTTTCTAAAACAAAAATTTTATTTACACAATTGTCCTGTTATTCAAAATAAAGACGTAACATTAATCACTCTTAAACATCACTTTGAAGGCAATTTGTAAATATTTAAAACTATCATTGATGTGTAGTGTCCAATTCAATCAAGGAATTTATATTATAATGTATTAGGAAATCGAGATTATAATACATAGGGTAAAATGCATTTTCGACTCCAACCTATGTCGGTCGGAGCATTTTAGTACCTATGTTAATTAAATCTTACACTCGACTACCCAATCTTTGTAATTTGTTACAAGTAAGTCCACCTGAGGAATACTTTAATAGCAGAGATACCAAAGTACTCCGACCGACATACGTTGGGGTCGACAATGCATGTTACCCTAATACGTAAATAATAGGAGTAGATGAAACGAGAGAGTAATTACTTGAAAAGGTAAAATATTGTTTTATTGATCTTTCAACGCAAGTATTTATACATGCTCGATGATCTGGACTAAATATGGTAGCTTGATTAAAGCTACCTTCCTTCCTTTGCCATTTATGGTAGCTGCAGCTTGACCGAGGGAGATTGGCTCCCATTGATTCAGCCTAATCTTGCTGGAATCAGGCCCAAATCAGCTTGATATTCTCAGCCTGCTATGGTAAGTCTTTAATTGATCGAGTCTTGATTGGATCTTGTCTTCAATCTTCTCTTTATAATTGTGTCATTCCTTTTGCAGGCCCAGTCGGACTACAATTGTGCAGGACCTAGTTCAAGTCTTCATAGAACTTTTAGCCTATTAGGCTTTTGGATTTGTCAACTTGGCTCAATAACTAATATCCACCCACATCAAGCATATAATAAATACTCGCCTAAATTTTTAGGAAGCTGTTAAGTTTTTGACAATGGGCCAAAATGACATGTGATATGCACATGCTACTGAAGTAAATGACAAAAAAGAAGCTATTTTGGTAGGAAACAAGATTAGGGTGGGGTTTAATGACAAACTCGTGTGACTGCAGCTAAATCGGACAAGTATACTAGAAGACAAGAGCATGCCAAATCAAAATGATTTTCAATAATCTAATGGGAGTTGTTGCTTTTTTAGACTAAATAAATCTCTAAATACCATCCTTAAACCCTAATCTTGTTTCCCACCAAAATATTTGACCTTTTCATTTACTTCAGCAGCACGTAGCACGTGCACATCACATGTCATTTGGCTGATTGTCAAAAACATAGCGGCGATGAAAGTATTTATAGTATAATTGATGTGGGTAGAAATTATCAAATCAAGTTGACATGCCCAAAAACTGAACCTATGAATGAAGGATGATGTAGATCGCTTATAATGATTGATGTAGGTAGAAATTCGACATGATTTTATTATATTGTATTAATTTCTTGTTTCATATTTTTCATTGCGGCGTATTATGTTGTTAACAAGTTTCATGCTCTTCCTTTTTTTTTTATTTTTTTTTTGTCTGAACCAAGGGTGTCCACTGCAGACAACAGTAACTAAACTCTTTCGCCGAGAGAGTTCTCCCATTGGAGGTAAACGGCTGGCCACGAAATGTGCTTCATTCCTATGGGCGGGGATGAACTCCCAATCTCATGGTTAAGGGATGAGGTGAGCTACCACCACATCGTGTTTTTTCATGCTCTTCATTTAGTTCATTTAGGGATGTTATTTTCTTAACAACTTCGCAAACATTCCGAACAATTGTAGAACTACAACTATTTGCAATAGTTAAAGCAAAGTAACTGAAGAAAATTCCAAAATGCAATTTCTCCCCATGACACTCTCTTAAGTAATAGTAACTCAAATTTGGAAAAGCAGTTTCTTCATTGCTTGGCGAGGCCTACATTTGGTCACAAGTGGCTGAGCCTTGGGCATTGTAAGACCCGGACCTTCGGTCATATCCACCATATCTTCACCTACTCTCTCCCATTCAAAGCACTGAATCAATGACGCCAACACCAATCTAACAACGTACATTGCCAAATTCTCCCCAGGACACCCTCTCCTTCCGTACCCAAACGGGAAGAACATGAACCCATCTCTTTTCCCTTCAAAATTAATAAATCTTTCTGGCTTGAACTTTCTCGGCTCATCCCACAACTTAGGATCATTTTGTATGGCCCATACGTTTACTAACAACATTGTCCCTCGAGGAACTCTGTATCTCCCAATACTGCACTCAGTTGATGATTCGTGTGGAGCGAGCAAAGGACCAACTGGGAACATACGAAGCGTTTCGTTTATGATCCCATGGAGATAAGGGAGATGAGGAAGGTCTGAATCGTCAATAAGCCTTGAGTGTCCTATCTTGTTGTCAATTTCATTTTGTGCCTTCATTAGAGAGTCTGGATTGTTTAGTAGAAGTGACATTGCCCATTCCATTGTCGCTACTGTTGTGTCTGTCCCTGCTGTTAGCATCACCTATATAAAAGTTGTAATAGTGTATTGTTATCCTAATAGAGGAAACAGTTAAGATAATCATCCATTTAATGTCCCTTGCAAGTCAATTTGGAGATGATATTGCAAGACTTTGTGCATTATGTGTGCATAAAAGTTTCCTAAAATATAAAGTCCAGATAGATTATATAAGCTTGTCGTGTATTACTGAAGTAGAATTCCAAATGATACATCATTTTAGAATAAAAAAATCTGAAACGCTTGCAATTATATTTCTTCGCTAATAAGGTGGAAATCAAAGATGGGCATTATTATAACATACTTTCTCACCTTAAATACTTAATAATTAAGCAAAATATAAATCATAATTTTTTTATGTTTTTTATAAATCATAAATTATAAATTAATATAGATATCTGTGTATTTAGCAAATAAATTATAGATATTTATGTCGTTTGTGCAAATTAAATAGCCACGGGAAAACAGTGAGAATACAAATAGAAAAGTAAGGTAAATAGGTAGAAAGAGTATACATGACAGTCAAAATGCCATTGATACCTTAGCTATGTTTATACCATTCTGCAATGCGAGAAGATATATTACCACTTAACCATAGCCAAAATGACGACGAAAGATGATGTAAATTAATCTAATTATATTTGTTTCTTGATCAGTGTTATGATGTATATAAAATTATGCAAGAAAAATGTCTGATTTACATAACATTATTCATAATTAAAAGTCGTGATAACGTAAAAGTTTGCAATTTAATGTAAGGATAAACGAAAAAGGTGAGTTAATTTACAAATCCACTATATATTTTTGATGTTTTAGATCCACCCTAACAAATCCAACATATATATATATATATACACACACAGTCACACACTCACCATAAATAATTCAGGGACAATCATAAAATAATTTAAAATATTTTTTAAGTATCTACTTTTATGAACTAAAATAAAATAAATATGCAATTCTAAAGTAACTCGAATTGAGTGAATTGTAATATAAAGCAAGAAATTAGTACATGAAAATAGTCCGGTGACATATTTAATTTTACTAGTATGAAGTACATGCATTGCACGCGGATGCCCTATTCTTCTAATAATTATTTCTAAATGAATTTTTTAAAAACCAAATAATCTAATATTGTAATGATTGATTATTTTTAAAAATCATATATAACAATCGAATATTGTAATAATCAGGTAATAAATGAAAATACTGAAGGTGCTTTCATTGAAATTTGTGTCAAAATTCAATGTTCGACTTTAAATTTAAACTTTTTACTGAAGAAGCTAATTAGTAGCTCTTTTGATTAACTTCTGAATTTTTTATTAGTTTTAACTAATTTGTTAAATGATAATTTAAATTATACGAATAATGAATAGTGGAGACTAAATTTTTTTTATTGCATTTCAAAATAATTGCAAAAGAACGGCCATTGCATCTACTTTATCCATTTTTCAATTTTTTGACATGATTGTCCTATTAATTATTTATTCTTCTGATATCATAAACATACTTAATTAAATATGTCAATGTAATTAAATATTTATAATTTTTTTTTTTGACATGATAGTCTTATTAATTATTTATTCTTCTGATATCATAAACATGTACACTAATTAAATATGTCAATGTAATTAAATATTAATAAATATATGTTAGCCGTAACCATCTTCTTTATGACTCATATTTTCTCTTTCCTCCCACTATCTAATTATTTTATTCTCTTAAGATCATATCACCGATAATAAAAGATATTAGTTTAAACAATATATTTATATGAGAAGTAACCACAAGAGTTTCTTGTATATTACAAATAAATAAATGTAAACATTAAGTTATGAGATGCAGTACAAAACTACTTGATGTTTTCATTTATATGTCCATTACACATTACACATTGTAGATCTTGAAAATATGAAGTGTCTGCTTAGGTTCTTCTTAGGATTCTCGGAGTTTTAAGTTCCAAAATAATCATACACGTTCATGTACCATGGGCCATCATAAACAAATGATTGTTATGGGAATTAAAATACGAAGACTCTCTACGAATCACTCCATTTTTTAGTCAATTTTGATATTATTGATCATATCTTTCAAGATAATTTTATCAAGCATCATGGCACAATTAATCTCGAAGCATTCCTCCAAACAAACATCAATATAAATTAGAAGCTATGTTTAAGTTAAAATGGGAGAATAATTAAGATATATAAAAAAATAGAAATTTTAATAATATAACAAACTCGAGTGGCTCAAGTAATAATGGGAATAAAATTTTGAAGTTTGTGTAAAATTCTTCTACGTGTTGTCAATTGCCAAATCTTACTCAATTATACCTATGCAACATTATCATACATATATGTCACAGGAGCATTAAGCCATAGAACATTTCTACAACTTTTGAACTTGGGAGATTACTAAAATTCTAACTTCTCCCCTCGATTCGATTTCTAGGTGCTAGTCTTATGCCTTGTTAAAAATGAGAAGGCTGCTTTTTTATTGTGGACAGTATTCCTATTTCTTTTGCCTTGATATCCCTCTCCACTTTCATTTTCCTACCAAAAGAATTTTATATATTGATGCCATCCCTTGGATGATGATCACACCCTATCCTTAATCCATTTCCATCTCTTAATCACACAATGCATAAAGAATTGTATGGTTGGGGGTCTGAGTTATACCACTTGGTTTAGACAACTTTCATTGCTTTTATTTTTTTTTTTGTTTCGGTGCCACCACAATGAGCAACAAGTGCCAAGAAACAAATCGATTATGCCTCTCAAAAGTGATCTTCATGCAACCTCCTTCGTCAAAGTAAGGAACTAATATTTCTATTAAGAAGCAAACACCAATATTGCTTTGAATGAGAATTTTCACGGTAGCATATATATAGAAACTAATTTAATCCATAACCATAAACTTCCTCAATTATGTTTGTGCCCTTTAGAGTTCCATAGGGATACAAAAAGTTGGATCTTGATTATTACATGGTTAATGTTGGAAAGTGGAGAAACAGTTGAGGGACTCTTCAGCTGCTTTTCATTAATATCAATTATAACATTACACACTACTTAATTGTTTATTTTTAATCACTACTATCATTATTAACGAAATATATTCAGGTAAGGGTGATAGTGTATTTTTACAATTTGAGAAAAAACATCATAAAAATCCACACTTTTAGTATAGTATAGTATAAATATAAATATAAATATAAATATAGATATAGATTAAACCAAAGTAAGGATTCGTTAAGTGCAACATTCATTTATTGTTTAGATGTGCATTTTTTTGTCTGAACTTGAGAGGGCAAAGAGTACCTGTCTTAAATATAAAAAATTATTTGATGAAATATTCATGAAAAACGGCATTAGAGAATGTACAAGTACATTCTAGTTTTCGAGTGCACAAACTAATCAAATGTAGGAAAGCATAATATCCGATAGGTTGGGTCGTCCGTCTTAATTTTAATTTCTTTTCATAAATGCTAAAGGTTGTTTCTTTGGCGTTGATAGGCAGCATTAACTATGTTAAACTTAGATGAGCTGAGGGATAATTTTTCCAAATGAAATTTTCAGTCAGAAATGTATTATATATATTGGTGTGTAGGGGATGGTGGGAAAGGAAAATAAACATGCCTGTTATTTGATCAGATATTTTGCTTTAAGTTGAGTTTGCCTGTAGCAAAATTCTTTATTTATTCTAAGTCAATGTTTTTTCTTTTCGATTGATCAACATTTGCTGGGGAAGGTGTGGCTGTGGACTGGGATCAGGGTAGGGGTGGGTTGTGGTAGGTGGGGACCGGGGATACTTATGTTTCTTCTTTTAGTACATGAACGAAATTCACTATACAACGAGTTTTTACTAACATTTTTATACCATGATTTTTTTCATGTCTCTTGGTTTTGGCAAGGAAATATTGTATTTAATTGAATTTAATAAATAAATACTTTATAAATCAACAGAAAGCATAAAAACAGTAGTACGAAGATGGTGGTATATTATATATTTTATATACATAACTTTGTATATAACTATGGGTAACTAATGTTGAATTTTAAGTTTTTTTATTTTATTTTTTCAGTGGGAGTAAATGTTATAGTAAATCTAATATTCTATGGTTTGAAGCGTGATTTCACTTTCCTTAAAGTGATATTTGCCCCCACTACACGTTTGCTACCGGGGATAAATGCAAATTCACTTCTAGGATACGACAAACCACCCGAGACTTAACGAATAGCAATTTCGGAAGTCTCCTTTCAAGAACAACTCAAAGACTTTATTATGTAAGAGTGAAAGCAATAATAATCTTATATATCAAAATCTGGCACAAGAAATACGTTTATATAGACATAAAACACCTTTTCGGAATAGTTGCGTTGTTTGGAATTCTAGTTTAATTTTAAAGGTTGCACCAATTCAAAAGTGTCTACTCTTGAATAAAGAAGTGTCTATTCAGTCAAAATAACTCCAGAAAATTGATTCAAGATAAGACATCTTTTAGAAAATCAATTTCTAAACATTGCAACTCTTTAATAAATAAACTAATAAAAAAATAATTCCAAAATAAAAATAAATCCGAAAATAATAAAATAAAAATAATAATATTTTATTTTCCTTGGATCCGTGCGCGTGCCACGTGTCCAAGTGCCAAGTGCCAAGTCTTTGATATATAAATATATATAATATATCTATATTTTGGCTCCCTCCAATTTTCCCTCCAAGTTTCTATTTTAAACTTAAAGTGGAGCCCTTCTTTATATAGTGTTCCAAACTTTAGTAAGTTTTCTATGTGGGATAAGAAACACACTATACATCTTTATATATGCAAGCTATCTATCTAACAATCCCCCACTTAGCTTGCGTATATAAATTCATTTATTTATTTCACTCAACATTCATAGATTAATGAGTACAAGAAAGTATCTTTCGATTTAAACTTTCAATTAGTGTAAATATTTCAGAGTGTAGACGAAATCTATGGTAGTCAAAGCTTTAAACCAAGATTCCATATGTCTGCACTGGAAATATCACACACATAACCTATTAGACTTCGAGAAGTTCACAGAAAAGTTTAAGCACATACATGGCCCTGCGCTTCATCCTAGAATCATGAACACTTATAAAAACTATTTCATTTTTTTTTTTTGTTTTATTAGGAGCGGCACCACCCCTTGTGTTCATTTAGGTGAAGTCCTTTCATATCAAAAAAGATATCAAAATTTTTACTTCATTAAGAGTTTCAACTCATCCTCCTTGTATACAACTCTTAGAAATATTAAATGTCTCTAGAGTTAGCTTTAATCACTTATCAGTAGCTTGTTGTTACCCTTTGAACCTTTTGAACAGGTGGTAGAACAAGAAAAAAGGTAGGGTTCCCACTACTGGTGATTTTATATAAATGGTTTTAAACCCATTCCATTACTAGTACTTTTTACCAAATCTCGTGAGAGACCTTTGGTCAACGGATCCGCTAAATTCCTTTGTGATCTCACAAATGTTATAGTAATGACACCTTCCGAGATTAAATCTCTCATATAACCATGTCTCAGGTTAATATGTCTATTCTTTCCCTTATAAATTTTATTAAGGGCACTAGACATTGCTGACTCACTATCACAAAGTAAGGAGATGGCTGGCATCGGTTGTGGCCACAACTTAATATCTAATAACATATCTCTCAGCCATTCAGCTTCTTTGCTTGCTGCTGCTAATGCAACAAATTCAGCTTCCATCGTGGAATGTGTTGAACACGTTTGTTTCTTAGAAGCCCACGAAACTGCTCCTCCAGCAAGAGAAAAAATCCATCCAGTTGTGGATTTATTATTCCCAATACTAGTTATCCAACTAGCATCAGAATAGCCTTCTAACACTGCTGGAAATCTATTATAGAAGAGTCCCAAGTTCATAGTTTCTTTGAGATATCCAAACACTCTTCTAATTCCTTTCCAATGCTCGACACTTGGATTATGTGTATGCCTTGACAATTTACAAACAGCGAAGGCAATATCTGGTCTAGTGCAATGCATGGCGTACATTAATGTTCCAATTGCACTAGCATATTCCAATTGAGCATTGTTCTTCCAGTATTTTCAACTAAAGGACTCGAAACATCATAAGGGTGCTAAATGCTTTAATGTTTAAATGACTAAATTTCTTTAGTATTTTCTCAATGTAATGAGATTGACTTAGAGCAAAACCCCCACTATGTTTCCTCACTTTTATACCCAAAATAGTATCTACCTCATCTAAATCCTTCATTTTAAATTGAGAACATAGATACTTCTTAGTTTCATTTATACCGTGCATGTTAGTTCCAATTATTAACATATCATCAACATATAAGCATATTATAACACCATAATCATATTAAATTTCGAATAAATACACTTATCAGCCGTATTATGCCTAAACCAAAAGATAATATTATAGTATCAAATTTTTCATGCCATTGTTTTGGCGCTTGCTTTAAACCATACAAGGATTTAACTATGCTTGCAAACTTTCTTTCATTTCCAGGCAAGATAAAACCTTCGGGTTGTTCCATATATACTTCTTCACTTAAATCACCATTTAAGAAGGCTGTTTTGACGTCCATTTGGTGTACACACAATTTATAATTGATGCCAATGCTAGAAGCACTCTAATAGACGCTATTCGAGCCACTGGTGCATAAGTGTCGAAATAATCAATACCTTCTTTTTGTTTGAAACCTTTAGCAACCAATCTTGCTTTAAATGTTTGAATAGATCCATGGTATTATACTTTTTCCTAAATACCCATTTACATCCTATAGCTTTTGAACCATTAGGTAAGTCTGAAAGAACCCAAGTATTGTTGCTAACAATGAGTCCATTTCATCATTAATTGCCTCTTTCCAAATGCAGAATCTCTTGAAGCTATGGCTTCACTAAATGTTTTAGGATCACCTTCTACATTTAGCAGAATAGGTATTTACTAAGTATAATATTATTTCTATCACCTTCAACAATATAAGATAAGAAATCAGGATCTAATTTCTTTTCTTTTCTTGGTCTTTGGCTCCTTCTTGGTTCCACAGGAGTATCGACCAATGTTTTATTCCTCGAGTTGAAGTTTGGATCTATTGCTTGTGTTTGAGTAGGTTGTACAATAGAATCACTAGCGAATTTATTTTCAAAAAATTCTACATCTCTTGATTCTACAATGACATTCGAATCCAAATCCAAAAGCCTATAAGCTTTTGAATTTTCAGCATAACCTACAAACACACTTCTTAAAGCTCTTGGTCCTAGTTTTGTTTCTTAGGTTCAGGAACTCTATAGAAAGCCAAGCATCCCCAAACTCTAAGATAACTTAGGTTTGGTTTTCGTCCTTGCCATAATTCATATGGAGAAACTTGGATTTCTTTGAAGGCACTCTATTGTGCACATGACAAGCCGTTAATAAAGCCTCACCCCACAAATTCTTTGGCAGATTTGCATTTAAAAGCATAGCATTAGCCATTTCAACTAATGTCCTATTTTTTCTTTCTGCCAAACCGTTTTGTTGTGGAGTATATGGTGCACTACATTGATGTATGATACCATTATCTTCACAATAGGAAATAAAATCATTAGGAAAATATTCACCTCCTCGATCACTTCGAAGAATTTTAATTTTCTACCCTTTTGATTTTCAACTATGGATTTAAAAGATTTAAATTTATCAAATGCTTCATCTTATTTTTATAAGATATACATAAGTAAAACGAGAATAATCATCAATAAATGTAATAAAGTATCTATTTCCTCCACGAGTTAAAATGCCATTTAATTCACAAATATCAGAATGTACAAGTTCTAGCAAAATTGAATTTCTTTCAGCCTTGGAAAAGGTTTCTTACACATTTTTGCTTGGACACATATTTCACATTTTTCATTCTCTTGTTTATCATAATTTATCAAACCATGCTTATTCATAAAATTTAAATAACGATAATTTACGTGTCCTAAACGATTATGCCACAAAGAAAATAAAGAATACTCAACAAAATAAGCAGAATTATTTATTTTATTAATATCATTAGTAACAGTACATAGCTTGAACATTCCATCACAATAGTATCCTTTCCAACAAAAACACCATTTTTGGTCAAGACTAATTGATCACTCTCAATCACGGTCTTCAAGCCTTTCTTGCATAGAAGTGAAGCCGACACCAAATTCTTACGAATTTCTGGAACATGAAGAACGTTTGTGAGCAGTAACTTCTTTCCCGATGTAAATTGCATTTCCACATTTCCTTTGCCATGAACTGGTGCTGTGTTTGCATTCCCATCAAAACTTGTTGTCCTTCTGCAGCAAGTTCATAATTCTTAAAACGATTCTTGTCATTACAAACATGAACCGTCGCACCAGAATCGTACCACCAGTCAAATGACTTAACCGCTGCAGCCATGTTAATTCAGTGACCATGCCTATATGCCAATTAGAAACCATAGCAACAATTTCTTCTACGTTACTTTCAGTCACTTGAATTTTGGGTGTTCTTCCTTCTTTTGCTTCTTTCTGAAACGACAATCTCTTTTGATATGCCCTTTCTTGCCACAATTATAACACGTGACATTCTTTTTCTTGTTGGAATCATTCTCGGAAAACTTTTTTTATTTCCTCCACCATTTGGATTCCAATTCTTCTTCTTTTCTGAAACAAAGTTCACTTTTGAACCAGTTTGTACTTGATGCATCTTATCACGAATACGAGTTTCCTCTTCAATTCGTAGATGCTTCAACAACTGGTCCACAGAAAAATCTTCCGTAGAATGGAGTAATTTCTTTCTGTAGTTATTCCAACTAACAGGAAGTTTGGCAATAATTGCCCCAACTTGTATTGCTTCTGGAATTTCAATTTTCAAATCTTTAAGTTTAGAAACATAAATTTGTATCTCATGTACTTGATCCATGATAGAAGACTCATCACGCATAGAAAATTCAAAGTATTTCATAGTAAGAAACTTATCTGTGCCTTGCTTTTCATTATTGTATTTCTGCTCCAAAGCATTCCAAATTTCCAGTGGTGACTTGATTGATGAATACAAGTCGAATAGACGATCTGACAGTGTGTTGAGAATATGTCCACGGCACAGCACTTCATCTTCGCCCCTCTTCACTCGTGCTGCTTTAACTTCATCAGAATCATCGACCCTTGGCTCTGTAGCAGGCTGATTCGGGTCCAACACATAGGCAATCTTTAGGAACGTTAGCAGAAACATCATCTTATCCTTCCAGCGGGGATAGTTTGTTCCATCGAAACAGTTCAGTTTGACAACTTCTTGATTCATCATCTTCGAACCAGACTCCATTGAAAAAAAATATCACTTTAAGAATGTTATAGTAAATCTAATATTCTATGGTTTGAAGCGTGATTTCACTTTCCTTAAAGTGATATTTGCCCCCACTACACGTTTGCTACCGGGGATAAATGCAAATTCACTTCTAGGATACGACAAACCACCCGAGACTTAACGAATAGCAATTTCGGAAGTCTCCTTTCAAGAACAACTCAAAGACTTTATTATGTAAGAGTGAAAGCAATAATAATCTTATATATCAAAATCTGGCACAAGAAATACGTTTATATAGACATAAAACACCTTTTCGGAATAGTTGCGTTGTTTGGAATTCTAGTTTAATTTTAAAGGTTGCACCAATTCAAAAGTGTCTACTCTTGAATAAAGAAGTGTCTATTCAGTCAAAATAACTCCAGAAAATTGATTCAAGATAAGACATCTTTTAGAAAATCAATTTCTAAACATTGCAACTCTTTAATAAATAAACTAATAAAAAATAATTCCAAAATAAAAATAAATCCGAAAATAATAAAATAAAAATAATAATATTTTATTTTCCTTGGATCCGTGCGCGTGCCACGTGTCCAAGTGCCAAGTGCCAAGTCTTTGATATATAAATATATATAATATATCTATATTTTGGCTCCCTCCAAATTTTCCCTCCAAGTTTCTATTTTAAACTTAAAGTGGAGCCCTTCTTTATATAGTGTTCCAAACTTTAGTAAGTTTTCTATGTGGGATAAGAAACACACTATACATCTTTATATATGCAAGCTATCTATCTAACAGTAAACCCCAAAAATGTACTTTAGGACTCATTGTAGATCCAAATCTAACTAGACCACACATACTCAATTGTAAATGAAATGAACAGAAAATAGTTCAGACCCAAAATGTTGCCACCTCTACCATTCTAAAATTTGTTTGTTGCTAATGTAAATTGGCAACTAATATTGATCTTTAGCAAGAAATTCTCATCCTTGATAGAAGAGGTTTTTCTTGTAGTTATATATACTCACTACCAAAGAAAAATCGACAATTCGAACTTGTTCACAAACTTAATTATATATATGCAGCAATTAAGGTGGATTTAAATGAGTATTAATTAAATGTAAATATATACCTGCATCATGCCTTTTATAATCTCATCTGTATAGCATTTAGGATCAGTCTGCTGGAGTGACAAAAGAACATCTATCAGCGTTTTATTCCTCTTCCCTTCGCCACCCAAATCAAGTTTCCTATGCTCATCAATCAAATCTTGCATGAATTTATCCCTCTTCTCCTTCAACACCTTCACCCTCTTTTCCAATTTATCCACCTCAAAATCGGCATAAAGTCGCCAACATTCGTGGCGCCACTCACTTGAAAAGTCTCCATCACTATCTCCTCAAACCTTCTTCTTTCGTCCAAGTTTTCCGAATCATCATCATCATCGTAATATCGTTTCCCACCAATCATTCTCGTCATAATATTTTGCATCACCTCAAAAAAGGCCGATTTCATATCAACTACTTTGCACTTGTCCTCGCTGGTCAGAAGGCCCTTAACAAGCGAATCGACCTCATTTCTTCTTACATCAGCAAACATTAGGATTCGATGAGTGGACAAGATCTCGAGGGAAGCTATGCGTCTTAGGTTGCGCCAGTGGTCACCGTACGGGGCCCATGTGAGAGTCGTGTAATTATAACCTAGGTGTTTTCCGGCCAACAACTGAGGACGGTTGGCGAAAACCATGTCGTTTTTGGTGAGGCATTCTTCTGCAGCAGAGGGAGAAGATACAACGACTACGGGACGAGAACCGAACTGTAGTAAAAGGATTGGACCGTATTTATTGGATATTTTGGCTAAGGTTCGATGGAGGGGTTTCCTGATGAGATAGAGGTGACCTATAATTGGTATGGAGAGAGGAGGACTTGGAGGAAATTCTTTAAATTTTCTATGGAAAATAGGAACAAATAGATAGAGGAAAGGGAGGAGAAGAAGGAAGAGGATGAAGTATAAGAACTCCATGAAAGGGATATTAAATTATGGTGGTCGAGGCTGTAAAGTTGTTTTATAGGGGAGGAAAGCGTTTGCGTTTTACTTTTACGGCATTACTCCTTCAATTCTTCGGATAATTTATAATACTCTCTTTTATTTCATACTAGAAAATATCACGTACGATGCACGTGGTAAAATAATGAGTACCTAATTGAAGTAAGGAATTATGAAATGCATGGCTGCGCATTTCAGGAGTTGTTGTATATATATTTAGTTTATTAACTAATAAATTTAATTATTATTAATTTATAATTATTTAAGAAATAATTAATTAATTTTTTATATACTTCTGATGACATTTTGATCATTTTTTTAAATACATCTCGATTTCTTTAGACAAAAAAATAAAAATAAAAATCAGTATATTCATACATATGATCATCAATCAATGTATTTTTTTTCTAATTTGTCACCAGTATTGCATTTTGTTCTTTGTGCTCCACACAAGTAAATCAATTTCTTTCGTTCTATTACTATTTCAATAATGTAAAAAATATATTATCAATCTTCATACTTCTATATGCAATAACAAATAGAAGTACATAAAATTAAATACATAATACTCATGTATTAAGAGCGCTTCAAAGTTAAATACATAATACGTTCTATTTCACACTATTACTTTTTCTCAAGTACATTCTTTTTATATCATTTTATTCATTCTAATAACTTCTGTACGTATGAAATTTTAGACATAAAATGATAGTCCGTTTGTGTAAGTATGCCCTAGTTTTAATTTACATATCCTTATGCATTCACTACATAATTTAAAATGTTCTTCTTCTAACTGCTCACTTAAAGAAATTATTTGACACTATAAAATAAAATGTTATTATTATCTTTTTACATCCCATTTAAAGTTAGTAATTTTGTGAAAGAGTAATATTATATACCACCATTTTCAAACCACCTTTTTGTACATTCACTTGATTTAGAAAGTCTTGATTGACTAAATCAATTGAAGTCAACTAATCATAATAATTTCTTGCGAAATCAAGGGGATGTGAAAAAAGGGTTCTATGCAAACAGTGGTATATAATATTACTCTTGGTCAAAATAGATCTATGAAATTGGGATGCAAACAGTGGTTTATTTCCTCTCAACTTATCGCTAACACCCTCATATTGAAGAAGTTACAAATTTAAGGATTTCATCTTATTTTTCTCATTACACCTTCACATGTACAATTAATTCCCTCCCCCCAATGTCTAAATAGTGTTAGGCAATATAGGACTCTAAATAAATGTCTATTTTCCTTCTACTAAGGTTTCTTTTTTCTTCTTAATTAATTCTTATTATGTTATGCTTAAGACATATTAAAACACATACAATATTAATATGATCTATTTGAATGTTAAAATAAATGCTTCATAAGAATATAGTATTTATTTTATAATATGTTCATGTATATAATCATTAGTCTATATATCTTATTAAATTTATAAATGACTTCTTTATTGTGATCTACACAAGTATATTGTCACTCTTTCTAGTAGCATTAAAAAATATAAATTCTATCTCCATATTTCTATATGCAATAACATATGAATTATATGACTTTGTTTCATTTGTTTACATTTGTTATTCATTTTAATAATTTCAAGAATGTGTGAACTTTTAGATATAAGATAATAATCTATTTGTGCAAGCATGTTATAGTTTTAACTTATGTATCCTTATATATCCATATATAGAAAATAATTATATGTAAGAAAAATAATTCATCAACATTTCCAACATATATATTCGCCTGTGTCTGTAGCAACAAATACAATATTGGATGTTTCCCATAACTATTGTTTCTTCTTTTATTTTTGGGACATGCCAAATAAGGTTTTATAGAAGATGAACCTTTTTTTTCTTGCTTAAAAAAAATAAAAATTCTTCTAAATAAGTTTTTAAAGCATAAGGTCTAAATAGTTTTAGACAAGATAGGAATGTAATTATTTTTTTTTCCTACTAAATAGTTTCCAACTATTAAGAGTTTTTTCGACGATCAACCCTTACAACCTTTTTTTACCATTGATCGACTTTTATTATGTTGTATTTAGGATATATCTAAGCACATGCAATATATTGATCTTTTTTAATGTAAAATAAATTTTAATTAGCATATGAGTATTTTTCTTGCATGTTCATATATATGATCATTAATCTAAGTATCTTTTATAATTTGTCACGAATATAACCTTTTATTATTTGTATATACAAGTAAATTTATTTCTTTTGCAATATCACTTTTCTGATAATGTAAAATATATAATATCTATTTTCATATTTATATATGCAGCAACATAAAGTATATTTTCTATTACAATATTGTAAAGATAAATTAACGATAAACCTTATATTACATAAGAATACGCGTGTCTATAAATCTTATTAAAAATATTAAATGCAGAGCGCATCATATATATTCTCACTCAAGTGTCCTACAATTTTCATTTTTTCTTACTTTTATGAACATCTCAAAATAAAGTGTCATTTCTTAAGAACTTTTTTGGCTTCTAAATTCCTTGTTCAAAATATTGATATAACACTAATAACGATAACCTCTATGAGACAAGTTCTAAATATTTTTTATTTTTTTAAATCTCATTTAAACTGATAATTAAGTTAAATTAAACCTTTATAATTGGGATGACAGGAGAGTTATCTTAAATGAGCGAGCTTTTATTACAAATTTCTCTCAATTTATTTCCACGACCTTACATTTAAAAATAACAAAATTAAAAGAACTCCAAAGTTGTTTTGGTTATATTTCTCATATATAATTATGTTTTTAAGCCCAATATCTAAGTACTTTTAGATAATGTAAAACTTAAATATTTTCCTTACACTAAATACTTCATACTATTAAGATTATATTTTTTTTCTACTTAATTAACTATTATTATTAAGTATATGTGTTTAAGCACAAGAAGTATTTTGATTTATTTGAAATGTAAAATAATTTTATAAGAATAACATTAAAAACAAAGGCCCATATATTTATGTCACTTGACAAGAAAAGAGTAACTATATATGTATTTATATTAGCACTCCGTATATTTATAAGAGTAATATAAACTATTTTTTCATAGTGAAAATAGCTAAGAATGATAAATACAATACGATTATGTATATAATATAATATGTAGATATGTCCACATAATTCATCTTAATGTAATTGGACAGTAGACTCCTACTACTAAATGGTTTCCTACCACTCAATGAACTCTTTTACTTAATAAATTCAATTATTTTTTATTTTATTATCAATAATAAGGGTGGGTATGAAAGTCTTTTCACAATGGAACAAACAATTGAGTTATTCACACATTTATATAGGGGTTAGATATACATACAAAGTAGATAAATTATTCACCTTCCACTTTATGTTAGAGGTTTTGGGTTCAAATTTAGGCTACCACAAATTGTAGCTCTCTCATCTTTTATAGAGCTAGATGAGATTATAACTCTCAATCCGAGTTTGTCGAGCTAAATATTTAGAATATCTTGAATTGAATATATATATATATGTATATATATAAAAACAGATGGACATAAAATATAAGGTTGAATGAACTAAACTACTCAATATATACTCATTTTGAGATCAATTGTTAAAAGTTTGTCTGACTAACCGAGTTGTCAAACCTATCATTTTCAATAAGTTTGGAAGCTCAGGTCGATTAATAAAAATAATAAAGTATGTGTAAAAGAATCAAGCTAATTGAGTTCAATTCATTTTCGTTTAATTAAAGCTCATTCGAACTTGATTAGGTTAACAACTAAACCATTCTCAAACACAAGTTTTAAAACTTGATAAACACTACAAAAAATAATAAATTAATGACAAAATGTCAAGTGACAATGTAAAAGTTGTCACTAATTGTAAGTTTTCAGTGATAAGATTTTTTGTTTTGTCACAATAATAGGTTTTACATGTTTAATAGTGACAAGATTTCTATAAAAATTGTCACTCTTGATACTTAGTGACAAGGAATTTGTTGTCACTATTAAGAATTGGTGACAACAATTATAGTTGTCATTCTATATGTGTTGTTACTATACATCTGTCACTAATTGTCAATAGTAGCAACTTTGAAGAAACTTTTGTCACTAAATTTTTTTTGTGGCAAATTAAAAATTGTCGTCACTCATTATATTTATCTAGTGACAACTGTAACATTGTCACTTTCAATTTTGTCACTAATATTACTTTTTATTGTAGTGAAATATTGAAACAAACTCGAATAACACTTTGTTTGGCTCAACATGATTCATTTAAAACCCTTGATAAATCTATATACGTACCATGTAAAAATAATGCACTATTTTGAAATAGGAAATTGGTGTGTTATTTCGTGGCCTGATGTAATATATCTCTATCACATTATTATGATAATTTATTTCGCTATCTAATTGAAAGAGAGATTTAGACAAAATGATGTTAATTAGCTTAACAGAATTGTACTACAGTTGTAAGTTTGTTTTTGTAGGGAACGTCTATTCAATGTCCGTTCAAGCATATAAAGCTCAAAAAATATCAAAGACAGAATCTCAATTTAGCATTGTTGGTATCTAAGGTACATATCATTATCAACTAGCTAGTGGGCGACGAGTTGCTTTAATTCATTGATTAATCAAGTTAATTTTGCCGACTTGAAAAAATCCTTTTGTAAATTCGAGGCATCTGATAATAGTTTACCATAAAATTACTAAAACCTTCTCATGATAATTTTTTCATCAGAAATATTTATAATAAGTTTTTTCAATTCAAGATACCCAATTCATCATTTTCTTTTTCTTTCTTTCTATATATATATATTTATCTGTCTGTTCTATCAATTTCCTATTTTTATTATAAATGTACAAGTGTGTAGTAAAGAGTTAAAAAGGAGGCACAATTGCATTTAAGTATTCTTTAAGTGTTTTAATAATAATAATTTCCCTTTCTATATCAAATCTTTTTTAGACAAATTGATGGCTTACCTTCTTTATATCATATTTGATGGAATATATTGAAATTTTAAATAAATTTAAGTTAATGTAAAATTAAACTTAGTGAGTTTGGCAATCATAGGCCGGCCATGATTATATAGGACAAAATAGATAAATTACACCGAAAAACGAAATGAAGGTTATTCTAGGTTATTTAATTAATGATAAATTAAGAAAAGTAAATAAGTTATATGTTATAATTAATTCATTTGTTTTATTTAAACTTCTCGTGCTCTTTTTTTTAGGGAAAATTAGTAAACTCTCACCCCCTAAAATAAATTTTTATGTGTAAAAATTTGTGAACATATTATTTCAATCTCAAAAACACATTCCACAATCTTCCATTTTAAAAAACCCAATCCACAATATTTCCATTTTAAAAAAGGTCAACATTAACAACTTTTTGAACTAAATTACCCTTTATTTCTTAACTAAAAATCGATCAATTGATTTTTTTTTTATCAAAATCTTTTTGTTTTGGATGTTTCAAATTGATAAATCATGTAATATAATTCATTTTATTGTTAAATATTAAAATATTTTTATATAATTCATTTTTAACTTTAACATAGTAATTATATGAAAATACTCTTTTGCTTAATTTCTAAGAAGATTAGAAAGCTAAAAAATTTGAAATTATAATTATAATTAATATCAATTATCAATATAAATATTCTAAATAAATAAAGTTTATACAAAAGTATAATTTATCAATTTGAAAGCTAGAAGGCTAAGGGAAATTCAGTCCAATTTTTTTTTAATACTAAATATTGTTTTTGAATGAAAAGTTGGTGGATTGAATTTCTTGGATTGAGGAAAAATATTCATGAATTTTTTTTATATAAGTTTATTTTAAGGAATTTTAATAATTTTATTTATTTTTATTACATACAAGGTATATTCATATAAATAAGTACACTATCTTATTTCCTAACTAATATAAGATTGGATTTTAAAGCTAATTTTTAAATTATAAAAATAATAAATATATTTCCCAAAAATATAGAATAATTTGCTAGAAACTCTATAGATATATAAAAGAACGAGAAAGAATATTTTATCTTGAATCTCTTTATTGGCTTGCATTGTGAACCCATTCATTTACTATGTAAATTAATTTTGAAAATTATTCTCATTGTTCTAAATCTTATGTTTGTAATTTGAAGTAATGAAAAATAATTTCTAAAATATATTTCAAGTAAAATGATACAATAATTTGAAGCAAGTGGAGTTTAATTAGCTCTTATTTGGATACGGCAAAATGATAAGATAATCAAGTGTAAACAAATTATCAAACAGGGAAAGAACAACTTATTTGGATTACGGCTAGAACTTTATCGAAGAGAAGAACTTGAATCGAAAATTAAATATTATGGTAATAAAAACAAATTTTAAAAACAATATTATTCGTAGGGTTATTTTGTCATTCAGATTTTTTGTGCATTATGTTTTTCATATGCAAGACATGTAATAATATTAATTTTCAGCTAACATATGAATAATATAAAAATAGTAAGAGTATTTATAAAGGAGTTATAATTATTTTGATATTGACCTTTTACACAACTCTGAATATGTTAAATTTTATATTACTTCCTATCCAATTATCATCATCGTAAATTGATATATATATATATATATATATATATATATATAGGGTCAAGATCTAATACATACCCTATGTTAGATAAGATATAAGACTCAATCTACACCATTAGATCTATTAAATCCAACAGTCCAAAGAGGAATAAAAAAACATGTGGGGAAATTAATTCCAATTGAATCAGGGGTATAATAGTCAATTGATCCCACAAACCCACATCTCAGAAACTGTAATATTTTTTTCATCGTCTTCTCTGTCTGATGCGAGGAGGAGATTTTGAGCACAAGAAATTCATTCTTCAGTTCTTTTTTTTTTTTTTTATGAAATCGTCAATTGATCCCACCACAGATGCGAGGAGATCTCATCGTCAATTGATCCCACCACAGTTTCTTATGAAAATCCATTCTTCTGTTCCTTTTTTTTTCCTTCTTATTTTTGAATCATTCTTGTAAAATCTTATTTTCTTCTCTTCCGCCATTAACGATGAGCACAGGAAGAATTAGTGAGACAGAGAACTATTACTCCAAAGACTTCGATTGGGATGAATTGAGAGAAGAAATGTAAATCAATACATGTCTTCATTCCACTGGCAAGTTCTTATAAGCCATTATACAGTATGTTATAACATATTATACAATATATTATAGCTTATTATACAGTATGTGTTTATAACATATTAAAAATATTCAATTATACAGTATCATATAAGTCATTATACATTATGTTATAACACATTATACAATATATTATAATTCATTATACAGTATGTGTTTATACATATTAAAAAATATTCAATTATACAGTATCTTACAAGCTGTTATACAATATGTTATAACACATTATATAGTATATTATAACTCATTATACAGTATGTGTTTATAACATAGTAAAAATATTCAATTGTACAGTATCTTATAAGCCATTATACAATATGTTATAACACATTATACAATATTTTATAAATCTGTAAAAAAGAAGTTTTTACCTTCATTCCCAAACTCCAAATGGTTCTGCTTTACCGGTTAGAGTTGTGACTAATGTGTTTATATGTGATAATGAAGTGAAGTTGCTATAGTGTTGAATTTTATGTTTATGTTCCTTTGCTCGATGTGTTTCGCTCTGTATTTTACTGATAGAGTTGTGATTAATGTGTGATTTTATATGTGATAATGGAGTGAAATTGTTTTACTTTTGAATTTTATGTTTCTGTTCCTTTCCTCGATCTGTTTTAATCTTGATTTTACCGATTAGAGTTGTGATTAATGTGTAATTTTACCGATTCGTGTAATTTTATATGTGATAATGAAGTGAAGTTGTGATTAATCTGGATTTCTGCGTCTTTACTAGATGAGAGAAGATCTTTTTTCAAATTTGATATGCTTTTAACTAAAATGCCCCTGCCATTGCTAAAAAAATTATAAAATCTGAAAAAGGGAGTTAAATCTGGACCTTGGGATCAAATGGTTTAAATGGTTTAGATTGAGTCTTATATCTTACCTAAACTATAGGGATGTATTTGATCCATACCCTATATATCTATGACCGAAGAAAAATTGAAAAGGGTAATTTTAATCTTTAAGTACTTTAGTGCTAAATAAAGATCTAAATAAATAAGGTAAATCGTGTGACATAGTTGTGAATTTTTACAATTCTTTATTCTATTAAATACTATGTTGTATTTTCTGTTATTTTTATTTTTGTTACTTCACAAAGTATGTTCATGTAAATAAATGTCTCATCTGATCATTATAACTAATAAAACACAACTAAATCTAGAACCCCATCTTCAAAATCTTAAGAAGTGATATTATTTATCATAAATGTAAATAATTTATAGAAGTCTTTGGAGACGGAAAACATTTGAGAAATGTGTGACGCCCCCCACATGGTTGAGTGGTAAATCTAATCCTTTATACCTTTCGTTCATTACAATGTGGATAATTAAGTGTGAGACCATAATTTCTGGCTAGACGTATCTCTACTATAGTAAACCTCGTCACGATTTATTTTGAGAATTCCTTATATAAGAATATGGTCTCTCTTTAACAGTTACCTAAATTGATTTTTTTGTAATTTATATGGGTCTTTAACAGTTACCTAAATTGAGTTTATGTAACTTATATGGGTTAATCTTGCACTTAATTTTCACTGAGGGTTTAATTAGACTTCCTAGATAAAGAAATTAGAAATACGTCTATATCACATTAACACCCGGAGACATTAGATCATTTCCAACGTTTCCTTTCCCACATCTCAAACTTCAGAGACATACACACTCGCGCGAATGGAGAGAAAGGAAGAAAAGGAGAGGAGAAAAAGTACATAGATTTCATCGTTGTTGCTGCTATGATTTTCCTTTTACATTCTTGGACCTCTGTTTTATGGATGATGCATGGCACTATACATATGTCATATATATATATATGAACCAGCATATTCATTTTTTCCCCACCTGCAAGGTACATCCTCTTGTCTTTTCTTGTTTTCTGCTAATAGTCTTCTTAATTCGTATCAATTAATCCATTAGCTTATCATTTAATTAGTTAATTTGACATATCTGCTAATTAGTTAATTTTCATGCTACTGCTATTAGTTATGTTTTCATTATATTGTCAACGTTTAACTTATCACCCCAAATCTCTAATTAACCAAAAATTTATCTGCTAAGTTTATATTGGACAAAACTTCACAAACATATCAAATGCTAACAATCGAATAGATGATTATATCGAGGCGCGAGAGAACTCTCTATCCTTAATGCTAAATTGCCCCGCCTAGGTGGTATGGGTTATTGCAACAATCGTCCCAAAATACAACGATATACGTTCTAAATTCGAAACGACTTCGAATTCCAGAACCGAATGAACTTTAGCTACTTAGAACTCTTGAGAGAAAGACAAATGAAAAGCTGAATTGCTTTTGGTGTGATTTTCCATCTACTGGAGGAGTCTATTTATAGGCTAAGAGATCTTGACACAATAAACATGAGAATGAAATTAGCAGTCTGAAGCTGTCGCCCACGTTCGAACATGAGCAACCCAACGTTCGAATGTTTGGCCGAAACGTCTTCAGCTGTTAATGCAGCTAAAACAGTTCAGGCGTTTCAGGTATTTCTTCTAGAAGCGTCAACGTTCAAACGTCCAAAACACAATGTTCGGATGTTCAACGATCAACGTTCAAACGTAAAAACCGCAACGTTCAAACGTAAAAATCCACAATTTAAACGAATTAGATTTCAGTTGTTGGATAAATCCTTAATGTATCAATTTTTGTGGAGTTAATTTTTGTCCAAAAAATTAATATCTTGCAAGCCCAAGCCCAATCCCAGGCCCAGAGCCCGAGCCCGGTCTGGTACGGGCTGGCGGGTGGACGACGGTGGTGGCGCGCGCGTGCGTGTGGTGAACCGGACCATGGCTAGGTCCTCTCCCCTCACAAAACCCACAAAGATGAGATGAGCCAAAGGGCCAACCCTTTACCTCAAGTTAATTGTATATAAACCAATTACAACTTTGATCAATTTCCTATGTGGGACTGGGATAACCCACTTCAAACACCCCACTTTAACACTTAATTTCTTATTCGTTATAAGTTCGATTTGAGAAATTCGAAATGCTAAACTCATCTACTCGAAACGTAGATTAATATTATCCATAATATTTCATATCTTGGATACTTACAATGTTCAAATTTCTTATGCAAAAGTCGTGTCCAACACACTTTTCAAATCCAAATATCCAACAATCCCCCACACGAATGAAATTAATACAATGGATGATCTCAAGAGTTCAGATGTGAATTTATCACATCAGAAGAGGTAGCTTTTGGCTTTGAACCTTTCTTAGTGAGATATCATCGGATTTACTAGGCTACCTAATGAACATGATGTCTGGAATTGGTCAGCCATTCGTGTAAACCGAGACAATGATATTCACATGATAAACTCTCAGTAGCTTCAGTTCTCACTGTTGGGTCCATTTTGGCCATGTCACCCCTTCTTGGATTCAAAAGTGTTTACATTTTACTCAAATGTAGAGGCGGCCTACACCTCACACTTATATAGGTGACTTCCTATTTAAGAGTATCCTGCCATAGTCTACTTCATTGAGATAGTATGGAATCATTAAACGCCCAGCTTAACCTTTGCTACAACTTTGCAGGTTGCTCTTCTTTATCCTAGGCAATGGGTTTGGAGTTAGACTCCTAAGTGCCTTTCTGAATTTTTCACAACTTAGTTGTTCCATTGAACCAAGATCTTGGGATCTCCAGTCAACATGGTTGGGTTTCCGCTATGGCAATTCTTAATTTGTAGTCTTTAATCTCATTCCTCTTGATAGGCAGTATATTTGATCTCTGAGCAATCCTTTTGTCAAAGGATCTGGAATATTCTCTTTTGATTTCACATAATCAATGGAAATAATCCCGTTAGAGATCAACTGCTTAATGGTATTGTTCCTACGACGAATATGTCTAGACTTACCATTATACATGCTACTCTGTGCCCTTCCAATTGGCGACATACAGTCGCAATGAATTAAAATAGGACACAGGTTTTTCACAACAGGGAATCTCTTCAAAGAAATTTCGTAGCCACTCAGCTTCTTCACTAGCTTTATCTAAAGCTATGAATTCTAATTTCATTGTGGAACAGGCTATGCAAGTTTGCTTAGAAGATTTCCATGACACAGCCCCTCCACCAACGGTAAATACATACCCACTTGTGGACTTAGAGTCTTTTGTGTGCTGTATCCCTCAATTACAGCTGAATATCTTGAGTAGTGTAATCCATAATCTTTAGTATACTTTAAATACTTAAGAACTCTAGTTAAAGTGTTCCAATGATCTACATTAGGATAACTGGTAAATCTACTCGACTTGCTCATAGAATAAGCTAGATCAGGACGAGTACAGTTCATGATATACATCAGGCTCCCAATGACCCTAGCATATTCTAACTGTGATACGGGTTTGCCATGGTTCTTGCGTAGATGTAGGGGTGTTCACTAATTGACCGGACCGCCCGAAAACCGAACCGAATTTTTTTTTTTTTGCAAAATTCGGTTTTTCGGTTCGATTCGTATTCCAGGGCCGGTTAAACCGGACCGAACCGAACCGAAATATTTTTTTAAAATCAAAATATATATTTAATAATTTATATAATAGAAACATAAAAAAACAAAGTAAGACAGAAATGAAAAGGAAAAGCTCTGCAATTACTGCTTCTGTCTCTATTCCTCACGAACCCACAGACGGAGACTATCCCCACACCAGCGCCTCTTCCCGCTACAGCTTCGGTGCGGCGGCTCCATTCGTCTTGCGCTACCTTTTGACGACATAGGTGTATGCTATTTCTTTTCTCTTTTTTTTTTTCAAGATTTCTTCTCTCATTTTGTAAGTTGTAAATTTGGGCAATGGATTTGGGCATTAATTGTATTTAACTCAGCGAAACATTTACAAGGATTTGGGCAAGGAATTTGGGCAATTTTGTTTCTCTGATTTCAGTTTTCAGTTTCCAATTTTTCCAGTTTTGGTTTAACCGAACCGAAAAAAATCAGTTTTTAACCGTTCGGTTCTGAATTTCAGAAAACCGAAATTTTGGTTCGGTTCAGTTCGGTCAATAAACCGACCGATGAACATCCCTACATAGATGAACGCTCAAGTCCATTGGCATCTTGACTGGTGCACTATCGCTCGGAAGGAACTTTTCCAAAACCGTCTCAACATAATGAGATTTAGATAAGACTAGTCCTTCAGAAGTCTTCAGAATTTTATTCTCTAATATGACATCTGGAAGTCCTATATCCTTCATGTCAAAGTTCTTCTTTAACATTTCTTTAGTATTCATGATAATTTCATGATTGCTACCCATTATCAACATATCGTTGACATATAGGCACACTATGACATATGCGTTATGTATTTGTCTAACATACATGCATTTATCACACTCGTTGATCTTGAAACCATTTGACAACATCGTGCTATCAAACTTTTCATGCTACTGTTTTAGCGCTTGATAAGTGCATATAGTGACTTCACAAGTTTACATACTTTCGTCTCCTTTTTAGGAGCAACAAACCCCTCGGTTGTCCCATGTATATTTCTTTATCTAATTCTCCGTTCAGAAACGCAGTTTTAACATTAATTTGATGTATCTATAGGTTATGCAGTGCGGCAATAACGATAAATAATCTTATGGATGTTATTCTCATTACCGGATAATAAGTATCGAAGAAATCAAGACCTTCTGTTTGTCAGTATCCTTTGACTACCAAACGAGCCTTATACTTATCAATAGTTCCATCAATCTTATACTTTCTTTTCAGAATCCATTTACAGCCTAAAGGCTTACTTCCCTTTGGAAGACCAACCAATTCCCAGGTATGGTTGTACAAAATAGACTCGATCTCACTATTGATAGCCTCTTTCTAGAGTTGAGCATCTGGACCGGACATAACTTCCTTAATCGTCCTTAGTTCCCGTTCTAATGAATATGATACAAAATCGGGACCAAATGATTTTGGAACTCTTGCCCTTTTGCTACGACGTGGCTCTTCATCCCTGGATTAGAACTACTCGTGGACTCATCAAGTGTTCTTTTAAGAGGACCTTGTTCGTTTCTTTCCTTACTTGGAAAGAAATCCTAAAAAAACGAAGCAGTTCTAGATTGCATGATAGTATCTTCATTAATCTCTGATATTTCTGATTTATGTACCAAAAATCGATAGACACTACTATTAAGAGCATAACCAATGAATATGCAATCAACAGTTTTCGGCCCTATCCTCACTTGTTTGGGTTTGGGTACTTCTACCTTAGCCAAACACCACCACACTTTGAGGTACTTATATGAAGGCTAGAGACCACTGCTTTGCCTCTGGTAGGATCACGAATTAATGGTTACTCAGGATCCCTGATGACCTCTTGAATGGCTTGATCCATAGATTGAGTTGCATTGTCAATTTGCGCAACTTGGGTTTCAAGTGGTGTCTCTTCTACTGGAACGCTTGGGGCATCTGGCATTTGAGAGTCTGCTATCGTCATCGCATTCATCATTTTCTTGCGAGTGCGATTCCTGCGTTCTGCAACACCATTCGATTGAGGTAAATGTGGTGCTGTCGTTTGATGAATAATTCTAGAGTTGGTACTGAATTCATCAAAAGGTGCTCCGTATTCTCCACCTCTATCACTTCGGATAGATCTTGATCAGACCATGTCCGATCTTTCACGCTTCGAATAGCGATTTCATCCATTTCGGATGAAACTTGTTGCGATGTCTAACACCTCTATCTCAGACGAGTGTTGGCGCTCTGAGTGCCATTGTTACCATCGAGAGATTGCTATTTCTACAGCAGCAGTGCATTCTTGCCGGCGTTTCTCAAGATCCAGGTCAAACCCAAAATAATAAAATTACATCCAATTTAATTTTGATAGGATGATTAAATCCAATTTAATCAAGTACCAAGCAAACTAATTTAAAATAAATTAAATCCTATTTAACTTATTATAAATTAAATCTCATTTAAATAAAATCAATTGGGTCCAACCCAATTTAATTCAATTAGAATCTGCTGGCCCAAAACTACTCTCATTTTAAACTTAAATATGCTGGGTCTAACCTAATTTAATTTAAAATAGGTATTGGGTCTATGTCTTACTTCCTTGAGCCCAGCCCAGCATAACATTTGTCCTGGTCCAATGTCCAGAACGGCCACAGTTGTAAGAGCCCTCTCCTTGTTTCAACTTGCCTTTTATTTTATGGGAATTCACTTTAGATTTCCCCTGAAACTTCCTCTTCTAGTTAGAACTTTCCGGAACCTCTGTGATGTTTGTCATCGCCTGCACAGGGAGCTTTCTATCAGAAAACCAATTGTCTTCCTCGATTTTGAGCCAGATGCCAAGTCTTCTAGACTCATCTCCTTTCGCTTGTGCTTCAAGTAATTCTTGAAATCCTTCCAAGACAGTGGTAACTTCTCTATGAGATAAGCTACTCGGAAGGTTTCACTTAGAGCCGTGTGTTCAGCATGAACTTCATTTATCTGAAGCTCATGGACTTGACTCGTCACGGACTTAGAGTCCACCATTTTGAAGTCTAAGAACTTTGTGACCACAAACTTCTTCAATCCAGCGCCCTCAGTTCTATACTTCTTATCAAGTGCTTCTCAGAGGTCTTTAGTAGTTTTCACTGACAGATAAATGCTATAAAGCGAATCATCTAGCCGTTGAGGATGTAATTCCTGCAAAGGAAATCACAATTGTGCCAGGCATCATATGCCACACTCAGTTGGTTTTCAGTTGAGTCCTCCAGGACATAAGGAGCATCCTCCCTCAAGAACCTTGCCAAGTTCACAGTGCTGAGTCAAAACAACATCTTTTGCTGCCATCTCTTGAAGTCAGAGCCGCTGAACTTCGACTGCCTTTCGGCCTGTCACATCCAAACGTTCTTCATGGCGACGTTTGGACGTCTTATGTCACCGTCCAAACGTTCACCTTAGCAACGTTCGGACGTTGTACGTCTCACGTCCAAACGTGCGCCTAGGCAACATTTGGACGTCTCATGTCACCGTCAAAATGTTCACCTTAGCAACGTTCGGACGTTGTACGTCTCACGTCCAAACGTGCGCCTAGGCAACGTTTGGACGTCTCATGTCACCGTCCAAACGTTCACCTTAGCAACGTTCGGACGTTGTACGTCTCACGTCCAAACGTGCGCCTAGGCAACGTTCGGGCGTCGGCCCCAATTTTAAATCTTGAACTTGTCTGTTCCGCACGTCTGAACGTCACCTTTGTGCATGTTCAAACGTATGTGAACAGACTGTTCCCGGATTCAAAATCGCTTTCCATCATCTACGGTGACTCCCCGAACTGTCCAAGACTGAAGTCAAGAGTAGCACCATTAACAACACCCGCATTAGACATTTGAACAAAGTGATAGCTTTTGAACAAAAACGAATTTAGCGCTAAGTTTGTTGGACAAAACTTCACAAATGTATCAAATGCTAACAATCGAATAGATGATTATATCGAGGCGAGAGTGAACTCTCTATCCTTAATGTTAAATTGCTCCGCCTAGGTGGTACGGGTTATTACAACAAGTGTCCCAAGATACAACGATATACGTTTTGAATTCCAATCCACTTCGAATTCCAGAACCGAACGAAATTTAGCTACTTAGAACTCTTGAGAGAACGAGAGAAATGAAAAGTTGAATTGATTTTGGTGTGATTTTCCATCTTCTGGAGGAGCCTATTTATAGGCTAAGAAATCCCGACACATTAAACATGAGAACTAAATTAGCAGTTTGAAACTGTCGCCCACGTTCGAACGTGAGCAACCCAACGTTCGAACGTAAGGCTGAAACGTCTTCAGTTGTTAATGCTGCTGAAACATTTTAGATATTTCTTCTAGAAGCGTCAATGTTCGGACGTTCAACGATCAACATTCAAACGTAAAAACTGCAACGATCGAAAGTCCAAAACACAACATTCGGACGTTCAACGATCAACATTCGAGCGTAAAAAACGCAACGTTCGAATGTTTCAGTTGTTGGATTAATTTTTGTGGAATTAGTTTTTGTCCAAAAAATTAATATCTTGCAAGCCCAGGCCCAGGCCCACAGCCCTGACCCGGTCCCAAGCTCGAGCCATGTCCTGTCCGGGCTGGCGAACGGACGGCGGAGGCCGCGCGAGCGCGCGCGTGTGGTGAATCAGACCATGGCTAGATCCTCTCCCCTCACAAAACCCACAAAGATGAGATGACCCAAAGGGCTAACCCTTTACCTCAAGTTAATTGTACATAAACCAATTACAACTTGATCCATTTCCTATGTGGGATAACCCACTTAATTTCTCATTCGTTACATATCCGATTTGAGAAATTCGAAATGTTAACTCATCTACTCGAAACGTAGATTAATATTATCCAATAATATTTTGTATCCCGGATATTTACGGTGTTCAAATTTCTTATGCAAAAGTCGTGTCCAACACACTTTTCATATCCAAATATCTAACAATTTAATACAATGAAACTAAACTGTAACTTTTAAGATACTTCTTTGGTCAGGATGTAAGTTAGTTGGATAAATTGTCAGTAATTGACTAGATCACTATTAAGCCTTTCTAATTTAAATTCACTAGAAATATTAGTTAAGAGTATTATTAGTGATTACCATTGGTGTTCTTTTAAATGTCCATGAATGTTATCCTGTTAGTAGAATTTTAATTGGAAAAGTCACGTAGTTTTATGACAACCTCTAATAGTTTTCTAATGGTCAGTAAAGTACATGTTTCCCTCAATAGCTATCAATTAATTGTCTTTACTAAATCATGGAGTTCAATGTCTAAAGTTCAAAAGGTACTTCGTAATCTGCAACTTTATTATAACAAGTGATATGCGTGTGGCAAGCATATTTTGTACCTTTGAAGAATCGTGGATACTTGAGATCAGTCTGGAGATGTATATATTCGAGCATCAATTCAGTATTTGTGAGTACTTAATTTATTAGTTTATTTAATTTCATGATGGTTAGTGTTATTGACATTTATGTAGTTAAAATCATTTCATAAATGTGTTTTATTTAAATATCGAACATATTCATTTATATATCCCAGGTATCGTACTTTATCGTACCCTGGGATTGTGACATCATATTTATCTTAGTTTGACATTGAAATGTGTGAAGTCTCTTGCTGGTATGGGACAGTGGGGAGATGGAACACAAATGTTATCAAATGATTGATATCGGCTTAGCGTAGTACTTTATCTCGTCTATGCACGAAATGTGATGTTATATTGATTACATGAATCTTTATACGGATTATGGATTGAATATGGGCCCAATTGCGGCATGGAGGTTGTGACCCTTGTGGGCAACATCGGGCTTGTTGTAATGGTTGGTCACAGCCCCATGGTTACCGATTCCCCTCCCGCGTATGGATGGAGCATATCATGATGATGGGGTCGTAGATGTAGACATATACCCGAGTATGTCAGTCTGTTTGCAAGGCCGCTCCTTGCATTTGGAGAATAAGGTAGTTGTTCTGATGCGGGAGTAATAGGAGGTCGTCAATAGAACAATATCCTTCATTATTTGATAAACCTCAATTGGAAGTGTCAAACCTAAGTGCTACACCGTGACACAGTCTCAGAGACCACTATGCGTGACTCTAGTGCCCTGCTGAGGCTAATCCAGTGGTAGCCACTCTAGAATCCCTTACTAACAATTGGATGTTATGTGTTACCAGCTTTCCTTATTGATTTCCTTATTCATCGATGATTATTGCACTGTTTAATTGTTATTATATCATTTTGATCATGCAACATGAGATTCATATGTTATAATGTACATACATAACCCCGCACTTGCACATACCGCGCTCACTAGGCTTAGTAGCTCACCACTCACGTCTCCCCTTCCCCAGGGCAAAGATGAAGAATATTGAGCAATTGATACAACCTATTTAGGGTCATGCATTCACTCATGTGTCGTTAAGGGAGGTATTAATTAGTCTGAGTTATAATCAATTGGATAAATGTAATAGAAATTCATGTCCTAATTCACTAATATTTTATACTTTTGATTTTGTAGAGTATTGTACCACATGATTAGATTATTGGATGTTTCTAGTGATTTGATTACCAAGCAGGTGAAGTAGGGCATGGCAAAATGAACAATTTTTTGTGCATGAATCTTAATATGGCTTGTGTGTCCAATAATTTCATTCCACGAAAAAACAATTCAGAGATTATTTCAATAACTTTATTTGCTTAATCGAGAGACTGAAATCTTGATTTAAAATAATTAAAAATAATTTTGTGAGATAAATCCCATATTTGAAGTCAAGGTTTTACTGTAATTTTTTTTCAAATCAACAAATGAAAACATAGCCGAAACAATGAAGACATATTAAACTTTACGTACCCCATCTACAATGCAACATAGTTTTTAATGCTTGATAAAAATGCAACATAGTTTTTAATGCTTGATAAAAATAATAATGTGTTTACATTCATAGTTGTTAATAAAAAAGAAAAAATATGAAACGGTGATTGTTTATAACATATAAATGTTTTTCTTTATAGTTATGATTTTCTTACATGTTTATTTCTTGGAAGGAGTGAGGAATAGGAGATAGGAAAGAATAAGAAAACTTAAGTAGATGTATAATATTAAAAGGAGTTGATATTAGTACTCCATAAGACGATAATGGCACTCCATCTTAATATTTTTAATGCAATAGAGAAAATTGCTATTAGAAGATCTAACTGTATTATTTTATTGTAAATAATATAGAACGAAGATATTATCTTTTATAGAAACAATACCGCTTTTACCTCCTTTCACAATTCTTAATTACAGTAAGCAACATTCTAAAATACTTTTTTACGTATTTATGTTCTAAAGTTGAACAAATACTTTAACAATAAAAGTGGGCAAAGCGCCCTACAATAAAATATGAATAGTTAAATGAAAAATCAAATAAAACCAAAATATAAGTCAAGTAAGTATTTACGAAATAATATTTTAGAAAAAGACAAAGCATCCTAAGTAAACGGAAAAATAAACATTTTTATTTTCACCATAATTGAAGTCTTTACCATAATTAAAAAGATTTATTTATTATAAGAAAAATATATTTGGGAGTGCTAATATCAACTTCCTATTAAATTATATATATATATATATATTAGGGGACTTGATTAGCACTCCAATAAATAATAAAGGCACTCCAGTTTAATTTTTTTTGAAATGAATTGACAAAATTTCCCATTAGTTATTGAGAGAATATTGCTATACTATTTTGTAATAATTATAGATATGTAATTGAAATAATTGTTTATATATACGTGACAAAGAACTAACATCCATATGTCAGGGTTGTTTGATTTTTTTTCTTTTTTGTTTCCAAAACATCTTTATTAATTTTCTAAAATATTAGTTTAGTTTTATTTCTTATTTATATTATCTTATCTTAAATTCATGAAATAGTAATAGATTATAGATGTTTATATTCTCGAGGCTAAATAATTCACTAAATATTAATAACACTATATGCATTCTCTAATTTAAGTTTATTGAGCATATAATTTACATAGATGACAATCTTCCTAAATATACTAACTTTTGGCCTCATATTTAAAATTTTATAGGTATGTTTTCATATATGGGGTTTTCTTTCTTTTCTTGTAATTGGCATAATTGATCTGTTAAATTTAGCATGAAAAACTAGAGCATATTCTTCATTATTAGTTAGTCGAATCTTTTTTTTTTTTTTTTGGAAAGAAAAGTAGATTAGAACAATAAATTAACTCTAAATCACATTAAATTTATTTTAATACATTATTTTGGAGGAGTACACAAAAAGAAAAAGTGTTCATAATCATGAATTACTACACAAAATTATTTCAAAAATGTTAAAGGAATAATTAATTCTAACTAATAGTGTGATGTGCTCTTACATTGTTGGGTTGCTTAACTAATATCAGGTGAAATATTTAACATATAAAATATAATTTCTCAATTGTGAGGGCATTTTAGTACTAGTTTTTCCAAAAATATTACTCTTAGAAAAAATAATTCACAAACTAGTATTATTTGAAAAATATTTCCAAAACTATAACTCTTAGTGTCACATGTATTGCCATGTGTAAAAAAACAATTAGTTGAAAACTCCCCCCCCCCCCCCCCCCCCCCCCCCCCCCTCCCCTCCCCATTTTAATGACCCACATGGATTTACTAGTTATAAAGTCCCTTACTCATTTTTTGATATGTGTTTTTTACTCTGTTATATTGCACTAATTTCTAACCACTTATAATAATTAATATAAAATCATATGTAAAATTTATGTTTGCATAATTTCAAACAACACATATAATATTGAGACATTTTTATGTTACAAAATAATAAATAAATTAATTATTCTAAATAATAAATAAATTAATTATTCTAATTTATTACTAAAAAACCCTTAAAATAAACTTTTATATCCAAAAAACCCATGATAATATTTGTCAATCCAAAAAACCCATTCCATCAACTTTTCATTCCAAAAACCCCAATATTTAGGGTTAACAAATTTATGGACTTAATTGCCCTTAGCCTTCTAAATTAAAAATTAATCTATTGTTGTAATGCAATAAATTTATTTATTTTAAAATTTTGTATTGATAATTGATACTAATTATGATTTTAATTTTAAATTTTTAGATTTTTTAATCTTTTTAAAAAATTTAAAACGTATATTTATAGATAATTACCATATTAAAATCAAAAATAAATTATATACAAATATTTTAAAAAAATTAATATTACAAAAGAAAATCCGTATTTTATGATTCATCAATTTGAAAGAATCAAAACAAAACGATACATTAAGAAAAATTAATTGATCAATTATTAACTTAATAAATGAAGGGGTAGTTTAGTCCAAAAATTTGTTAATCTTGACTTTTGGGGTTTTCGGAATGAAAAGTTTGTAAAATGGGTTTTTAAGATTGAAAAATATTTTCATGGGTTTTTTGGATATGAAAAATTATTTTAGGGGGTTTTGAGTAATTTTCCCTAAATTTTAAAGAATTAAGCACACGCATCGAGTGTGTCACTACGACTAGTTAGTGTAATGTTAAAATTATAAGTTTTCTTAATTGATTTACAAACGAATACTAATGCTATACAGAAAATAACAATTTAAACATAATATTCGCATTGTTCCTTATGCTTTTCTTTTCTTAGTTTGAATAAATTAGAGCTTGAGGTTGTATTTTTCAACTTCTAACTGTCGTATGAGTCGTCACCTCTATTAGTTAAAATTCGTATTATACTCATATAGTACACATACGTACGTATAATTGAAAAGTACTTTGTTTCTCATATGCATTCTAAACATAATGAATATTACTCGTACTTTTGAGTTGAATTGTTTAGGACACGTATTTTATGTATTCTATATTATAGTTGACGAATAATACTCTATATTTGGCAAAATAATTATTATTCTCATTTAAAACAAAAAATCATATTAAATTATTATAATATTTAATTGAATATTATACGATTAAAAGGAAAAAATACTAATAATTTATCAAAATATTAAATATTATCAACTAGTGACTCATAAAAAATATTTTTTTATGTAATATAAAAACAATTACAGTTAATATACCTTACAAAATAATATAAAAACAATCCAATTTTGTACGACCGAATAATTCATTTTATTTTCTTATTTTACCCGTATGAGTACTAATCCATTTATTTCTCATTCTCGTATTTCTTATCCAATTTTTTCACCGCAATTTTTAATAAAAATACTCATAAGTATTATATACCAAATGTTTGCCTTCCCATTTTTAACTAACTAGATTCATCACTACTTTTTTCTTTCTCTACTTGATATCTAATTTTCTTCTAAAAAATGTGTCCCCAGTTGATTTTCTTGCTATCAATTTGTCTATTATGGTTGTTCTCAAACTTTGATCTGGTAGTTTCACTCTGACATGCACGGCCGATTTTTCTGACCCCACCATGTTATCACACTTGATGCATGTGCTTAATTCTTTAAAATTTCTAAATTAAAATAATTGATTCATTTGTTATTTTGTAATGGAAAAATTTCTCGATACTATATGTGTTGTTTGAATTTATGCAAACATAAATTTTACATATGATTTATGTTAATTATTATAAGTAGTTACAAATTAGTGCAATAGAAAAGAGAAAAAAACACATAACAAAGAAAAATAGAATATTTGGAGAGAGATAATGATAAAAATGAGTAAGGTATATTATAATATATAACTAGTAGATCCATGTGGACCATTAAAGTAGGGAAAAATAAATAAAAATTTCCAATTAAATAAAAAAATTTACACATGGCAATACATGTGACTCATTCGAAGCGTGTGCATAATTACTTAAAATGTATAAATTAGAATAATTAATTCATTTATTATTTTGTCATATGAAAATTGCTCAATACAATGTGTTGTTTGAAATTATGCAAATATAAATTTTACATATGATTTTATGTTAATTATTATAAGTAGTTAGGAATTAGTGCAATAGAAAAGCGGAGGGAAAAGATAACAAAAAAAAAGAAATATTTGGAGAGAGATGAATATAAAAAATGAGGGAGAAATATTATAACTTGCAAATACATATGGGCTACAAAGTAGGAAAAACACTAAATTCAACTTAATAAGTTTAGTACACATGGGAATAAGTGTAATAATTTGGGAAATATTTTTCACATAGTACTAGTTTGAGTATTACTTTTCCTAAGAGTAATATTTTGGAAAAAAACTCATTTTAGTACATTGCATAAGAAAAAAGTCAAAATGGAGTGTCTTTATCATTTTCTGGAGTGTTAATATCATTTCACAATTGTTAATTAAGAAATAGTACTTATGAACAGTATCATCATATTGCTCTTGACTTAGGTAAAGGAATAGTTTGATTTACTTTAAAAAAATAAAAAAAAGAATTTATTGAAGTTGAGACTTCATTGTTTATTCTCGAGTCCATTTTATGAACTATGAATATTTCATTGATTGAAAAAAAAATTGAGTAGCAATATGCATGGCGTTGGTCCCAAATAGCTTAAATTAGGGTCTAGAAAGGGGTCGTGGTTGAATAGACCCTAAACCTTTTGTAGCTTTTAAGGTTGTTAAAAATATCAGAGCTCATTTTTACAAATTAGCATTATGGATCTTTTTTATTTTTATGAAGAAACTTCAAACTCAACAAAGATTATCTTCGACAAAGTAGGTCCAGGTATATATATATATACACACCATAAATAATTCAGGGACAACCATAAAATAGTTTTAAATTTTTTTTAAGTATCTACTTTTATGAACTAAAATAAAATAAATATGCAATTCTAAAATAACTCGAATGGAGTGAATTGTAATATAAAGCAAGAAATTAGTACATGAAAATAGTCCGGTGACATATTTAATTTTATTAAACCAAAGTAAGGATTCGTTAAGCGCAACATTCATTTATTGTTTAGAATACCTGTCTTAAATATAAAACATTATTTGATGAAATATTCATGAATAACGACATTAGATAATGTGCAAGAACATTCTAAAATTAGCATTATGAATTTTTATTTTTTTTTGAAGAAACTTCAAACTCAAATAAAATTGACTTTGACAAAGTAGGTGCCAGGCCCCGGGTATGACGAGGCACCGCCCCCCCTCAAATTTTTTTTTAAAAAAATTGCCCTACAATTTTTTATATTTGATATTTGCCCCCCTATAAATTTTTAATTTTTGACATTTTGTCCCCCCAAAATTTAAAAATATTAAGCTTTGCCCCGAATTTTTTCATTCCCCCCCCCCCCCCCCCCCCCCCCACAAAATTCCAAATCCTGGCTCCGTCCTTGGGTCCAGGTATATCAAACTTGTTTCATGAGTTGACAAACAAAATAACCTTTTAAACGTTTTCTTCAAGATTGCTGCTTTGATAAGAGTTGGCTTACAATTGCTTGTTTCTCAAAGTTCTTTGTGTTTAAAAACTCTTAGGTGAAATTTATTCAAGTGCAGAGTATTATAAGCAGCAAGAATAAAGTTGTAAATGCGAGAAAGTAATGAATACAAGGTTTGCAAGATTCTTTAGATGAAGTAATATCCACTACGTTCTTCTCCTTGCTTTGGAGGAATCCACTAAAATGACCCTTAAGCTTCAGGGATCTATAAGATAATGGCTGATATTGATCTAGTGTATAACCCTATATACAAGTCTTTCTGCTCTTTAAATCCCTTTCTAGATCGTCAAAACCTGAACTTCTTTCAAGCTTCCTTCCTTCAGAAATGGTGCTTGGCTTCAGCTTCTCTTCTCACAGATGAGCTATTGGACGGTCCATAGTTGAGTGTTTGTTATAATCACTCTATCACTGTTAGATCCAATCTCATAGATTCATATATAAGAGCTTTAAAAATATTATCTATCACTTAATAGTTTCTTAAACGATCGAGGTTGGGTTTATCAAACTATAATAGACCACAGTGTTGACGGAGTTCTGAATGAGTCAAGTCAAGCATTGGGTTCGATCAGAGCTGAAGTTTTATGAAAAATGAAGGTTCAGCATCGATCCAACATCGACAAATTCTGAATGTGCAATTATGGGAATTTGCCTATAAATAAAAGGTCCGCGAGACCATTACAAACTACTAAACATAAGAACAAACAAGAAAATATCTGAAAGCTGAAGTCTAAAACCCTAAACAGTCTGTCTATCTCATACAAATTTTGAAAGGAAGAAATTCATCATATCAAAGAGATGGTTGTTCTTATCAAGACAAACAAAAACACTCAAACCATAACCCATCCAGCCTTTGTCTGTATGATAAGAAGCTGAAGTTCAGGTTAATTCTTTTAGTGGAAGAAGTGTGAAGTTGAAGATCATTTGAGTAGTCGAGTCGCGGATTCGAGGGAGCTAAATATCTTCGTTTTTGAATAATATTTGATTTACAAACAACTATTTTTTTTAGAGACGTTCTGTGTGAAGACTTCAGAATCAACTTTGGATTCCTTCAATTAGAGCAGAACAATGACTTGGTTGAGATTTTATCATCACTTAATGACCTTGGAAAGTGGTATTCTCACATTTACGCATTTATATATTTGATTTAAACTGTTATATCTAATCTGCTTGCATAAACTCATAAAGAGGTTTAAAATCAAACACAATTGTGACAATCAAGCATATGGACCATCCCTTTTATCAACCCTCCAAAACATTTTAAAAGAATACTATAAAATTATTACATTGTTCAACTCAAGATTTTAGCGTTGAAAGATTGAACTTACTTTGTTTAAGCATTTAGAACTAAAATCTAAGATTCTTTCAAAAGATTCTTCATCAACACTGATTGAAGTAACCAGCCTCAATAAACCAGGGAAAATTGCATTTTTAATCCCACAATGTAACTGTGTGTGCACTATTAGTCCCAGAATTTACTGAATAAGCACTTTAAGTCCCATAACTTCTATACATTTTGCACTTTTAGTCCTGTATCTAACCAACTTAGAAAAGAAATGTATCCTGAATACTCGCACTGTCAAAATAGTATTAGAGCCTTAGGTTTTATTGATGAAATAAATTATTGTTATTCTATCCTTAATGGAGGAGATTTAAACAAGTATGGGACAACCGAACAGTAGTTCGAGTAGTTATGAAAAACAGGTATCCTTCATTACATGGAAGAAAATTGAGGCGGATAATTTTAAGCTCTCTCAAGACCTTAGAGAAATCCAAAAGACCGTTCAAGACTATGGCCACAGGTTAATTCATATACCTTTGAAAATAGAAAGCTTGAATCAAAAGATTGACTAAATATTACAGATCCTGCCAGATCTGGGTAAAACAATGACGGATCTGAAGAATGACATAGCATATCTAAAAGGAAAACAGTTAGGGACATCTAAATCCAACAAAGAAAGGATCAGCGACGCCCTTGAAAAGGTACCTCTTCTACATCAGAAAGGTAAGGTTACGGAAATTTGGAAATCAAAAACTTAGGAAGATCTAATTAATGATATCCTCAAAAATATAAATTAATATGGAGATATCAAGAGTAGATCTATGTGATCTTCAGGAGCTAGTTGAATCTTTTTCTCAACTAGCAGTTGTGGATTTGGTTAATGTCAAAACCAATGAATCAACTGTGGCATTACCACTGCCAGAAGGAAGTTCCGCATCACATAATCCTCCACCGAATGAAACGATGCGTGAAAGTAAGGATTCGCATACCAATGAATCCCCAGCACTTGGGGGTACAAGGTTTAGAGCAAATCCAGTAAGAAATCCAAATAAGGTACCAGAAAATACATCCTGGGCAAGGACCATGTTATAACCCTTGCACCCATATGGTACTATCCTTAATTTGGATGTCATCGATTTCAGAAACATCGAGAAATTAATCGATGAATAGTAGCAACCACACTGGAACTCGATAAAGAAAATTTCATTAGATTAATGAAGTTAAGCTTGGAAGGATCCGTAAAGGTTGGATGGGATCATTCATCGGAAACAACCAAGCAAGAAGTCTTAGTCGGAGAATCTAAAAGCACTATTGCAGAAAGATTTGAAAGGCATATCAAATTGCGTTTAGTCGGAGATGGATACTTCGACCAAAGCAATATTGAAATAACCAGAGAGCATTCACAAGCTCTTTATGGCATTCAACTAAGAAATATTTGTGCAGCAGATGAATATATTTATTAGTTCCGCAAATACTTCTTCCAAAGTGACATAAAATCAGAAACTGCGGCACCTATGTTCTTTGCAAAAATTTGCAGTCCTTGGAGGAAAATGTTAATCCAATCCTACAGGGTACCGGAAGGACAACTTGATTCAGTCGCTAGATGAATGTATTTCTTGGAAGACCAATTGAAAGACTGGTGTTATCAAGCTTCCCTTCAAAAGAACATGAAAAAGCTAGAGGAAAAATAAAGAAATCCCCTATTTGCTGTGACAACAAGGATTTTTCAACAATTATCGGAGAATCAATTGAGCACAAAAAGAAAAAGCAATATAGTTATTTCGACAATAGGGGTTACAAAAAGCCATCTTCTTTTAGACGAAAGTCTTGGTGGTCCTAATCAAAAGCCCGATCTTATAAATCTAGCCAGAGATTCGGACCAACAAAGGTGTCTTCCCAAGGATCCCAAAAATCCGACGAAAAAAACCCCCACAAGACGAACTTTCAGACGGGCCCATACCCGAACAAATGAAAGTTTCAAAGATTGTAACCGCTCGACATGTGGAGCTCGAGGCCACATTTCACTAGACTGCCCGCAAAAAAGTGGTGAATTACGCCAATTTGAAGCCACGACAGACATTCTGTATGCAGTTTTCTATGGAGAATTAGTACCAGTTTACTAATTTGAAAATGTCCCCTCATATGAAAGTGTCTACGAGGAAGAAATAGAAAGTGATTCTGATGGATCTTCAACCGAATCAAAATAACTTCAACGAAGGTGATAGGCTCAAAATATCGGAAAGCCTGTCAGGATTCTTTTCAAGGTCATCTATATCAGACAAAACCATTGAAAGGATAATGCGGCAAAACTCTAACCTTGGACCATATGATGGTTTCAAAGTTAGGGGAATAAGCCAAATCCTAAACCAAATAGGATTAAATCAGAGAAGGCATAACATCATATACAAAGTAAGCTCAGGAGAGTTTGCGATTCCTATAGAACTAACTGGTAATGTGATGGATATGCAACTTATTTCAAAAGAAGAAATTCTGGATGAATTAAGTAGGCTTTCTGAAGAAATAACTGTTACTATGAAATGGATCCACATCGAAACTATTGAAGTAGTAATTAAAGCCACTTTCAATGTAGGAGTTGATTCTCCATTACATTTATCTATAATGGATAAGAGAATCAATAATTTAAGGGATGGCTGTCTTGGTACAATGGTAGGAAATTTATATGCAGGAAAACTTATGTTTGACATTCACCCTAAATTTATATATAACCTAGCTGACCAAGATTTCAATCGTGTTTTAACCCTTCATCAAGATTTCAAAAGAAATGATCTTATGAAATAAAGGAATAGACCATATTATATAACTTATAGAATAGCTTATGTCATTTCCAATACACATCATTCTGATTTGTTTATAAGGAAAGAGTATATTAAAATTCCAAGAATTTTCAAGGAATTTGCTTAAGTAATGGTACCCGATCCAATTCAAATACCAAGAATTGGTGGTGTTGATATTTTAATCCGAGACCGTCCGGTTCTAGATCGATCAATAAGCTCTAGAACAAATTTTAATAGCAGGATGTCCTTTTCGGAAGAAAGGATTAGGAGTTTAAAAGGAAAAGAATTAATTGAAGATTTAACTCCTCAAACGATTAGATTAAATAATGTAAAAATTAGATGCCCTGGAGGATGGAAAGAAGTGCAAATTATATTTGATATTACAAAGAAAGATAATTACTTTCCTTGTGAAGATTTATATTACTTGCAGCAACCTGTTATGAACAAATATGAAGGCATGTTAGAAATGGCAGGCCATGAAGTGTTTGTTTCAGGTATTTGAGGACGTGACCAAGGAATTGTTACCTTGGGATTAAGTTTCCTTGAGGATCATAAGCCTTGGGGAAGAAAGGAAAACGATATGGAATTTTGTGTGAGTGGCCATCTCAGTAAAGTAGAATGACTCATACAAAGCATGACTGACTTTAGTCATCAAGTCCTACGCCATAATCTAGGGTGTAGAATTTTCTATATGTATCCTAATATGCATCAAGCTATTGACCCCTATTACGGTAGAGGTTTTCACCAAGTTAATTGTTTGAAACGAATAAAAATCAAACAATATTATGTTTTGAAAAGTATCGAATTTTGGAAACAAGAGAGAGCATCACCTAATTTCCAAAATAGAGACGTGGTTTATCAAACATGGGTAATTCATCATTTGCTCTGTTGTTTACCAGACGAGTTGCAATTACTGCAAGAAGCAACCTCAAAGTTGGCAGCTTAAATGGCTAGCCCATTCTCAATATACACATCTGTCTGTATGTTATGTGAACAATATAAGTCAAAATATTTTACAGTTTATATTGATTTTGGATCAGGGATTTGTACAGCAAAACCCGGAGTTTTCCCTAGCGATGCTATGGAATCTTTACCTATTATTGCAGGAAGAGATTTTTCTCAGAAAATCCTAATACTCAATAAAGGTATAAGAGAAGCACAAATCATGATAGGAGGAGCATTTGGTACACCTTGGTTTAAGGTAAAAATACCACCTATATACTTTCATGATACAGGAGTAGATATTTTGTTAGGTATTAATTTTATCCAAACATTTGCAAAATATGTGCAAGATAACCACAAGAACTTGCTCACTTTTACTACTAATTGCGGTAGTGAGATACGGGTTTTGCGGCAAGAAAAGACCTTTAGCCGGATTATGGCTATCCATTTTCGCAGCAAACGTGGTGAGTTTGATGAAGCTAAATTAATCAATTCTAAAATGCAGGATAAAAGAAAATTTGGTAAAGCCCTTTTGTCTTTTAGATAACAATGATATTGTGAAGTTACCAAAGAAGGAACTAAAGACCTTGATGTAAAAGGAATTAACCATCTTAAAATTACTTTAAAAGAAAAGAAGTCCTTCTTTGATATAGATGAAGAAAGTAAACTTTCTCTCGAACATATCAAAAGATTAATCCAAAGGAATTTCAATGACAATCCTTTGGCATGGTGGGACAGAAACAAGATCAAAGCTACTCTAAAGGTAAAAGAACAATGTAAGTATGAGTGTGTTCGATACAAGCCAATCCAAATGAATATGATGGATAAGAAAGATATGCAAGAAATAATTAAAGAGCATATCAATCTTAAACCCATTGAACCTGGAGTCTCTGTTTATAGTAACCTGGGGTTTTTGGTAAGAAACCATGGTGAATTAAAAAGAGGAAAATCATGATTAGTAATCAACTATCAAGGTATCAATAAGATACTCGAATTTGATGGTTATTATATCCCGAGTAGAGAACACCTAATTGATTGTGTTAAAAATGCTAAAGTGTTTTTTAAATTTGATTGTAAATCTGGATTTTGCCAGATTAAGATGGAAAAAGAGTCTAGAAAATATACTGCATTTTCCATTCCATAAGGACAGTATATCTGGAATGTACTACCAATGGGTCTTGCAAATGCACCACAGATATACCAAAGGAAAATGGATAATCTATTTGAAGATTATTTTGGGTTTATGTTCGTCTATATAGATGACATTTTGATTGCATCAAAAAATATGAATGAACATATTAAACATCTTGAGATATTTTTGGATGCATGCTTTAAAGAAGGATTAGTGCTATCTGAAAAGAAAGCAACAATTGACGTTAATAAAATAGAATTTCATGGTATTCTTATTGACGAAATAGGTATGAACTTCAAGAACACATTGTGGAAAAAATTCTCAATTTTCCTTATATTCTAAAAAATAAGAAACAACTACAAAGTTTTTTGGGAGTTGTTAACTTTGCAGGAATATTCATCGAAGACCTTGCAAGATACAGGAAAGATTTTCGGCCACTTTTAAAAGAAACTGAAAGTTCAAAATGGAAGTGGGAAGAAATTCACACTCAAAGGATTCGTTAGTTGAAACAAGTTTGCAACAACTTGCCTAAACTCGCAATACCACAAGACAACGATGATTTGGTAGTCTATACAGATGCCAATGATTATAGGTGGGCAGCAGTGCTCATAAATAAAACAACCATGGGTGAAGAACCTTGTAGATATTTGGGAGGATTGTTCACGGAACAACAAGCCAAACTTTGCCATATTAACGAGAAAGAATTCTATGCGGTCTGGAAGGCATTTAAAAAATGGTCTTTATTTTTATTAGCTAAAGAATTCACTTTAAAAATTGATAATATGAATGTTAAAGCTTTTTTAAAAAATAACCTTGAATCAAAGATTGAAAAAGCATGTATTATTAGATGGCAAGCTGACTGTCAATATTATTGTTTTGACATTATTATTGTGAAATCTCATGAGAATGTTCTTGCAGATTTCCTAACAAGAGATGGAAGCATCTAAAGCAAATTCCATCCTCACAAGATACAGACATCTCAGGGAAACCTAGAGGAGCTTGACAAAAAGTTTGGACAGCTATCAGTTAACGCTGAGGCAACTAGCCATGTACAACGAGTTGATTGGGACATAGTCCAGAACACAATCAAGGGAACCATGTATGCCATGACTTTGTTATGGGATACCTTACAAGAACCAATTCGAAAGGCATCATCTTTAGTGATGACTCGAGAATTAAGAGATCAAGACTCGAAATCTGCGTTTAGAGAACGGGGCTCTATACCCGTAGCGGCTGATTCAAATACTGCTTGCACAAATCCTATACCAAATTCTGGTAAAAAGGAAACAATTGAACAATCGAAAGTGAAAAATCCTATTGCTTCAAGTCAACCCGGCACCTCTGGGGTTAAAGAGGGGGAGATTAACCTTAAGCCACACACAGACACTTCTAAGGTTAATACTAATGAGATTAATTTACCATAGCTGGTATACCAGAAATCATGGGAAAAACTAGTCTGAAGGAAAAGGATAAACCTAAGCAGGTCTCTGATTAATATATCGGGGAGATATCCCAGAATTTGGATGCTCGAGGGGTCAAACCCAGAAGATGTCCAAGAATGGCATGATTTTGGGGCACTCGCCTCAATCCATACTATGTCACCAAGTTTCCCAGAAATCTCCAAACTTCTGGACTGGATTAGCACAACCGTGTACGACTCATGGAAAAATAATCCGCACCTCAAAAGAGGAGATATGGTGTAGCTAAAGTTCATTTGAGTAGCTCCAGAACTTGCTGGAAAAGGGTCTCATTTTGACACGATAGAATCTTACGTGTATGCACAACAAGTGTACTGGTCGTGTGTAATAATAAAGTGGACGTTAAGTCCGGGGTTATTGTATCCGCAGGGACAACTAAAATCTAAGTACCAAGACTACTATATTACTCAATTCTAAGTTAAATCAGTCGATAAAAAGGTTGATTAACTAGTTAATAAAAACTAGAAAATAAACTAAGGCAACGTCACACCAAATAAATGGAGGAAACAATAGAGAGAAGCGATCAAGGCACATGGTTCAACCAATTATGCATTTCGATTGTGATTTACGTTCTATTGGATTATTAGATTGATTTAGGTAAGGCGAAATTCCCTAACGTACATACTACCCAATCTCTTGGCATAGCAACCCTACCCTCGTTAATGATTTCCTATATATCTCTATATGAAAACCCGATTAGGAATTTTCCACGTGAATGGAAGATAAAGAAACCGAGTCTACTCTAGTCGGTTTAACTATAGGGTATTCAATGTTTATATCTTCCCTAGGTTATTATCTCTTGATAACCTAGGCATTTTATCAAACACTTGGTGATCAAGCAAATGAATGATCAAATATTGAATAAAGCTAAAACCAAAATTAATCCCAACCTAAATGGAATGACCGAGTCAAACAAGTTTAGCTCTCAGTCGGTTTAAACTATAGTCATAAGAGGTATGGGTAAAAACTCCTTAATTCTTGTAGAGATGTGGATTCCTCGTTGAATTCTCCGTCTTCTCATGAATCTGGGCCCAAGTAGACGGACCTTCAAAATCACTAAGCTCCCTCTCCCTCTCTTTTGGCATGGCTGCTGCTATCTATGGTGAGTTAGGGTAAAAAATGACCAAAAGGGGTATTTATAGAGCAATCCCCCGCCTCAAACGCCACGGCGTTGGGTCTTGAACGCCGCGGCGTTCACTTTCTACTCCTGAACGCCACAGCTGCTCCGTCCAGTTTTGGTAAAATATGTATAACGTTCTCTAACAATGTCGGAATAAGCTGATTCAAGTTGCTATAGAATCCTAAAACAAAGATCTACAACTTTCAAGAAGACACCAAATCCAAAATCAAACGTTAAAGATGATAAAATTGTCTCACAAGTCACTGAATGAGAAAACTCCATCGTAAGACGTCTCTTCCGATGGCATTTTCACCTCCTTCCGTACATATCTGATCTTTGTCTTCAACATAAGAAATGTACCTTTGCCACTTATGTTTCCATTGGTGTACCAAGTGTGTAATTTGGACATGGGTAGAGAAATCTATTCTATAAACGCTAGCACTGCGCAGACAGTTTTTCTCTTTATTCATGATTTACCTTCAATCCTTGTTCTTTTCCTCCAAATGTTATGTTATTCTATAAAATATGAGAAAACAAAGGTCAAAGCATCAAATGTGATCAAATTATCAAAGAAACCATCAAAATCAATTTGCTAAACGGGGTTAATCGTGTGTAAAATTGGCATATATCACATTTGGCTTTTTATTTTATCAAATCACAAAGACAAGACATGGCGGCCTATAACCGAGTAAAGGTCGTTAAGAAAGAAGTACCTTTAGTAATCTTTATCAGCGAAGATGAGATTTTTACCTAAAAGGGCTTGGGGATTTTAGGTCTGTCTCATCGAGATGGACAAAGTCAAGTATCCATTTAAAAAAATTTCAAATAAAATAAATGGATCATTTTTACTCAATTCTATGACAGGAAAGAGTACAGAGTTTGCAGAAAAATTGTTCGAACAGAAACGGACTCTCATCTGGAAGAACAAGCTACCTGCAACCGAGAATACAAGAAAGAAAGCATGCAATATGATGCATGTTGATCAATGGCATAATCATGTATGCCCCAGTTGCGAAACACAAGAAAAATCCTTGTTCGGTACAAGAATTAGGGTTACAAAGAAAAAACCCAAATTCGAACAGGATAAGGGTAAAAGACCAGCATACCCGAGAGGTTTTCACAAACCTCGGTAAAATTTTCTGGATGTAGTAAAGAACAAAAACGTGTCTAAAATACACTCAATTAGTTTACAATTTTAAACAAAATGTAATAATTAGTTTAAAATGGGATTTGTAAATTTTGTCCAACAAAAGGGCAGAATTGTAATCTATTACAAGAAGCTGACGAAGGCAATGACATCAGAAGGCAATAATCAAAAGTGGACAAATGGCCAAAAAAACCAAAAGCCACTTTTGACAAAAGCACGATAAATGTCGGGATAAATAAATAGTGACCGACAAAAATAAAGGAAACAGACGAATGTGCTGACGAAGGGTGCTAAAGAAAAGTAAAAAAGAAGCCGAGAAAGCACTGTTTGACAATTGTGGATAAGGACAGATGCTAACGAACGCAATGACGTCAACAATAAAATAAGTTTTGAAATCCGCGGCTGAAGTCTGAAGTCTTCCTATGAAAGGAGAAGAAAGAAGCCGAAGGAGGCATCATTCATTCCCTCCTACTATTAAAAAAGATTCAAGAACCCAGAAAGAAAAAGATTGTAAAATAGTTTTTAATTTTCATTCTGAGTGTATGGGGATTTCCCCAAAGAGTATAGCCATCTCTCATACATCAGAGGCTAACAAGTTTTCTCCTCCAATAGCGGAGTAGATTATATCTATGTAATAATAATCTTATTTCATCAATAAAAGTTCAAGACTTTTGTTCAACCTCTGTTTTCCAAAATTTATCAAACCTTTATTCTGGAGTACCTTTTATGCCCAAAGGTAGGAAAACAAAATTGGGTTGTGCTGTTTATTGTTGAAGGAGATGAGTGCCTACGAACCATCGACTGCGGTTGTGTAGTTGGATTCAATCCGTAAAATCGAGGACTCGGATACCTGATGATAAGGCGGTCAACCAAAGGTATAAATTTATGAAATTTTAATATTTTTCGGAAGCATGCTGGGCTGATCTATTTCAGGGACTATTCTTGCCAAATTTGGTTAAAGGGACCAAAAGCGCTCAATCAATGAGAACTACAGGACCAAATGTGTAAGTTCTGTGAACTAAGGGACCAACAGTGCTCACCTACATACAATATGGGACCGAAAGTGCAATTTTGCCCGATAAACCATAATACAAATTTCTGAAATCTGGAAAGTTTTAAGGGTCTATTCAACCCTCTTTATAAGCTCTATTTTGTATGTTACCTAGGACCAATAAGTGGTATTAGAGTGGTTAAATCTAAGATTGCTTCATTCTTTTCCACAAACATACATACGTTTTATTATTTTGGTGTACTCTAAAATGTCTAAGCTTATTGAAACTAATTATGATGACTGAAAATTCAAGTCACTCACGTATTTAGCTGCCAATGATGATGAGTTGGTCACAATGATAGAGACCTTGGAATATTTTAAAGGTTAATATAAGATCAGCGGGAGATGCTGCAGAAGCCCCAGATGTATATACGGATATCTGTGTTCAAACCGAAGGTTGAGTGAACAAACGAAGGCAGATATAGACCAAACTTTCATATGCTTGGAAGAACGCTTTATATAATGTTGTATTGGAAAATAAATGTTTTTTAACAAAATTCATTTTTCCAAGACTGTAAATGAGATTTAGGACAAGCTACACTACTACAAAAAGAGCCTATTACAGCGCCCCAATTAAAGTGGTTTTTCGAAAAACCGCTGAACGGAGGGGGCTATTACAGCGGTTCGTGAAAGAACCGCTGTAATATGTAAAACGCGGCACCTATTACAGCGGTTCGTGAATGTAATAGACGCCAGGCTATTACAGCGGTTGTGTAGAGAACTGCTGTAATAGGCCTTTTACAGCGGTTCTCTACTGAACCGCTGTAAAAGGCGGCACTTATTACAGCGGTTTTTATGTGAACCACTGTAATAGGTGTACCCTATTACAGCGGTTTTTATAAGAACCGCTCTAATAGGCCAAAACGAAAAAAATTGAAACTCTTTTATCTTCCCACTTCTCTCTCTCACTCTCAAAATTTAAAACACATTTCAGCCTCTCTCTCTCTCTCTCTACTCTCGGTCTCTCTCTCTCTCGATCCCCCCCCCCCAAAAGCTCGGCACCACCGCCGTTGCCGCCACCACCACCACCACCACATACCGGCGCCGCCGCCACCACCACCACGACCGTAAGCTTCTTCTCTTTCTCTCTCTCTCTCTATATATATGTATATTTGTATATGTGTGGGTGTATGTATATTTGTGTATGTGAGGATGTACTTATTTTGTGTATATGTGGGTGTATATGTATATTTGTGTATGTGTGGGTGTATTTATTTTGTGTATATGTGGGTCTATATGTATATTTGTGTATGCGTGGATGGGTGTGTGTATATTTGAGTATATGTTGATGGGTGTATGTATATTTGTGTATATGTGGTTGTATGTATATTTGTGTATATGTGGTTGTATGTATATTTGTGAATATGTGGTTGTATGTATATTTGTGTATATGTGGTTGTATGTATATTTATGTATGTGTGTGGGTGTATGTATATTTGTGTATTTACGAAAATATTTCTCGGCTGAAATTTTGCGGTGTCGGAATAACACAAAATTTGCACGGTCATAGTAAAATGGCGTGTTGAACAAGACATATGCTATGCATTGCTGTCTCGTGATTTTAGCCATCTGCGATCGTTTAAGGCCACAAATTTGCGTTTTATTTCAAAAATACCCTATTTTCGTAATAAAACGCAAATTTGAGGCCTTAAACAATCTCAGATGGCTAAAATCACAAGATCGCAAAGAATGCGTTTTGTTCATAATGTCGTTTTGCTATGACCGTGCGAATTTCATGTCATTCCGACATGGTAAAATTATAAACAAGAAAATGAAATTTAAAAAAAAAAAAAACTACCTATTACAGCAGTTATTTCCATAACCGCTGTAATAGGCCCGGGAAAAAAAATTTAAATTTTTTTTCTTTTTTACAGCTGTTTTTTGTACAACCGTTGTAATAGGGTATCCCTAATACAACGGTTATTTTTATAACCGCTGTAATAGGTACCTATTACAGCGGTTAAAAAACTGTTGTAATTGGCCTTAACCAATTGCAGTGGTACCTATTACAGCGGTTAAAACCGCTGTAATAGGCCAAAAAAAAACCGATGTAATACGCCATTTCTTTACTAGTGCTAGTTGTTGTGTGTCAAGGTTCGATTAGATTAAAGAGAACAAGCTATCTATAGCAATGCAAAATTTGATCAATTTAAGATGAAACCTGGAGAGACTTCAGGAGAGTTAGATTATAGGTTCAAAGAAATTGTCGGTGAGTTTCCTTCATTGGACAATGAGCTATCAAATAAGAAACTATCTGTTAAAATCTTTAGAAGTCTTACAAAGAAATCTTTGACAAAGTCAAAAACTATGATAGAATCTAAGCTTCTCCAGTTCTCATGTCGGAGAATGTATAAAGGCATATGAATACGAGTTAGATGAACCAAGAGCAACATCGACCTCAATAAAGTCTGGAGCGTTGATCGCAGTTGTTAAGGAAAAAATGATCGAATGAGGATGAAGAAACAACTTTGTTGGTTACGATATTTACGAAGTTCATGAACTATGAACGTGAGAGAAAAACTCCTTAACTATCTAAACATCAAGCGCTACTACAAAAATACACTATTACAACGCACCTATTACAGCAGTTCTGGTAAAACCGCTGAACGGAGGTACCTATTACAGCGGTTTATGGGTGAACCGCTGTAATAGGCAGTTCAATCACATATTACAGTGGTTCAAAGGTGAACTGCTTTGAACCGCTGTAATAGGCGGGTCGCCCTAATACAAACAAGGCAACTCGGTCGCCTCCCCCCCTCCTATTTCATCTCTCTCTCTCTCTCTCTCTCTCTACTCTCTCGATCTCTCTCTCTCTCTCTAGATACAAACAAAGAAACTCGGGCCGCCACCACAACCACCATATACCACCGCCGCCTCCACCACCACCACCGTAAGATTCCTCTATCTCTCTCTCTCTCTCTATATATATATATATATCACTCTCTCTCTCTCTCTATAGCACCACCACCGCCGCCACCAACACTACCATATACCGCCGCCGCCTCCACTACCACCACCACCATTTTAGTTTAGTTTAGTTTGTGCGCATTTGCGGTAAGTTTTTTTGGTAAATATATATATATATATATATATAGAGAGAGAGAGAGAGAGAGAGAGAGTTTGTGCTATGTGTCTCAGATTTGGGGTAACTTTTTTAGATAAATATGAGGAAAATTTTGTGGTATACGTTTTTTTTTTTTTTTTTTTTGCCCACCCGGTTCACTAGAGCTTTGCCCCGACTACATCTGGATCCGACCCGGGTCACACACCTGACAGTGGTGGGTGAGTCTCCCAGCGGAGGTTCTCTGCATTCACAAGGTCTCGAACCCAAGACCTTGCTTAAGCAGAACCAAGCTGCTTACCACTCGGACCAACCCCCGTTGGTTTAAGTAATTCTTGAGAATTGCCTATTTTTGTCGAAAATTTAGGGGAAATAGGGATTTGACTGAATTTAGGGTGAATTTGGGTTAGCTGGGGTGTTAATTATGTTTAATTTGGGATTAAATTTTGGTTATTTTGTGGTTTAAGGTACATTGATTCAACTGGTGATCAATATTTATACTTAGTTTCTGGAAATATGATGCTTTATTTGTAGTTTTATGTGATCCAACTGGTGATCAATATTTGTAGTTGCTGGAAATATGATGCTTTATGTGATCCAACTGGTGATCAATATTTTCGTATAGTGAGATCGAAATTTTGGGTTTGTTGTGGGTGAAAGATCATAATGTTGGGTTTATTGTGATTGAAAGATCCGAATTTTGTTGGTTGTAAATTTGGGGGAATGATTAGTTGAGAACTTGGTATAAATTTTTGCGCCGTTACTCTGCCAAATTTTTTCTAAAATAATGGGCAAGAAATTAAAATTAAAATTATTTAATTAATTCAACTCAACTGATGTTAATAAAATTATTTACGAAAGAAAAATATATTAATTTATCTAAGTACGGATAGTAATTAATGTTAGTTTAATTTTCAAATAATTTAGAAACTTTTATAGTGTTTTGACAGGAGTTGTCTCACATGAGAAATTTGAATTAGGAAAAAGGGAATATACATCAGAATCAAGATGGATCGAAGTTGGATTTTAGCGGATCGTATGTCGAAGCAATATGAGAAAGGGGTGAAAGAGTTCATCAAGTTTGCGGTTGAACATGCACCAGATCCGACTAAGATCATTTGCCCGTGTTTACGTTGTTGTTTTGGAAAGAGAATTAGTCCACGTGACTTGAAAGATCATTTAGTGTGTAATGGAATTGATAAAATTTATACACGTTGGACAAGACACGGTGAAAGTAGTGTCACATAAGATGATTTGGGTGGTACATCATATCCATCACAGGATTTGGACATGGATGATTATGAGCTTGATCGTTTGGAGAAGATGACAAATGTCATTGAGGAGGATTTGCAAAATTGTCCTAAAATATTTAACAATTTGATAAGTATTGAAAGACACCACTATGTAGTGGTAGTAAATTCACAAGATTGAAAGCAGTTCTAAACCTCTACAAGTTGAAAGCCAACAATGGGTGGAGTGATAAGAGTTTCACAGACTTACTTGGTCTATTAAAAAGCATGTTACCCGAGGATAATGTGTTACCTAATCATACTTATGAGGCTGAACGGATGTTAACCTCAATTGGCATGGGATATGAGAGGATACATGCTTGTCTCAATGATTGCATATTGTTTAGAAATGACTATGCATCATTGAAGGCGACTCCGAAATGTGGCGCCTCATGGTACAAGAAAAATGGTTCTGCTCCTGTCAAAACAATGTGGTATTTGCTCATAATACCTAGATTCAGGCGCATGTACAGTAGTCAAGAGTTTGTCAAGGACTTCACATGGCATGTTGATAGAAGGCTTGAAGAAGGGATTGAAGATGACAAGATTCGACACCCCTCAAATTCTCCTCAATGGAAAAAGATTGATGATGATTTTCCTGAATTTGGGGAAAAACCAAGAAACCTATGCCTTGTATTGGCTACAGATGGTATGAACCCACATGGCTTGCAAAGGAGCTCACATAGTACATGGTCGGTGATTTTGATGATCTACAATCTACCCCCATCGCGATGCATGAAGCGAGAGCATATAATGATGCTTATACTCATTTATGGGCTGAAACAACCTGGAAATGATATAGATGTCTACTTGGCTCCTTTAATTGAGGATTTGAAGGTGTTATGGGAGACTGGTATTGAAGTATATGACGGGTTCAGAAAAGAAAGTTTCAATCTCAGAGTCATGTTATTTTTAACAATCAATGATTTTCCGGCAAGAGCTAATCTCAAGAGATATGGCGTACATGGCCAATGTGGATGCCCCATATTTGTCAAGAGTACAAATCAATATCGATTGCCACACTCTCAGAAATAAGCATTCCAAGGGCATCGGAGATGCTGAAGCGGAAACATCGATATCGTCGGTGGAAGAAAGCTTTCAATGGGAAAATAGAAGAAGGTCGAGCTCCTAAGTGCTTAACTGGTGAAGACATTTTTGAGAATGTAAAATACTTAGATATCAAATTTGGAAAGACTTTTGCAGGTGGCCTTGCAAAAACTGAGTGGAAAAAAAGGTCAATTTTCTTTGAGTTGCAGTATTAGAAGTCCTTACAAGTTAGACATTTTCTCGATATTATGCATATTGAGAAAAATGTATTTGATAGTGTCATTGGTACACTTCTAAATGTGCCCAGAAAGACAAAAGATGGCGTAAAATCAAGGTTAGACTTGGCTGCATTGAAGATAAGAGGTAAAATTGGCACCAACAAAGAAGGAAAAACGTACTTATTTGCCTCCAACAGCTCACACTCTATCTAGGAAAGAATAAATTGCTTTATGTGAGTTTCTTAATGGAGTGAAAGTTCCAGAAGAGTATTCTTCAAACATTAGCAGTCTTGTATCAATGAAGGACTTGAAGCTAAAGCACATGAAGACTCATGATTGTCACTTAATCATGAATCATTTGCTACCAATTTCTATACGGGCCATTTTGCCAAAAAAAGGTAAGAGAAGCTATAACTAGATTGTTTTTCTTCTTCAAAGCAATGTAGAGCAATGTGTTTGATCCTGAACAATTGCCTGCACTTCAGAAACAAATTGTCATCACTTTGTGTGAGCTTGAGATGTATTTTTCACCTGCATTTTTTGTTATAATGACTCACCTACCTATTCATTGGGTAAGAGAGACACAACTATGTGGACCGGATTTTATGATCTATGTATCCGGCTGAGCATTATATGAAGGTATTGAAAGGTTACGTAAAAAATTGTAGTCGACCGGAAGGTTGCATTGTTGAACGGTACATAGTTGATGAAGCCATTACATTTTGCACACAATATCTGGCAGATTCTAACGTTGCAGAGCTTCCAAAGTCTCATGTTTTGGGAGGGAGAACAGAAGGAGAAAGCGTAATTGGAAAGCAATTAGTTAGCGTTCCTTGCACACAAACGGAGCAGGGACATCTATATGTGCTCCGCAACACAGATGAGGTTGACCCATATGTTGAAGAGCACAAGGACTAACTTAGGAGATTAAATCCAAATAAAAATGAGAGTTGGATTTCAAGAGAGCATAACAAGAGTTTCATCGATTGGTTCCGAAAGCATATTGAAGAGAAACAGAAAGAGAATCCACTTTCTGTTTCAGATAAATTGACACGGTTGTCGATAGGTCCGAGCAGACTAGTATTTTGTTATTCAGGTTATCGTATAAATGGTCGCACATTCTATACAAAAGACCAAGATGAACGAAGTACAACTTAGAATAGTGGGGTGAGTCTTGTAGCTCAAGCAATGCATATCTCAAGTGCGAAAGATAATAACCCTATCTATGTCGATTTATCATATTATGGGGTGATTAAACGTATATAGGAGCTGGATTATAGTTGGTTTCGGGTGCCTGTATTTGGGTGTAGGTGGCTTGAAACTTACTAGCATGAAACTTCAGGAGTTACTTGAGTAGAGTGTGGGTATGGGATGATGATGGGAACATTAATTACAACCCACCCTCACCATATGAGATACCTCAAGCTGATTGGACGGCATTTTTAGATGTTCACCTAAGTGAAGAGTTCCAGGTAGTCATTTTAATTTACGATTTCATTTGTTGGTTATTGCGTTTATATTTAACTAATACATTGACTAGTGCTTTAATTATCTAATAAACAGAAAAAAAGTAGGGAAAATCAGGAAAGAGCAAAGGAATCTGAATATCCTTATAGAAAATCACATCTTGGACATGCTCTTGTGGAGAAAATTGAGCTACGTAGTTCATTTAATAGTGAATCCTTACAATATTTTTAATAAAAATTCCTTGTTAATAAATATATATTTTTTAATCAAAATATAGATGAAGAAAAGAAAGGAAGCGGGGTTTGATTGCACAGAGGTGACACGAGCACTCGTTTGGAGGATTGTGCATTTCGATAAAAAGAATGAGATTGATAATGTCAATGTTAGAAGAGTAGTGAATGAAATGGTGAGTTATTTGCAATTTTAGCTCTATAATGTGTTGTATGTTTGTTTTGAAATACTTTTGAAAGAGCAAAGTTCACTAAGTTTTTTTATTTTTTAAATGTATTATTTCAGGAGAGCATTTCACAAGAGAGTTCTAGCCATAGTGGGAACGAGAGGAGCCGGAATAATCTATTGGCTAAAACTCTTAAAAAGAAGGAGCATCCGGGTAGCGTTAGGGGTGTTGACTTTGGGGTGTCACAAAGAAAGTACTTTATGGATCCAAAGCCTTCTAAAGAGATGGAGATGGAAAGCTTGAGAAGCATGGTGAAGGGCCTCGAATCACTATCCTCCTTGCAACGCGGGGTTGACGAGTTGCGGGAGTCTAGGTCGCGTCAGCCACATGAAGATGATGCGATTTCTTTGAAAGATAGCTGCCCAAAACCAGTTAAGATGATTCCTGAGGTAATGATCTGAACTTGTTTAGTGATCATGTAACTTGCAACTCTCCATTTTTGTAAAACACACAAAACTTTCTAATATAATGGTATATATATGTAGGTTAAGGCGCCATGTCAATTAGCACTTTAATTTCATTACCGTCATGTCGTGTGGTGGCTAAAGGACTTATGTTCAATCGACCATCGGATAGAACACTTCACAACTGTCCATTACCCACCAACCTTGTGAAAGTTTGCATTAACACTGCAATTGAGGAGGATACACCCCTACCAATCCCTCTCGATGATGAAGTGCTCACCATTTCTGATGTTTTAGGTACCTATGTTGCTTGGCCTATGAGTTTTGTCATTGTCACTGATGCATCAGTATGTAATTAATAGTAAGCTATTAATAAATTATAATAATTGCTTAAGGTTGCTAAATATACTTTGGTGTGTAACATTCACGTTTTGTTTTCTTTGCTTAAATAGTCTCTTGGACAATCCAAATCATTTGGAAACCATAAATCAGGGACGTCCAAGCACTCAGCTGTCAAACCAAGACCTCCAGTCTCCAAGTCTGCACGTGAAGGTGACAAATGTGAAGACCTTTTACTAGGTGGACTCCCTAGGGATCTTTTATTTCTTAGAAAGTACATGAAAAGGATGTCTATTGATGACCAGATCACTATAGACTTCGACAAAAGAATTATGAATATTGAATTCCAAGAGTATATTGGGAGTGAGGGGATCTGTCACCTTTTGCATCAAGGAAACATAGGAGCCTCTCTCATTTCAGTGTACATCAAGTAAGTTTTTTAATTATTTTATTGCATCTGAACTATGATTATTTTCGCTACTCGAAATTTATTTTATGTTTAATTTAGGTTTTTGTGGGTTAATTACGTGGTCCCCGAAGGGAAAGAAAGTCTTTTCGGGTTCCTTAGCCCACGTGCTATATCTGCGGGATCAGGTACTCAGCAAATTGAACAAGTGCAGTTCATAGAAATGCTATGACAGAGAGCGCATAGATGAATAAGTTATTTCTGGCACCTTACAACACCGGGTGAGCTATTAAAGACCCAACTTCAATTTGTAAAACTTGTTACGCAAAACAAATTATGAACTTATCATTTGAATTCTTTTTTAGGGGACATTGGTTGTTGCTTGTGATTGATCCATTCAAGAGGTCGTTTACTATCTGGATTTTTTGCATGGTGATCCGGATAACCGATTTGACATGAAAGAAAAAATCAATCAGTAAGTTTTTCATTTAATCAATGTATCCATTATGTTTAATATTATTTTTAAAGTGTATATACCTTCCTAGATTTCAGATATTTGCTTGTTTTTGACATATTTCCTTGTTTTTTATATTTTTTTACAGGACTGTGTTCATATTTTGTGCAAATCACAACAACCAATTCAAAAAATCCAAAAACAAGACCTGTAAATTGATTAAAATAAAGGTTAGTGTTTTCTAGTTTCAAGAGATTATTGGTATAAAAGTTAGTGTTCTAATACAGCTTTGATTACTTTTGTAGTGCCCCCGACAGACGTAGATTGTGGCTTCTTTGTTATGAGATTAATGAAGGAGATTATTAGCCACGGAGAATCTACAATCCCAATAGCGGTATGCATAATCCTAATACTCAATTTTTTTCCCTTTCGAAGTTATTAAACCTTTGGTAGGTAACTCAAACGTCATTTGGTTTTGTAATCTCTATCTTGCAGTACTTTCATAATTGTCAATGCTCCTTCTACACTCAAGTGCAAATTGATGAAGTACGCAGCGAAGTGGCACAATATATTATCGAATGCGATTAAAAATTGGGTAATATATTTTTTGTAAATTGTGACTTGTTGTAAATTGTGATTTGATTTGTTGTATTTCAATTGTGATTAATTTAATTAGTTGATTGTAAACACATGATCATTTGTTGGAGATTATAAAATTTTGTTGTTGGAGGAAAGAATTGGTTATATTGAAGTTTTCGGTTTTTGTTGTTTCTGTTGAATTTGTGTACTGTGCTGGATTGTTGTGTTGGTTTATTGAATTTTGATCTTGTACAGCAAGGTTGCAAACGAATAGGGTGAAAAAAATACTCCTTATTACAGCGGTTATAACTATAACCGCGGTAATAGGGTCCCCTATTACAGCGGTTATAACTGTAATCATTGTAATAGGCATCCCTATTACAGCGGTTACAATTATAACCACTGTAATAGGCCCAAACCCTATTACAGCGGTTAAAACCGCTGGAATGGGTAAAAAAAAAAAAACGGCTGAAATAGGCGTTATTTGTAGTAGTGAAGGATAGAACCCACAAACTATTCTCAATAGCAAGCTTAATCACACTCAGTGCCACAATTTTTATCGCCATGGTCATTTCAAGCTGAACAAGCATATTTATTGTCCATTGCACAGAGGCCGCAAGATATAACAAAGTAATATTAGAATAGAAAATGAAATTTGGTCTTTATTACAACTGTAGGCAACGGGGACACCAACAGGTAATATGGTTTTATCCTCTTATTGCCAACCTTCTAGGAGAATAGGGAGGATGAAACCACATCACGAACAACCTCGAGGGGCATGAGTTGATAGCAAAGACAAAAACATTCTGCTGTAAAAATTGATGGTGTGGAGTCTGTAGATGACAACATCAACATTGATATGTCACGTGGTCAGAGAAGATGATGCGTCAACAATCTCTTCATTAGAGGTAAATGATGTTTTGAATTCTTGTTCCAAAGAAGACAATATGTTATAACAATTTATCTAATATATTGACTTCATTAAAAAAATCGATGAAAATGTTTGACATATTACTAAGAGCAGTTGCACTCCAAATATACCACCACAAATGAAAAGGTGAAGTGTTTAAAAATTTATCTCTGATAATATATAAACAATGAATTTTAATTTGCTTAGCTCAATAGGGTAGAGAGGTAAAAATATAAAAAGAACAATATAAAAGAAAAGACATGCACACACCATTAAATGATTTTTCTTTATAAGTTCGATTACTATTGTGTAATTGATCTCAATTAATAAGCTAATGCGAGTGCAGAGAGAAAATAATGTTAAAAACAAGAACTAAAATAAGTTGTGAAATTCTAATAAATAAATAAATATAAACTTTTAGATGCTATTGAGCGGTATTCAATATTTTCCTTTATTTTGTAATGATACAAAACTTGTAATTTTTCGCTATCTAAAATTCTTATAAAAATGAAAATTAAATGAGTGCATTTTTAAGGAGGTTCTCTAGAACAAGGGAACAAAATTAAAATTTACTTATTTACGTTAGAGGAGAAAATTGGCTCGGTTAGTCCAGAATATATATAGAATGAGCAAAGTTTATATTTTCAGTCATATACTAGATGGATTATAATTTGAGCAAGCAGATTTTTTATATTATTATATTTTATATTTAGTTGCAGAATTTATGTAGATGTGAAGGGCACATACAGTGTATCAGGGACACTACAGTTCAATGGATGAAAACTCAAGAAAAATAAGAACAAAAGGTAAAGAAAGCAATATAGACGTTGCAGAGATTTATTGGTGGTGACCGAAAACAAGAAGAAAAAAAAACCACCTCCAATTTGGCTTCAATTAACTTTTGTGCAAGTCATTTTATCAATTACAATTTGAGTTATCCAACTTATAATAGTAGGGCTAGATAAAACCCTATTTAATTAGGAAACACAATCCTAATAAATTAAGGGACATGTCCAATCGCACTAGGAAACTACCAAAAACGAACAACTGCCAAAAATACGCTCTTGCCTGGAACTTGCTCGTGCTACCCCAATTGCTTCCCGAAATACGCCGTGTTCCAGTCACCGATATCGATGTCGCAGGAAAAAAATCGATCGTTGCGGCGTTAATGATTATCGTGTTGTTCTGTCGTGATGCTACGACAATCTGACGTCTAATGGCCCAGTTTTTCTTGTTCTTAACCCATTTCTCTAGCTCATGACTTTGTTCTTTGTTAGGACACCTTTTTCAGATGATTTTGATGATATTAGGCCCCTTTTTAGACCCCACCATTGAAATTTAATATTTTTATAGGAATCAAATTGTAAGGATTGGTTTCTAGGTAAGGTAACTCAATTCCAGGCGACTAGCAGAAGTTAAGGCAAGTCATGTTTATCAACCTAACTTAAATGCTAAGGTGACTGTCAGAGTAGACAACTATTTATGCTGAAGATCAAGAGGCCGGGCCAAGACAACTAAGCAGATGAGTGAAGACGTTGCAAATTTTTATTGGTCAAATACATCCATTTAATCCAGTACTGAAAACTTTATATAATCCAAGAGAAAAAGGGATCAATTCTATTATGCAAAGGATCAATTGGTGAAGACTAAAGACAACTATTTCATTGATCAATGTAGGTGAATCCAAAACAGAAGTCCAAAATCCTCTAAGTCCAAAACAGTCAACTCACTCAGCAAATAGACATATTCTTTCATAGATAGTCTGAGTGTTAGAGATAAGAAAGACTCTGTAAAAACAACAATGAGAGAGTGTTGAACATTGTGTAGGCTAGCACTTAGAGTTAGTATTGAGCTTTGTGTAGGCTAATACTTCGGAGGCGACTCTTGTCTAGGGTGCAGCAGAACTGATTGAAGTTTGTGTAGCTTGATTAGTTAAGGAGAATGGTAGAATATGGCTTTGTATACACATATGAAAATATCTAGTGGATTAACTCCTGAGTGGAGTAAAGTGGATGTATAAGGTTCACATAAATCTTGAAACCACTATAAAAATTTATGTTCTTTACTTTCTGCCTTTACTTATTTCATATTGCAAGCATTGCATGTTTAAGGCATTAAAGAACAAGCTGACTAAAAGTTTTCAAAAGAAGATATATTCCCGTTGTGCTCACTCTTAGTTAACTTAACTTAGTCAACTAGACACCTTCAACATTGATTGTATTAAGTTGAAGAGCCAAGTCGACTCATATCATTGTCAGTTCATCAAGATTGTCTCTGCAAATTGGGTTTATCCAAGGCATTTAAAGATTTCTAGAAAAAGCAAAAAGGTTTATTCACATCCCCACCCCACCCCCGCGCCGCCCTACTCCTAGACCCTCTTTATTCTACTTAGGACCAACATTCTTGATTCGGGTCCATTAACCCAATAATATCTCACTTGGAAATTGAATAAAAAAAATTAACATAACTTGAACAAATACCTTCACTTCTCTCACGTGAATACTGAGCTAGATAAAACATCTCCAAAATCAATGGAGAGTAATTGAGACAGATCTCTATCTGCCTTAGTATCCCCACTTGGCAGATTATCACTTTTTCTAGACATTTTACAATGTTCCCCTTTTTAGACCTTTCATCACTACTCTATTTCCCTTGATGATCACTCACGATCCACCAATTAATATTATGGTATATCCTTCTTGTTCTAGCTAACCCACAATTATAAGGTCCCTCCTAATACCCGGAACAAGTCTCATATCTTTCAACATAAGTTGCACTCCCTTGGGACCCTCAATATGAGCCTCACCCTTACCCACTTCATCCAACAAGGCTACTTATCCCCTCAGACAAACCTTTTTTAACTCACAAAAAACATTCTCTTTGACGGTGTAGAGAAATTAGATGCCCTCAGTCCAAAGTCCAAGTACCCCTTGGACTTAGGTACAACGTACCAAAGTATAGGCATCCTCATCTGCCAGGGTGCATGTTGATTCGTCATCCTGCTTTTGATTCTTCTCCCTAATTGTCTACTTGCACTAATTTTGGTAGTGCTCCTTCTGGCCACAATTAAAGAAACCTATATTTTGTTTGCAATTCCCCTGGGTTCCCGTTTAACTGAAGCTTTAAACTATTGTCCTCGGTTAGACTGTTTACCACTATTACTATAGCGCTCTGACTATCATATAGACACGATAGTATGCTTAGATCCTAGATCTCATCATCAAACGTGATTTTAATCGAACTAAACTAAGTTAGAATCCCGTTAAACTCATTTGTGCAATATGTCACATAACCACCCTCTCCCATCCTCAAGCTGAACAAATCGGCACATCAAATATACCTTGTTCAAGGTGGGTGGGTTCTGTTATATATTTGGCAGCGCCCACATTAGATTTGTTGGCATCTTTTTTACGATTAAGTTGAACGCAACATTCCTCGCTAACGTCAGACGAATCACCTCCTAAGCTTGACGGTCTAGTAACACCCAATTTGCCTCTATCATCTTTTCTGACTCCTTTCCTAACAAAGGTTCATGCAGCTTCTTTCGATACAGATGATCCTCAGTCTGCATCTTGCAAAACTCGAAATCCCTACTATCAAACCGATCAATCTTCACATTTCCCTTATCATTATCCATTACTCCCACTCGAAAAAATTCACAGCTAAAACTTAACTTTCATTTACACTCATAGCTAGATTTAGGACTTGAATCTAAAACCTAGGCTCTTGGTACTAGTTATTAGGGACTCGATGGTTCAATGGGTAAAACTCGAGAAAAATAAGAACAAAACGAAAGTAATAAAGAAGATACAAAGATTTTTCTAGTAGAAACTCAAAACAAGGAAAAAAAAGCACCTCCAAACTAGATTGTATTAACTTTTAATCAAGCGATTCATCAGTAACAAGTTGAGTCCTACTATTGACAATAGTAAAGCAACCTATAAAACTAGGATACAAAATCCTAATACACTTGAGAATAAATCCTATTGCACTAAGAAACTACAAAAAATGGAAAATTGCACAAAAGAATGTCATCCCTGAACTACCGCATGCTGGACGCCACGACAATTTGGAGTCCACTGGACCATTCTTTTCACGTTCTTGACACGTTTCTTCAGGTCTTGACTTCCTTTGATCTGACTCTACTAACCCCAAAATTGTGTAATTTATGGAGTTTACATTAAATGCATCCTGTATCATTAAAAGTATTTGTGTTAAAATGCTGAATGGATGAGTTTTGTAGTCGGTTATCATGTGGATTCTACCGGCCCTCATAATTTAATGGGCCCTAAAAATTCAACAGTCTAATATAACTTGACGAGCCCAAATCAGAGAGTAGAAAATTCGATACATTGCCAAACAGAGATAGGCTTGGCAATGGGTAGGTCAAAAATTGGGTTTGTTTTTGGTCTATATGGGTCTGGATCTAGGCTTAGATCCAATTCTTTTTTTTCAACTATTTTTATATAAGTATGTATTAAAATATATATGTATTTATGAAATTTGATTATTAAAATATATATGTATTTATGAAATTTGAATATAGATAAATATATATGTATGTATATATATAAAATCTGTAGATGTGGTTTTAATAAAATGACAATTATTAGCTTATACATGTAAATATATAAAATATGTTACATATAAACTTTTTTCTTTTTAGATGTTATATATTTAATCTAAATATATATAATCTTTATATATATATATATATATATATATATAACCTGTTATAAAATCTATATAACCTTTTATATACACACATATATATATAAAAGTTGTCATATATAACATGTTTATTTTATTTATTTTTTAATCGAACCTGTTATTTATATACATAAATATTCAAACCTGTTATTTATATAAATATATATATATATATACACTAGTCATATATATATATATATATATATATATATATCTATATATATATATAGGACTGTAAATATCTCTAGATTGCATCCAAAATGGCAACATTTATTTAAATAAAGGGAACGAATTCTAAAAATCACCATTTAACTCTAAATTTGCCTATACAAATTAAATAAGTAAAAATATATCAAGTAACAGACCGCATCTAATACAAATATATGACAAGTCACATAAATTGACATTAGAGGGTTCCTAGCTTTTGTCTTCAGAAATATGCGTTTCATTTACTTTTCCTCGCAATTTACGACACAAGCGATTTTCTATAAGTATTTCATATATTTAGTTATAGTATTTTTAAATCTTGTGTAACATATTTCAATTTATTTTGTGTTAACATTGGTAAGTTAAGTGAGAAATTTCAAGATATATGTTAGTTATGATTTGTCATTAGAGAACAGAAGATGTTAATTTTTTGATGTTTTTGAGATTATTTTTTAATTTATATATTAGATCTTAATTACTTATAGTTTTAAAAAGAGAATAAATTCTGGCCTACCTGGGCTCGGATCGAAGCTCGTACTAATTTTCAAGCTGAGCTCGTACAAATTCAAACCTTGGTGATGAAAGCTCGTAAAATATCAAGTTGAGCGTGAGCCTGACCAGGCTCGGTTCGCTCGGCTTGATTGACAGGCCAATACATACATATATATATATAGGGTCAAGATCGAATACATACCCTATCTTAGATCAGATATAAGATCCAATCTACACCATTGGATCCATTAAATCCAACAGTCCAAAACGAAAGCAAAAAACAGGTGGAAAAATTGATTCCAATTGGATCAGGGGTATAATAGTCAAAAAGGAAGCAAAAAAGGGCACAGAATCTCCCCTAAAATCTCTCAAATTGATACGCACAACATCTCCCCTACAATCTCTCAACTTGTTGCCAAAATTAACACATTATCTTCTAATAATAATGATAATAATTACTCTTCCCTCTCATCTTCAAAACCCTATATTCTTTACGAAGTCTGTAATTCACGATAGTTATTCTTTCAAATATGCAGGGTTCGTATGTTGTATTCAACACAAAACCGCTTGTAGCTCCAATTCACCCCAATAATTGTTGTTATCATAGTAAAGATAATAATTGTAATTTTGTATTAGCAGCTACAACTCCTCTGCTCAATAAGGTTTAGTCAAATAAACTCATTACTTTGTTGGTTATATGATACTGTATACTGGGTTATAAGATAGTGTATAATGATTTATAAGATTGTAACTGTATGATGTATACACACACTGTATAATTGGTTATAAGATACTGTATAATGTGTTATAATATACTGTATAGTGGTTTATAAGAAACTATATAATGGTTTGAAATCACTAATTGTATGTCACTAATCACACACTGTATATTACCATTGTATTTACTGTATATTTGTTTATTAGCTATTGCATAATGGATTAATTAGTTATTATATAATGTTTATTAGATATTGTATTCACTGTATAATGGGTTATATGATACTATATATTGGTTTATATGATACTGTATACTGGGTTATAAGATACTGTATAATGGTTTATAAGATTGTAACTGTATGATGTATAAACACACATTGTATAATGGATTATAAGATACTGTATAATGTGTTATAACATACTGTATAGTTGTTTATAAGATACTGTAGAATGGATTGAAATCACTAATTGTATGTCACTAATCACACACTGTATATCACCGTTCTAGTTACTGTATAATGGTTTATAAGCTACTGTATAATGTGTTATAAGCCACTGTATGATGGTTTAAAATCACTAATTGTGATGTATGTATATATACACAAGATAATCAACAGAGAACGACGAGCCATTTATAGATTGAGTGAATATATATACGCAAAATCACAAAAAAATTCAAGAATCCATCAGAATATATCAAACATAATAAAGATTTGAGGTAATCAAACTTCATTTTTTATCTGCGTACTACATTACTATATTTTCCTCATCTCAAAGCTATTGTACATAAATAGCAGCTCTAAACTGGATTTTCCTTGAATTATCTTTTTATGTTGCTACTAGCACGCCGACTTATAAATTAAAATCAAGATTGACAGCAGAAAACTACATTTTCTCAAAATCAAGCCCCGAAATTGATTCTTAACTGTTATCATCTTCAAGAATTCCTCCACCAAATAAACAAAAATAAAATGATATCTTATAAAGAAATTTTGAATTAGAATCAAATTGATATCTTATAATGAAATAAACAAAATTTCACTCATTAGATTGGAAGGAATAATTAAAAACGGAAGAGGAATCTGTTATTGCGTATAATAAGGGATTTGATTTTGATCCTGCATGTTATTTGAATGAGTTTGTTAGACCTATTGACTAAAATGCCCCTATTATCATTAAATTAAATATTAAAACCGAAATAATGGCTTTAATTATGGACCTTGGGATCAAATGCTTTACATGGTCTAGATTGGGTCTTATATCTTACCTAAAGTATAGGGATGTATTTGATCCATACCCTATATATATATATATATATATATATATATATAAGGATTTAAGAAGAAGAGAGAGGAGGAAGGATGGACGACGCTGGTGAGAAGATGAGTGGCAGAGGATGGCCGCCGCCACCGGATAAATATGTACAGATTATACATATATATATAAATTATTTTTTAATTTATATATTAGATCTTAATTACTTATAGTTTTAAAAAGAGAATAAATTCGGACCAGATTGGGCTTGGCTCCAAGCTCGAACTAATTTGCAAGCCGAGCTCGAGCTTTGAAAAAAAAAAGCTCGTACAAATTCAAACATTGGTGATGAAAGCTCGTACAATAAGGATTTAAAAAGAAGAGAGAGGAGGAAAGATGGGTGGCGCCTGAGAGAGGAGTGGCAACGACGATGATGGCGGAGCCACCCACGCCGCCGGATAAATATGTACAGATTATATATATATATATATATATATATATATATACACACACACACTATAAGGAATTTGAAAATCTGAAGAAGAAGAAGGAAGGATGGGCGGCCGCGGAGAAAGGAGGAGTGGCGACTGACGATGGTGGTGGAGGGCCGTGCCGCCGAATATATATATATATATATATTATTGAAAATTTGAAGAAGTAGAAGAATTTGAAGAAGAAGAAGAAGAATTTGAAGAAGAAGAAGAAGAAGAATTTTAAGAAGAATTTGAAGAAGAAGAAGAAGAAGAAGAATTTGAAGAAGAAGAAGAAGAAGAATTTGAAGAAGAAGAAGAAGAAGAATTTGAAGAAGAAGAAGAAGAAGAAGAATTTGAAGAAGAAGGAGAAGAAGAATTTGAAGAAGAAGAAGAAGAAGAAAAAGAAGAATTTGAAGAAGAAGAATTTTAAGAAGAAGAAGAAGAAGTAAGAATTTTAAGAAGAAGAATTTTAAGAAGAAGAAGAAGAAGAATTTTAAGAAGAAGAAGAATTTGAAGAAGAAGAAGAAGAATTTGAAGAAGAAGAAGAAGAATTTGAAGATGAAGAAGAAGAAGAAGAAGAAGAAGAAGAAGAAGAATTTGAAGAGGGAGAACAAGAAGAGGGAGAAGACGAAGAAGAGAGACGAGGAAGGACGGGCGGGCCGGAGAGAGGAGAAGTGGCGACCGATGATGAAGACGGAGGCCGCGGCCAGCAACGGCGGCAGCTGGCTGCAGCGGTGCCTGAAGGAGGTAAGGTGTGGGGTGTTTGGTGAGATTAGGTTTTGTTGAGGTAAGGAGTTATAAATATAATAGGTTATAATTTGCGCTTTGAAATTTTGGGCCTAGATTAATGTTTTGGGTCTGGGTCTTGGTCTAGACCCAAAGGTCTGGGTCTGGGTATAGATCTGGGTAAGACCTACCTATTGTCAGGCCTAAATAGAGAGACATACATGGAACATTTTGCCAATTGGATATTGGTAACGATTCTCAGAGCAGACTAAGATGTGTTTATATGTATATAGCGGGAAATTTCACACTACCAAAGTAGGTAATACCCAAATGTATTTGTCAACTACTGAATATGCACATGATGATGTCATAAAGTGAAATAATCACCTCATCATGTATGATTCAGCAGTTTAAAACTCACTTGTACACATATCCACTTGGGTAGCATCTCATTTCCCATATATAGCGCAGATTTTAGTTCATGTTATCATCTTCAATATGTATTTATATGTCAAGATGTGTATAGTAAATTTCTAATAATTCAATATGTATATATATGTCAAGATGTCTATAGTAAATCTCTAAAAAATACATATTTCTAGGGCATCCCGAATCATGCATGTAATGACATCTTAAGTAACGCCTTTCATATCCCCACTAACTCTTTTCCTATATCTTTTTTATACCCAAAACGATTTAGAATCTGTTTGTAGCATTGACCACTTTTTTATATGTTTTGACTCTAGTTTGTTAAATGCTACATCGAATGGAAAATAACAAATGATTTGACTTGCCTGTTTGCAAAAACTAATATTAATTACGTTTAAACTCCAGACCTTTTTAAATTCAAAACGAATGGGATATTCTAAATATCTAACACGATAAATTCGGGTTGTTAGTCATAATCTTGAGCCATAAACACTTTATCCATCTCCATAAAAAAAAGGAGAGCCACAACTTGTGGCAGTTTGAATTCGAACTCATGACCTTTCACATAAAGCGAGAGATGGATATCACCTTTCAAGAGCACTCGTGACACGTTTGTTATGAGCCACTCTAAATTTGAGCAAAAGATAGTTAGAATCTAGAAGCTATGTGTAAGGTGCTTTTGACCTATATAAGTAGAAGTTTTAAACTCCTACACCCTTTTAGGCATTAAAAAATACGAGGAAGTTCAAATTACAACCATATTACCAAACCCTAATAATCAATTTATTCTTACTTATCAATTCTTTTTCCTAACATCCCTGACTGTTACTTCTTCGTCACTTTTCTTGTTCATCGGAAATCGAAGTAACATAGAGCATGCGTTCTATTAGTTTACTTTATATTTTAATTTTTCAGAACAAATTGATGGTCATAAAATGTAAAGTTAAAAAGGTAAAGGCTATGTTTGGATGTGTTTTTATTTTATTTTTAACCTTTATTTGTTAAAATGTAAGGAAAAATGAGTTTTCTGATTTTTGTATAAAAATATAGGCATGTTTGTTTGTATTTTTAAAAATAATTAAAATTGATGATTTGTTGATGTGTGAAATGATTGATTTAGTTAAAAGTAATGATTATTTGAATACTATAGATACTATTATATTAATTAAGTATATTTATAAGCAAAAATGATAAAAATTGACCCCAAAAAAGGCATTATAAATAATCAAAATAGATCTTAATACGTGCACAAGACTACGAATTGTTGCCGGAAGTACAATGTTTTTGAAGGAGATATGAGAGGAAGAATAATGTAAGTGTGATATGGTAAAGTGAAACGTATAATTATTGGAGAATATGAAAGTGAAAAATGAAAATAAATGTATTTTTAATTGACAATGATGTAAAGTGTGTATTTTCATTTTCAAATGTAAATAAAAATAAAAATAGGGCTTTGAAAACACAAACAAACAAAGCCCCCCCCCCCCCCCCCCCCCCCCCCCCCCCCCCACCAGTAGGTGGTGTGGCACTGTGCCCCCTATCCTATTGACTTGTGCACCCGACACCCTCATCTCCAGTGTCGGGTGCACTTAATTAACCCCCTCCGACAGAAAATTAAGGAGTATTCCTCAATTTTTCGATTAAGGGAAAAATCGTCACTCAGGGGTTAAAGGCTCTATACACTATAGGATAGGGCGATTTTCGCTAAAAGTTAATGTATGAATTTGAAATTAAAATTTTATAATTTTTAATGTTTCTTTTTATATTTTTAGTTAAAAAAATATGGATCATGCCATACAAAAAAGATCTTGAAAACTAATGAAAAATATTTAAAAAAAGAACCAAAAAAGTGAAGGGAAATTTGAAAAATTAATGAATTTTTTTAAAAAATATGCTAAAAAAATCCCAAAAAAGTTCAGAAAATAGAGATTAATTAGAAAAAATATCATAAAAATTCAAAAATTAAATCAGAAAGAATTAGAAAAAATTCCGAAAAACTAGAAAAAAAAATAGCATTCATGAAAAAAATGAAAGTTGTCATGTTTCAAGTTTTCATTTTGTTTTGTTTTAATGAATTTTTTTTTGCACTTTTTAGTATTTTTCGGATTTATTTTCTAATTCTTTCTGATTTAGTTTTTGAATTTTACTGATATTTTTCCTAACTTTTCCAATTAATCTCTATTTTCTGAACTTTCTTCGAATTTTTCAGCATTTTTAAAAAAATCCTTATTTTTTTCGAATTTCTCTTCATTTTTCAGGTTCTTTTTTGAAAATATTTTTCATAAGTTTTCAAGTTTCTTCTTTTCTTTTTTCTTTTTTTTTTGTATGGCATTTTTTAAACTAAAAATATAAAAAAGGAACATTAAATATTATAAAAATTTAAATTCAAATATCAAGTTGTAACGAAATCCCCCTTATCTTATGGTGTATATATAGACCACTTTGCCCTTTGAGTGACGACTTTACCGTTAATGTGGCATGTATCTTGCACATGCGCCGGAAAATTGCGGAATATTTCTCAATATTCTGTCAGAGGGGGTTAAGTGCACTCGACACCAAAGATGAGGGTTCGATCGTACAAGTTCATAGAACATGCTGAAAAATACTACATCACCTATCGGCAGGGTTTTTACTATTATTCCAAAAATTAAAGAATTATGATTTAATTTGATCACAAATTGATAATGATTTGATTGAACGTTGGACATTCGTCTCTTCAAAAAATAAATAATTCTAGAGATTTAAAACAAGCGACATTTATCTTTTTGTTTACATGAAGACATTTATATGAACGAAACCATGCATACCATAAAAATATGGCCCAGAGCGGTAATCATAACCTCGTGGAATTGGAAGTGAAACTGTGGGCGGATATGAAGGCAGGTTAATGAGAAAGTGACACGTGCAAGGCATTCGTGGGAGTGGCAGCGGAGTTTTAGTATAGTTTGCAGAAAACAAGGAAAATTGTTAACTAGTTCTGAGGTTTCACTAACTTTTTAGTTGAGCTGAGAGAAAAAGGTATTGGATTTGGCCCTTCCTCCTCCACCAAAAAATATCCCAACAGTTTTTGTGAACATTCTAATCCCTCCCTTCTTTTCTTTCTCTCTTTCCTCTTTCCTATACTTTGAGAGCTGATAACCTCCACCTCTTAAAAATTCTTTATTTCTTTCTGAGTGAATCACTAATTACAATGTCAAATTCTCCTACTTATAATAATAGAGCAAAAAGAAACCTTATCAAAAACTAGAAAACACAATCCTAATAAACTAGGGAACAAGTCTAAAGCACTAGGAAACCAAAAAGGAATAAAAAACTAGCCAAAAACACATCTACCCGAAACTGCCCATGCCTGCCATACGCCAAATGCCGCAGCGTTGTACTTGGGTGCTACGCATCCAGTCTGCTATCTGCGACAGAATGTTTTGCCTGCGATGTTGTGGTATCTCCTACTGGAATGCACATTTTTTGGCCCGTCTAACCCTTTTTTCTGTTAGATATTATTATTACTCTCCTAGTTAGATTAGTATTATTATTGTTTTCCTAATTAGAATAGTATTCTTATTACCTTATTTATCTTTTACCTTCTTTATAGTTTAGGATTTTTTTGTATTCTCTCTCTCTTGTAACTCTATAAATATGTTACTCAGTAATACAAGTTCTCCACGAGGTTTTCTCTAATCTAACATGGTATCAGAGTCATGACTTCGAGCCATGGTATCTCGATCTTTCGCTTCTGCCATCCTCAAGTCGTCGACCCCGTCCGATGCACCTTATCTAGTTTAGTTTAGTTTAGGATAATTTTTTTTTCTTTATCTTTGTTTATGTTGTCGCCGCTCACCCTTGGAAAAACAAGGACTTGGAGTCGCCGCCTTATTTAATGGTTTTCAGACGAAATTGCTCCATATTGAGAAGCATCTTCATCGAACCGCCGTCCTATTTAATGATTTTCAGACGAAACTATTCCACCTTGAGAAACGTATTCGTCAAAATCTCTCTACTAAGCATTCTTTATGCCCGGACTATCGTAACATCTTTTCTCGATTTTTAGTTCAGTCTCAATGTTCAAGACTTTTACGTTTCGACTGTGAGGGAGTGTTAGATATTATTATTGCTCTCCTAGTTATATTAGTATTATTATTGCTTTCCTAGTTAGAATAGTATTCTTATTACCTTATTTATCTTTTACCTTCTTTATAGTTTAGGATTTTCTTGTATTCTCTCTCTCTTGTAACTCTATAAATATGTTACTCAGTAATACAAGTTCTCCACGGGATTTTCTCTAATCTAACATTTTCACCTTGTTTTCACTTGTTTCGACATCATTTTGATCTTACTCCACTAACCCAACAATCTCCACTTGGAGACTAATCAAAAAGTAACTCGAACTCAACTTGAGGAAATATTCTAGTATCCTACCATGAGTGGATCCCCTGTTGATGTCACCTTCTTAGTCGCACAGTTAGACAATACCCAACATTAACCCATCTTGTGATGCTTCTGAAATCTTAGATAAATCAAAGTATAGTGGACTGTACACGTTGTAGTCCTGACATCTCAGGTAAAGAGGATTATCTCACACTACGTAACCCTTAGAATTCCAAGTTCGATATGTAACCAAAAGAGAGAGCCCGTCAAGTGGGAGGCACTAGGGTAGATGAATTGATGAGGCATGGAGATGTCTCGGTTTGATCTCCATTGATTTTTTGGGATGTTCCAACTAGATCGAGATAAACTTGAGAGAAATTGTGATCCTTGCTTAGATGACGAAAATCACTATCATTACAACATATTCATAGTAATCTAAGTTACTAGAGTTTCGACTGAACCAAAATTCTAGACTTGGTTCGAAAAAATTATGGAAGGATTTGACTCACGCAAAGACCATAAGTGGGACATGTCCATCACACAATCACTAGCATCTAGGTTTTCGTGACGACATTCCTAGACATCGAATCACAATCGATGAGAGTCTTGAATTGACCTCGGTGATAAATTCAAGACCTTAATTAATTATCTAAGTTATAACTATTTAAGAGTGAGGAAAATGTCTCATTGCTAGCTTACTAGTCAACCTAAGTGGTTGCACGCAAAACTTGATTGATATTTCTTTCTTATGAAAATTAATCCCAACTGGATTGGATTAACTCTTTAGTGTAATTAATTAAGTGAAATTAATTAATTTGAAGGAGATATTTATAAAGGGTGAACTAATTAATTATCTTGTGTAGATTAATTAATTAATTAAGTACTGATAAATTAATTATCTTAAGTACATAAATTAATTCTTAGCTGATTCCTTATTATTTAATTAAACTTTGGTGGAATAATTAAGTAAAAAATGGAAAGTCCAATTTAAATTAAGACTTGTGTGTGATTAATTAAAGTTGGATTAAGAAAGGAGATAGAAGAAGGAAAGTATTGGACTGAAGAGTCCAACCCTGATAAGATTAAGAAGGTTGTCTGCCTCCCTAAGGGACGGACGAACGCCTCTCTATGGTTATGCTTCAATAATTTTTGTTTCCTTCTCTCTTTTCTCTACTTCTGCATTAGAGTCTAAACATGAAATTCTCCTACCCATTTCTCCAAAAGCCAAAATACTTTGAGAATAGCTAGCACATGAATTAAAGTAAGAGGGTCAAATTCCTTTCTTTTCTTTTCTTTTTTGCTTAAGAGGTGCGACAATGAGAGCACTTGGTTTTATACGTAGGAAATGAAGAGGGACTGATTGATAAGAGGCATTTTTACGTGTTTTTAAGCCCCTTTGCATTTATGTTTTAGGTTCATTTATCGATTGATTTTGTCACTTGTGCGTTTAATTCGTGCATTAAGTGATTTCAGGCCTTAAGTGGATACAATCGAAGAAAAGGTGGAAAAATGACGTATAAAACAAGTTTAGGCCAAGATGTTTCACACCTCTACAACCAAACAAGCAAGAAATAAGCTGGAGTTAGCCAAAATCATGTTTTAGTACCATTTTCGCACACCTGGGTGCCAAATCAAAAACAACCTCCACGTTGGAACGCCATTTTGATATTTTTAGAGACAGAATTGGATAAAGTGTTCTTCTACAAAGGTTTAGATCTATGTCTTATCTTTACATGGCAACTTGAATCATCCAATTCGGAGATCTGTGGAGACGTTTATGAATAAAACACTTCCCTGCGCTGGAAAACACGAAAGTGGCAGCTCATGTTCTTGTTAGGTGGAAAACAAGAGAATGGTAGGTGCAAATTCTTGGTAGGTGGAAATTCTTGTTAGGTGGAAAACAAGAGAATGGTAGGTGCAAATTCTTGGTAGGTAGAAATTCTTGGTAGGAGGAAAGAAAGAGAAGGGTAGCTCAAATTCTTGGTAGGTGGATTTTTGGGTATTTAAAGGGGAGTGGGGAGCTCACTTGAGAAAAAAAAAATCATCCTTTGAGAGTGTGAGGGCGAAAATTCAGGGGTTTGGGGGAGCATTCTCTTGGTTTTGAGTCATCCTATCATCATACTTGAAGAGCTAAGAAGAGGAAAAGGAGGGATTCAAGCTTCCAATCAAGAATCGATCATCAATCCAAAATAAGGAGTTTCTTAGTTTGATATTCATCTTTATCTATGAGTAATTCTATGTTTTTATTGTTTTCCCAATTTCAATTATGAACTAATTTTCCCTTAACTAGGGCCATGTGAAGGCCAAAGTTATGAGTATATATATATATGATATTATTCTTCGTATTAATTCTACAATTGCTTTGTGTTTTGATTTTGTGCGTAATTACTTGCATATGTTTGATCGCCATATGTTTGTCATATTGCCTAACTTAATAGTTTGAAAGAATATAAGTTAGGGTTCAAAGAAATCATCACATCATCCGTAAAAAATAGGGAATTGCCCCTAGAGATAGGTAGAGATTCTCGGGTGCAGTTAGCCGGATTTATTCGGGGAAATTTCAGAACTTGAATGCATGATTATTGATTAAATTCTCGGATAGACATATTTAGAGAACTGTCAATTTATCATAGGATTATTACAGCCGAGACATCGGGTAGTAATTAATTAAGGAATTTTCACCAAAGCAATAGTAGTCTAATAATACGAAGAATAGTTCATATTTATATTAACAAGTGAATTTGGTTGAAGCATGTGCCTTAGTTGTTTTATCTCATAAGAATCTAAATCTATTTGCTAAGTCTCGTTTTCACATTTTTATTGTAAATTAATCACAATCTTTTAATTCAATTTTAATTGCTTTTAAATTCCTAGCTTTAAATAATCTTGTCTCTGTGGGATCGATAACTCGGACTTAAAGTCGACTTTATTACTACACACGACCAATCCACTTGCTGTTTAATACACGTAAGGATTTTTCGTGTCAAGTTTTTGGCGCCGTTGCCGGGGACTGATTTATTTTAGTTTCGGATTTTATTGCAATTTTTAGCTTTAATTTCTTTTGTCGTTTTATTATTTTCTATTATTCTTACTGTTATTTTCTATCTTTAAATTTCTGTTGGTTTGCTTCTTTGTTTCAAACAGGTTGATCTTTTGGTGAATGACTCGAGCCTCAGGAGAGGCTTTAGAGGAATTTGACCCTGAGATCGAGCGTACGCTTCGTGCAAACCAGAGAAATCGAGCTATGGCTGGCAACTTCCCTGATATGAATCTGCCCGAGAATAGAGAATGGTTGCAAAATCTGTTCCAAGCTATGCAACCGGCACTACCAGCACCACCTCCATGTGTTCGTGGTAATCAGCCAGCCCGTGTACACACTACGCCGGGGCCTGTTGTGGTCCCCAATTTTGCCACGCCGAACTTCCACATTCCACCTCACATGTTTAGCATGGTTCAGGCTGAACAATTTTATGGTGATCCGAAAGAGTCACCTCATGACCATCTAGAGCACTTTGAGAATGTGTTATCTACCATGCAATTCCACCCAAGAGATCTTGATGCCATCCGCCTCCGATTATTCCATTTTTCGCTTAAGGATAAAGGGACTTTGTGGTACAAGTAGTTGCCCCCACAATCCATTGAAACGTGGGAAGAGTTAGTCGAAGAGTTTCTCAACAAGTTCTTCCCTCCATCAAGGATTAACGAGTTAAGAAGCGAGATCAAGGGTTTTAAGCAAAAACGGGATGAATCGTTAGCATCAGCATGGGCAAGATACAAGAGTCTGCTTCGAAAGTGCCCCGATCACAACTATTCAAGAGACGAGCGAGTGCTACATTTCTTTAATGGAGTCCGGTCTCGGATTCGTCACAGACTTAATGCAGGAGCAGGCGGTGATCTTTTGGGTCTCGATAGCAGAACAGTGTGGGCTAAACTAGAGCAGATGGCACGGGATGATGAACTGTACCCTGAAGATGACGATGAGTTTCCTCTACAATCCCGAAGGGTTGCTGTTGCTCAAGAGATAGAACAAAATGTTAATCTAGAGGCAGAGCCAACCATTAGTGATGTGAACTATGTCGGAAATTCAAACAAGCCTCAATTGAGCTTCCACATGCCCGAGAATTTTCCGAAAAGGCCAAATCCCGCACAAAACTCACAACAAGGCATCTACCAAGCACCGAGGCCTCCGTTTTACAACAACCAAACTCAAAGGCCTGGAAATTTTAAGCCACAAGGTCAAGTTCCAAGACCTTCGACTGTCGAAGAAAGATTTGCGGCTCACATGCAAAAATCAGACGAATCATTCGCAGAGCTTCGATTGATGTTACAGGGTGTTATGACGGGAATGAAAGAGATGCAGCACCAATTTGCACAATTATCGGTTGATGCAGGTGGAGGAGCACCCGGGACACTGCCGAGTGATACAGAGAAAAACCCAAAAGAGCAATGTCATGCCATCGCTCTGAGAAGTGGCAAAGAATTGAAAAGTGCACCTCCCAAGCAGTCCAAGTCCGCACTTGAAGAGGACAATGTTCAAACTTTTGATAAACTTGAAAATTCAAATCTGTCTCCCAAGTACGTACTTGACCAGAACCAAGTACGTACTTCACACAGCTCAAGTACGTACTTGGGGCAGGATCAAGTCCGTACTTCACAGGCAGACAGGGCATCTTCTGAAACTTTGACTCCTTCTTTGTCTAATCCTATTGAAATACGTCTCCCTTTCCCCCTAGCACATAAAAAGAATAAGAAAGATATGGATAAGAGTTTTCTTAGGATTTTAGAAATTCTTCGAGAAGTTCGAATTAATATTCCTTTTATTGATGCGATTTTGCAGATGCCCAATTACATCAAGTTCTTCAAGGATATTCTATCCAATAAGCAGAAGTGGGAAGGCAATGGAACGGTGTGCTTGACTGAAGCATGCTCAGCAGTGGTGTTGAACAAGTTGCCATAGAAACTCAAGGATCCAGGGAGCCTCACAATTCCTTGCACTATTGGGCAACTCAAATTCGACCGAGTGCTATGTGATTTGGGCGCCAGCATAAATCTTCTTCCTTACTCGTTGTTCCAGAAATTGGATTTGGGGAATCCAAAGCCAACCTCGATGAGCCTCCAACTTGCAGATCGATCAATCAAACACCCGAAGGGAATCATAGAGGATGTCATCGTGCAAGTTGACAAGTTTTACTTCCCGGTGGACTTCGTGGTTCTGGAGATGGAAGAAGATGTTGAAGTTCCTCTCATCCTAGGAAGACCCTTCCTAGCCACAGGTAAAGCTATGATCGACATAGCCAATGGTAAGTTAACTTTGAATGTGGGTGAGGAAAGAGTTACTTTTGACGTATACAAGGTTATGAAGCATGTTGGTGATGATGCGTCATGTTTAAGAATAGATGCTTTTGATCCTTTGATTATTGAGCACTTTCAGGAAAACATCTCTGATGATCCACTTGAGGAATGCATAATGAACTCCACGGATGTTGAGTCGGCCAGTGATAAACAACTGGAAGTTGTTCATAGCTTAGAGAGGCGTGCACAATACCCCACGAAGAAATTTGAGAAGTTGGATAGCCCACTGTCTAGCCACTCCAAACCATCTATTGAAGAGCCACCAACTCTTGACCTAAAAACTCTACCCTCTCATCTTAAATCTGTTTATTTAAATGACGATGAAACCTTGCCACTCATCATTTCTTCTTCTCTTACAGATCAACAAGAAGCAAGGTTACTGGAGGTGTTGAGAGATCACAAAAAAGCCTTTGGATGGAAGATTGCTGATATCAAGGGGATCAGCCCAGCCATCTGCATGCATAAGATTTTAATGGAAAAAAGCTCAAGGCCCACTATACAACCACAAAGGAGGTCTAATCCTCAAATTCAAGAAGTGGTGAAGAAAGAGGTAATCAGTTACTCGATGCCGGCATTATCTTCCCTATCTCTGATAGTCCATGGGTAAGTCCAACGCAGGTAGTGCCCAAGAAAGGAGGTACGACAGTAGTTCGTAATGACAATAATGAGTTAATTCAATCTAGAATTGTCACTGGTTTTAGGGTTTGCATAGACTATCGTAAATTGAATGAATATACCCGAAAAGACCACTTTCCCCTCCCCTTTATCGATCAAATGTTAGAAAGATTAGCCGGGCATGAATATTACTGTTTTTTGGATGGGTACTCCGGCTATAACCAAATTGCTATTACACCCGAGGATCAAGAGAAAACTACTTTCACTTGTCCTTACGGCACTTTTGCTTATAGGCGTATGCCTTTTGGCTTATGTAATGCACCTGCTACTTTTCAAAGATGCATGATGGCTATATTTCATGACATGGTCGAGCAATTTCTTGAAATCTTCATGGGTGATTTTTCTGTTTTTGGCTCTACATATGATAGATGTTTGCACAATCTAACCTTAGTTTTGCAGAGGTGTGAGGAGACTGATCAAGTCTTAAATTGGGAAAAGTGTCATTTCATGGTACAAGAAGGAATTGTTCTGGGTCATAAGATCTCCCACAAGGGGATTGAGGTGGATAGAGCGAAAATTGAAGTGATAGCTAATCTTCCACCACCCACCACGGTCAAAGCCGTGAGAAGCTTTTTGGGACATGCCGGGTTTTACAGGCGTTTTATTTCAAATTTTTCTAAAATTGCTAAACCCCTATCTAACTTGACCATGAAAAATGCAGTGTTTGACTTTAATGATGCATGCATGCAGGCCTTCCTCACCCTGAAGGAGAAATTAATCTCATCACCTGTGATGTCCGCCCCAGATTGGAGCCTACCATTCGAGTTGATGTGCGATGCGAGCGACATTGCCATTGGAGCCGTACTAGGTCAAAGGAAGGGTAAAATCTTTCATACTATTTACTATGCTAGTCGTACCTTAAATGAGGCCCAACTCAATTATGCTACGACTGAAAAAGAGCTTTTAGCTGTCATTTTTGCTTTTGACAAATTTCACTCCTATCTTGTGCTTAACAAAGTAATAGTATACACTGATCACTCGGCCTTGAAATACTTGTTTGCTAAAAAAGACGCAAAACCTAGACTACTCAGGTGGATCTTATTACTACAAGAGTTTGACTTAGAAATAAAAGATAAAAAAGGATATGAAAATGTAGTAGCTGATCACCTATCTAGACTAGAATTAGTGGATAAGAAAATGGATGAGACCCCAATAGGAGATGAATTCCCCGATGAGCAGCTTTTTACTCTTTCTTCTATTTCAATCCCCTGGTATGCTGATTATGCTAACTATATAGTTGCTGGAATTTTACCCCCTGATTTGACATTTCACCAAAGAAAGAAGTTTTTGAAAGATGTTAGGCACTATCTGTGGGAAGAGCCCTACTTGTTTAAAATTGGTGTCGAGGGAATTATAAGGCGTTGTGTACCCGAGGAAGAAATGACCTCCGTCTTGGCTCATTGCCATGACATGGTGATAGGTGGCCACTTTGGCCCATCTAAGACTGCTGCCAAGGTTCTGCAATCAGGTTTTTTCTGGCCTACTTTATTTAAAGATGCACACGCTTATGTTCAAAAATGTGATAGATGCCAAAGAGTAGGTAATATCTCTGGACGACATGAAATGCCTATGAATAATGTGCTTGAATGTGAATTATTTGATGTGTGGGGTATAGATTTTATGGGACCTTTCCCTAGTTCTTGTTCCAATAGGTATATTCTAGTCGCTGTTGATTATGTGTCTAAATGGGTCGAAGCTGAGGCTTTGCAAACTAATGATGCTAGGGTTGTTCTTAGATTTTTGAGAAAACATATTTTTGCACGATTTGGAACCCCGAGAGCAATTATAAGTGATGGAGGCACACATTTTCGTAACAAGCAATTTGAAAACTTGTTGAACAAATATGGTGTTAAGCATAAAATCTCGACCCCTTGCCACCCTCAAACTAGTGGGCAAGTCGAAGTGTCTAATAGGGAAATTAAACGGATTTTAGAAAAAACGGTAAATAGCCATCGAACTGATTGGTCTCTGAAATTAGATGATGCATTGTGGGCTTACCGTACTGCTTTTAAAACCCCTATTGGCATGTCCCCATATCGTCTTGTATTTGGAAAGCTTGTCATTTACCTGTCGAACTTGAACATCGTGCTTATTGGGCTATCAAATTCCTGAATTTCGATACAAGTGTTATAGGTAATAAGAGGTTGCTTCAACTGAATGAGCTCGAGGAGTGGAGACATGAAGCATACGAGAATGCAAAACTGTACAAAGAACGGACCAAGAAGTGGCACGACAAGCATATTCTACCCCGGGAATTCGAGGAAGGTGAGAAAGTTCTTATGTACAACTCTAGACTCAAGCTCTTCCCAGGCAAGCTCAAATCGCGTTGGTCGGGACCCTTTCGAGTCACCCGAGTGTATTCTTCCGGAGCTGTGGAGCTTATCACTGAGGATGGACAAGTATTTTTAACCAATGGACATAGGCTGAAACACTACTCGGGCACTGACTGGAGCGCAGACACATTATCTGTCAAGCTCCGAGAACCATCGACTTAAGTCGATCCTGAATAGTCGAGCTATTGACTATAAACAAGCGCTTCTTGGGAGGCAACCCAAGTTTGTAAGTTTTTTTTTTCTTTTGTTTTTGTTTGTTTAGTTTGTTTGTTTATGTTTATGTTCAAACATGCACTTTTGGCATGTATGTTTTCTTATGCTTGATGGTTTGAAAAGTTGAAGTGTTAGATATGATAGACATTTGGACCCCATGTTTAGAGATGCTTATTTTACTCGAGAGGAGAAGAAGCTTTGTAACGATGCATTGGAAGTTAAAGGATGTTTTTCAACATCCTTGGTTGTAAGTGTTCTTTTACCGTTGCGTATACTTGTTGTAACAACATTGAGGACAATGTTGGATTTGAGTTTGGGGGTAGAAGAGTGCTTATTTTGAACATTGAAAATGCAATGCTAATTTTTAGCTTGAGTTTGGGGGAAAGTTTGTATGATATCATGTTTAAATACTTCTTTGTTGAGAAAATCAAGTATAAATTATTTTTTTTTATCTTTCCAATTGATGCATTAAAATTGATTAACTTGGAAAAAAAAATGGCATGATTTCTTGAAATAATTTGAATTTAATGGAACATATATATCTTTAAAATTGCTCATGGAGACCCTAGACTAGGATTGATTTCTTAGATGATTCACATTGCACAATAAATCGAGGGTAGAGGAGTTGAGAGGATAACCATCTTGAGACACTTAAGGAGTTTTTCCCGGAAAAATTAACTTAGATTTTTCATAAGGTTATAAGTTGAGTGGTAATTTTTTTATGCTAAACAATGAATTAAAAAGGTTGAAGTTTGGTATGACCACAAGTGGTCAGGCTAATATGTACTGGAGGTGAAAAGTTTCATGCCTATATACTGTACTATTATGCTAATTTGAGCTAAGCTCAAGCCAAAAAGAAGCGAATTGTTTAAAAGATCTAGTTTTATTTCGTGGCCTTTGACACTCGAGTGATTAAATCCTTAGGAGTGTCTTTACACTTAATGCCCCAAAACTATCTAGTTTGGGAGTCATTGATCTAAAGCTTGTTACATGGGTGTCATAGAAAGCCTAATGGAATAAAACATTGCACATGATCTAGCCTTAATGAAGTTAATTGGAAAGTTTCATATGAATTAAAAGTTTGAATGGTTGAGATAATGAAATTTAAATGGCTATGAGATTTTCTATGATTCTTATGCTTTGTGTTTGATCAAAAGTTGATTGATATGGGATTAATGTCCAAAATTTGGTAAGGATGCCTTTCGACTATAATACCTTAGATTTATTTTCACTACACCCTATGGAGTCTTTTCGAGTATTGGTGTCACATGAGCAAAAGTAGTTGATATGTATATATATTTGTGAGCTATAAAAGGATGATTTTGTGCCATTTATTCTTGTTAATTCTGTTGAGATGTATTCATTTGGTTGGGATTGAAAGTTTGTTAGATTTTGTGGGTATATCTTCTGCAAACCCTCACGAGACTATAACTCGTCCTTTGAGGTAACTCAAAGGTTTAAAGGCTTGTTGCACATGCTAAGTGCAATCGTTTACTCCACGAAAGTGAGTTCGTTTGTTGTTTTTGTTTTCTCCTTTTGGTTGATGATGTTTTTCGTGCCTAGACCTTTTATTGCTCGAGGTCGAGCAATTGATAAGTGTGGGGGTGTTGATAAGAGGCATTTTTACGTGTTTTTAAGCCCCTTTGCATTTATGTTTTAGGTTCATTTATCGATTGATTTTGTCACTTGTGCGTTTAATTCGTGCATTAAGTGATTTCAGGCCTTAAGTGGATACAATCGAAGAAAAGGTGGAAAAATGACGTATAAAACAAGTTTAGGCCAAGATGTTTCACACCTCTACAACCAAACAAGCAAGAAATAAGCTGGAGTTAGCCAAAATCATGTTTTAGTACCATTTTCGCACACCTGGGTGCCAAATCAGAAACAACCTCCACGTTGGAACGCCATTTTGATATTTTTAGAGACAGAATTGGATAAAGTGTTCTTCTACAAAGGTTTAGATCTATGTCTTATCTTTACATGGCAACTTGAATCATCCAATTCGGAGATCTGTGGAGACGTTTATGAATAAAACACTATCCCTGCGCTGGAAAACACGAAAGTGGCAGCTCATGTTCTTGTTAGGTGGAAAACAAGAGAATGGTAGGTGCAAATTCTTGGTAGGTGGAAATTCTTGGTAGGAGGAAAACAAGAGAATGGTAGGTGCAAATTCTTGGTAGGTGGAAATTCTTGGTAGGAGGAAAAAAAGAGAAGGGTAGCTCAAATTCTTGGTAGGTGGATTTTTGGGTATTTAAAGGGGAGTAGGGAGCTCACTTGAAGACATCAAAAAATCATCCTTTGAGAGTGTGAGGACGAAAATTCAGGGGTTTGGGGGAGCATTCTCTTGGTTTTGAGTCATCCTATCATCATACTTGAAGAGCTAAGAAGAGGAAAAGGAGGGATTCAAGCTTCCAATCAAGAATCTATCATCAATCCAAAATAGGGAGTTTCTTAGTTTGATATTCATCTTTATCTATGAGTAATTCTATGTTTTTATTGTTTTCCCAATTTCAATTATGAACTAATTTTCCCTTAACTAGGGCCATGTGAAGGCCAAAGTTATGAGTATATATATATGATATTATTCTTCGTATTAATTCTACAATTGCTTTGTGTTTTGATTTTGTGCGTAATTACTTGCATATGTTTGATCGCCATATGTTTGTCATATTGCCTAACTTAATAGTTTGAAAGAATATAAGTTAGGGTTCAAAGAAATCATCACATCATCCGTAAAAAATAGGGAATTGCCCCTAGAGATAGGTAGAGATTCCCGGGTGCAGTTAGCCGGATTTATTCGGGGAAATTCTAGAACTTGAATGCATGATTATTGATTAAATTCTCAGATAGACATATTTAGAGAACTGTCAATTTATCATAGGATTATTACAGCCGAGACATCGGGTAGTAATTAATTAAGGAATTTTCACCAAAGCAATAGTAGTCTAATAATACGAAGAATAGTTCATATTTATATTAACAAGTAAATTTGGTTGAAGCATGTGCCTTAGTTGTTTTATCTCATAAGAATCTAAATCTATTTGCTAAGTCTCGTTTTCACATTTTTATTGTAAATTAATCACAATCTTTTAATTCAATTTTAATTGCTTTTAAATTCCTAGCTTTAAATAATCTTGTCTCTGTGGGATCGATAACTCGGACTTAAAGTCCACTTTATTACTACACACGACCAGTCCACTTGCTGTTTAATACACGTAAGGATTTTTCATGTCACTGATGCACACCTACTATGGGGATTGGAGACGGCAACTTTGTAGCTGAGTGGGATGGTTTGCTTGTAGCTGAAATCCACCGCGGCAGGTTTGTAGTTGAGTGGCACGGTTTGCTTGTAGCTGAAATCCACCATCAGTTCGTGTTTATCAGCTAGGCCAATTCAACTGAGGTTTAGATTTATTATAATATAAATCTACTGAGGTATAATCAGGGACGGAGGGCCACCGCCCCCCTCAATTTTTTTTTTTTATATTACTGCCTATAAAATTTTGAAAATTTTTATTTTCTCCCCCCCTTCAATTTTGTTTTTATTACTACTACCCATAAAATTTTCAAAATATCTATTTTCGCCCCCCCTCAAGTTACACGGTTCTACCCTTCCATTCAAGATAGAAATTAAAATTTAGGGCTTTTTTCCTTCAATTGCATTCTCAAGAATCAAGATTTTGGGTGATGAAAATTTATAGATTTCTCATTTCAAAGACTAAGAAAATATTGTGTTATTTGAATACAAATCTTTAAAATTTAATTCTAATACTTTACTACAAATTTCATCGGTTACTCTAAAATTTAGTTTAAGAATATTTTTGGTTTAATAATTCTAACAAATTGATTATGGGCATCTATAAAACAATTGAAATGGTTTAAAGAAGAGAGAAATTGATGATATAGTATAGATCAAAGATAGATATTTCATACTTGAACCTAATTTCTTATTATTAAATTTTCCTCCATAAATATAGTGTACCGTACCGCAGGGGGCACCCCCCTTGAATCCTTCATCTATATGCAAAAAAAATAATGTATAACTATATCACAAAATCTCGCCCCCCCCTCCTCGCCGAAAATCCTGGCTCCGTCCCTGGGTATAATAGTTTGAAAATCTCCTATAGTGTTTGTTTTATAATTCGATGGTACCATAAAACCGCCTAACTGTGCTTTGCTTTGCTTTTTTTTGTTTCAATTCGTTACTTCCGTTTCGTTTGCACATGCTTGGACGAAGATTCATTTTAAGTGGTATCAGAGCCAAGGTTTTGCATGGCTCGAATTATTGCACATGTTTTATGCACTTTTAATTTTCATTTTATGAGCATGTAAAATTAAATATGCAGAAGTTTAGATAATTTTCTTGGGATCGATTTTTTGTTAAATCAGAATATGTTGGTATTTTTCTAAAAACTAAGTTAAGCTTAATTTTTTCTGCGAAAAAAATTCTTAGAGGATTTTCGATGAATCTATGGTGACGATGCAACGAAAAACAACATGGGAGTTGTTCTTCGCCATCGTCACCATGAATCGATGGATAAAATCGTCACGATAGCGGCACCGCTGTCACGACCGAATTGCTGCAGCGCAGCTGTTGCAGGTGTGGCGGCGCTCAACATGTTCGGCTAATAAACTGGGAGGCGCATGCACTGCTATTGCTATGCAATTCCCAACTGCACAACGCGTACAATTGGATTGAGGAATCGTGTGTTGCTACCCCGAGTCATCTTGAATTGGTCTAAAGCCTATGTGGTGTCGGTCCAATGGGAAGTAAATCCCTAGGTTTGATTTTTGGGGTAAAATTGCAATTTTGAAAAGGTTAGGTAATTTTTGTAATTTCTGAAAAGCTTGAGAAATTTTGCAATTATGAAAAATATAATTTTTCAGTGATTTTTGAGGGGAAAATTAAGTACTTTCTTTAATTTTTGATTTTTTGGAAAATTAGTATTTTGTGGTATTTTCTTAAAATATATATTTTTAGGAAATTAAATTGATCTCTTGATCATTAATTAATAAAGCATTAATAAAGACAGTAAATTTATTATGTGACTTTCAAATTTATAGCATGATCTTATGTGTAGTTGAGTCGTGAATTAAGGGTTGCACTAGACTAGATAATGTATTTGGGCCAGCATGCCTATTTTTTTGAGTATGTAAGACTGTAGTTTATTTTGGGAGCTAGTGAGGTTTTCTTTTATGTAATCTTTGAAGACCAAGAAGAAGAAGGCGTTCAAGATGGAGCTTGAAGACCTTATTGTAGGGTCCGTGTCCTAGTATAGGTTTAGTATTGTCACTCTATAGCTCGAGTGAACCTTTTCTTTTTAGAAAGCTCATGGCAAGACCATATCCTTATTACTTTCTGAGCATGCTAGAGTAATTATTTGTATTTTTATTTAATATGTTTTGTGCATGATCATGAAAACAAGATAATTAATATGGTGAGATCTTGCATGTGGATTCCCCAACCTAATAAATTAATTAAATTATTTAACTGTAACCAAAAAAAATTAAATCATTTAACACAGTGATATTGGGTTGGGTGTCCTTAATCAATCTGGACCTTCATCATTAGCAATATAATGGGCCTTCAGATATTTGATGAATAGGTCATGAATCATGGGATACACTTAATACTATAGAGGTGATTATATTGACTTCTAAAAGACTTATCATTGGTTAAACAGAAGTGCACATGGAAATTATCTTATCCAAACATTGTCGATGAGTCGTGGGGCATTTGGATTAGGTGATTATCCATGAGAATTTGGTGGCTTGAATTTCACTTTAACTAGTGTATGGGATCATGTTCTTGGCAAATACATGAAAGGTGAGGCAAATGAACTTGGACCTCACCAAATGTGTGAAAGAAGGCCGACGCGCCTGTTAAGTAATTAAGTCATATGAGTTCATGGTCTTGGGGTATATGACATGACCTTTTGAAGTCTGACCCCACTTGGATTGAGCCCGACTTCTCCATTTTCCATTATGAGGGTGATATAGCTCGATAAAATAGTGCGAGACGCGTGTAATTAACGATCAAATTACATGTGGATCTATAAAAACTAAATGTTAATTTTATCTATCTCGCATGTCATTTTGTAGATTAATAAAATGGCTAAAACTCCATTCTTGACTAACCTTGAAACAAACAAACTAACTAGGACTAACTTTAAGATCTCTCTGCAGGCCGAGGGGTTCGACTATATTGTGACTTGGCCCCTCGAACCTATGCCTGAGGCATCGGCGGCTAGGGTTGTCCAAGATGCTCATGAGAAATGGCATAAGGATAAAATTTACTTGGCGATGCATCATACTCGCCTCTATGACTAGTATGTTGCATGTGTAATTTGATGTTATGGAGCATGCATCTTCGATCCTTACTAAACTTTAGGATTTTTATGGTGTTAAGAAGTGTCATGAGAGGTATGTTATCTCTCGATAATTATTTAAGGCTCGCATGACTGTAGGAACCTCAATCACTCATCATGTGTCAAAAATGATCACTCTGGTGAACAAACTCAATGACATAGAAGTGGCGATCGATGTAGATTTGGCGGTCGATCTGGTCCTTCAATCACTTTTTCCATCCTACAACAAGTTTATAGTGAACTTCAACAGGAACCAGTTGGAGACTCTGGTACCCCAGTTGCTCGACATGCTCAAGACCGCTGAGGCTATATTTGAAACAAGTTAAGCCTATCTCGCTGGCTGGTACTTCGTCATTCTAACCCAATGCTAAGCGCAAGGGTACAGGAAAGAAGAAGAGTAAGAAACAATGAGCATAAGGGGCATGACTAAGAAAAAAAAGAGTCCCATGAGTTAGTGCTACAACTGTTGGAAGAAAGACCATCGAGCGAAGGACTGCACTAAACCTTCCAAAAACATAGGTTTGAAACTAAACAAGGGTACGTTTATTGTTGAAGCTAACTTTTCGGTTAATCCAGCTTCTTGGGTGTTTGAAACTGGATGTCGTACACATCTTTGTAATAATTTTCAGGCGATGAGAAAAAGCAAGCAACTAAATGAGGAACATGGTCATGAGGATAGCTAATGGGGCAAGAGTCTTTGCAGTATCCGTAAGATCTGTCAATTTAGCTGTTAGATGATAGCAGTTCTTATTTTATGTTAAAAGATGTTTATTTTATTTTTAATTTAATAAAGAATTATGTTCCCGTGTTGGATAGAATGGGCTACTCTTTTACGTTTGAAAATGGATTTTGTTCCATGAGCCTAAATTCTAAATTAATCCTTAAAAAGAAATTGGAAAGTAATCCTTATACATATTCTAAAAATGTTATTTCCAACGTTCAAGAAATAAATAACAACAAACGCAAGTCTAATGGTCTACCTCTCACATACTTGTGGCACATTAGATTAGGTCATATCCCTCCAGATATGATACAAATGTTATCCAGTTGTCTTGATCTTTCTGAGAACGAAGATTACCTACTTGGGAATCCTGTCTTACAAGAAAGATGATTAAATCACCATTTGTTGGTCAAATGGAGCGAGCGACTGGTCTTTTGGATTTGATCCCTTCAGACGTATGAGGACCACTTAGTTTGAGTGCAAGAGAAAAATTTTCCTACTTCATGATCTTCACCGATTATTGGTCACGATATGGTTATGAGTGCCTATTAAGACACAAGTCTGAAGCCTTTGATAAATTCAAAGAATTTAAACTTGAAATAGAGAACCAAACTGGAGAAAATATCAAAGCACTTCAATCCAATCAAGGGGTGAGTATCTATTCGGTGAGTTCATGGATTATTTGAGAGACCATGGAATAATCTCTCATTGGACGCCACCTGGAACAATGCAGCTTAACGGTATGTGTGATTAGAGGAATCGAAGCTTGATGGATATGGTTCGATCCATGGTGAGTTACACACACCTGTCTCCATCTTTCTGAAGTTATGCCCTAGAAGCGACAACACATCTGCTAAACAGAGTTCCTTCTAAACATGTGCCTAAAGTGACATATGACATATGGTATGGCATATCTCCATCATATAAATACCTAAGGGTTTTTGGGGGGTGATGCTTACATTAAGCAGCTGATGGGCGATAAGCTAGACCTGAGGTCCACTTTGTGTAAGTTCGTGGGGTATCCAAAAGAGTCTTTTGGATACTACTTATATATTCTCTCGGGACAAAAGGTATTTGTTTCAATACATGCAACCTTCTTAGAGAAGGAGTCCTTAGTTGATAAATATAGTAGAGCTATAGAACTTGAAGATATTCAAGAGCCACAAACGTTCCCACAATCGATAGTTGAGCAAGACAACCCGCAAACTAAAAGCACACATGTTCCACCTCCGAGGAGATCACTGAGGGTCTCGCGACAACCTCAAAAGTATGGTCTCTTGTTGATAAGTAATGATGAGGGAATCTTTTGGATTTGGATCCAAAATCGTATGGGGAGGTGATGTCTTACATCAACTCGGGAAGGTGGCTGGAAGCTATGAAATCTGAAATAGACTCAATATACTCCAACAAGGTATGGACCCTGGTGGACCTATCGAAGGGAGTGCAGCCTATTGAATGTAAGTCTGTCTACAAGCAAAGGTCAAAACTAAGGAGAAATAACTTATCTTAAAGATTACTTTGTGGCAAGAGTTATACTCAAAGGCAATGAATTGATGAGGACACCTTCTTATCTGTGGCGATGCTGAATTCCATTAGAATTACTCTAGCCATATTTTCTTATTGTGATTATTAAATATGATAGATCGATGTTAAGATCGTCTTCCTTAATGGAAATATTGAGGAAGAGATCTATATAGATCATCCAGAGGATTTTACATCTAGTGGAACACTAAGTGTGTAAACTCCAAAAGTCCATATATGGACTCAAGCAAGTTTCTCGAAGCTGGAACTGACGTTTTGATAAAACCATAACAAAACCATATAAGGTTATGGTTTTATCAAAGACGTATTTGATCCTTGTGTGTACAATAAGGTTAGTAGGAGCGCAATAATGTTTTTGGTGTTGTACATCGATAACATCCTACTCATTGAGAATGATGTAGTAATGTTACAAATGACGAGAGCATGGTGGTCGATACAATTCTTCATAAAGAATATGGGAAAAGCATCCAATATTCTTTGTATAAATATATACTGAGATAGAAATAGTAGGCTGCTGAGACTCTCCCAATCCTTGTATATTGACAAGGTGCTGAAGAGGTTCAGCATAGATGAATCCAATAGAGGATTTCGTCTTGTCAGACATGGCTCTGTCTTTCCAAGTCTATGTCCCTAAGACACTTGAGGAAGGAGACAAAATGTCAAATGTACATCATGCTTCTGTGATCGGAAGCATTATGTACGATACATAGCCTGATGTTTCTTATGCACTTAATGTGACAAGAAAATATCAAGTCAATCCATAGGAGCAGAATTGGACCGCCGTGAAGGTCATCTTGAAGTACTTGAGGTGTACTCAAGATTTCCTCTTTGTGTTCTGCGGAGGAGAATTGGATATAAAGTATTACTCCAACTCGAGTTTTCAATCGAATGTAGACGACGCTAAGTCAATTTTAAGATATGTGTTTGTACTCAATGTGGGAGCAGTAGCAAGCCCGTTAACCAAACCTATGAGAATGAGGGTGTTCGAAGAAAATCTATATAGGATGAAATTTAGATACATGAGCAAATGGCTTTACAACAAGTGAGAGTTTATCATTGTTAAGTGCCTGATTTGAACCATTTAACGCTGCCATAAATAATGGAGTCATAGCGTTAGCTAAAGATTCAAGGTCTAACTAATGTCTCAAGCATATTCTGAGGCGATATCACATAATTAGGGAGATCATTGATATAGGCGACATTCAAGTGGAACATGTTGACTCAGCGGATAACATAGCAAACCCGTTAACCAAACCTTAGAGAAGGAGGATTTTCAAAGTACATTTAGATAGGATGAAATTTAGATACATGGGCAAATGGTTTTACAGCGAGTGGGAGATTATTAGTGTAAGGTTCCTGGCTTGAGTCATTTAAAGGTGCTGCTATAAACACTTGTAAATAGTTTTTTTTTATATATATCAATAAAACTTGTCATTTTTTTATCTGTAATTCTATGCCGTAGTTGATAGAGTTTTGAGGATCATTGATAAGTTGTGGGAACAATCGCGCACAATGGGTGGCGATTGTGGAACGTGATCTAAAGTTGTAATCCTGAACTAGTTACAAGCCACAAAGACATGAGATAAAGTAAAATCATAGTCTTGTCAAGGCTTTTTCATGCAACATTCTCATAGTATGAGTGCCTTGTTCCACTAGATTGATCAGAATCAATATCTTCATAGAGATTCTGCATTTGGATGTGCACGACTAAACACCCTACATGATTCCATGATGGATCCATGTGGAATTTTGAATCCTAAGAGTTTCGTAATGTGAAACAATCTTCATGATCTAGATGTCATGGTTGCAATTTACACAGTCCACTATACTTTTACTTATCGTAAGATTCAAGGAAAATCAAGACGAAACAGATGAGATCAACAAGGGATCTATCCATGGTAGGATATCGAAATATTTTCTATGTTGTTTTTCAACAGAGATGACCACTGGAAAATCTCCAAGCCGAGTATTGAAGTCATTAAGAGGGATGGTGACCCTAGGCTAGATGACGAAGGTCAATATTGTTACAACACATTCGTAGTAATCTAAGTTAATAGAGTTTCAAGTTAACCCAATCTCTCAACATGGATCAGAAAAATGATGGAAGGATTCGACTCCAGCAAAGATCGTAATTTGAATAGGTCCATCGCAATCACTAGCATCTAGGTTTTCGTGGCGGTATTGCTAGACATTGAATTACGATCGATAAGAGTCTTTAATTGACCTTTGTGATAAATTCAAGACCTTAATTAATTATGTAAGTGATAGTTATTTAAGTCTGAGGAAAATGTCTCATTGCTAGCTTATTCTTGAACCTAAAGAGTGACACACAATACTTGATTGGTGATTCTTACTTACGGAAATCAATCCTAAGTGGATTGAATTAATTATTTAGTCAAATTAATTAAATAAAATTAATTAATTGGTTTAATTAATTTTATGGAGATGTTTATAAAGGATGAATTAATTAATTGTCTTGTATAAATTAATGCATTTGTTAAGTGATGATAAATTATTTATCTTAAGTAGATATATTAATTATTAGTTGAGTCCTTATTATTTAATTAAGCATAATTAAATAAAAAGAAAAATTCCAATTTAAATTAAAACTTGTGTAGGCTTGATTAAAGTTGGATTAGGAAAGAAGATATAAGAAGGAAAGAGTTGGATTGAAGAGTCCGACCCTAATAAATTTAACAAGGTCGTCTGTCTTCCTATATGTAAGGGAGAGGCGGACGCCTCGCTATGGTTATGCTTGCACAATTTTTTATTCCTTTTATAATTGCTCTCTTTTTGCATTTGAAACTAAACAAGAAATCTCCTACCTGTTTCTCCACAGTCAAAATACTTTGAGAATAGCTAGTACTTGAATCAAAGTTAGAGGATCAAATTCAAGGTATGGATATTACACTTAAAGGTGCAATAATTGGAGCATTGGAATTTATTCGGAGGAAACGAAAAGGAGCTGATACACACCTACGTGGGGATTGGAGACTGCGTCTTTGCAGCTGAGTGGGAATGGTTTGCTCGTAGCAGAAATCCACCATCAGTTCGTGTTCATCAGCTAGGCTGATTCGACTCGGGTTTAGATTTATTACGATATAAATCTACTAAGGTATAATGGCTTGAAAACGTCTGATGGTGTTTGTTTTATAATTTAAATGGTACCATGCAGTCTGGTCAGTTGTGCTTCACTTTAGTTTTTTTTTATTTCATTGCTTCCGTTGCGCTTACACACGCTTGGGCGAAGATTCACTTTTAGTTACATGTCACAAACAATTTTTTAGTCTTTTATTAAAAGATTTTGTCAATTGGACAAATGTCACTTGTTCGCGCATTGCGATAAGAGATATAATGAGAAATGGCAATAGAAGATCTCATTCATAGTACATGAGCCCCCAAACAATCCGAGTAAACGTTACAAACATTTTTTTATTCTTTTATTAACAAATTCTATCAAGACACATGTCACTTGTTGGTGCACTGCATTAATAGATGTAACGAGAAAGTGCAATAGAAGATCTGAATGTAGGACATGAGCCCCAAAACAATCATGGTAATTCTATGTCAAACCGAGTCCAATAGTTCGGATGTGCATTCTGTGTCTATATCTTTCACACAAATATGTGTGGATACTGCACACAATACACTTTATTATGTGAAAGGGATAGACACTAGGACCATTGAACCACACGAGATCTTATATTGCAAAATGGAGTTGCACCTCGTGTTGCATATCATGTTTATCCGACAAGTGTATATAATTCATATTAAATTTACAGTCAAGAAAATATTTTATACACATGTCATTCATATGTGAAATACAATAGAAGATTGCAACAATGTTTGCAGTAGAAAATCTGAACTGTGAACCAAACTTGGTTTAACATAGATTTTTTCAAACAATCCCCTAACGTTCATGAAATGTGATGTCTATACGTAGACTACACCAAAAACTAGGTGTTTGTTTCTATTTTCAAACATGTTTTGGCCAGATTTTTTGGCCAATATTCGTTTGGTTTATGTTTTTTTACTAAAAAAGGATTTTTTGGCCGAAAAAAATATGTCAGCTTTTGCTTCCTATTGTGTATAGGCCTACAGCCTGTTAGGGATTGTGCCCTAAAAATTCAATTATATGAAACGTTTATATTTCATTTGTGAAATTGATCTTTATTAAAAAAATTTTGCAAGTTATGAGTAATATAGAAATCGTACTGTAAGATAGACGTAGTCCAATATAATATATGATAATTCAAATGGAAGTGTTGTTCCATGAAAATACTTGGGTTATATGTGTCATATATTATTATAAATGGGTTGTAGTCGGTGATAAGAATGAGCGTCTTATCTGCTAAAGACTATAATATACTATATTCGATGATTTGTCTTAATCATGGGAATGAGGATTCCATATAAATTAATGAGATTGAAACAGTGAACCGGACCAATTAAGTTATTTATTTTTGGCTACTATCGAAAATAAATAATTTGAACAACTCTAAATCCTATGATTGTCGTGGACTAAAGCATCTAGTGTATATTACTTTGATGTATTCAGAAGTGAGGTCTTCGGTGGCCAATATACTTTATACATTGAGTAATTGCATGAAATGTGATTATGAAGGACATTCATAAGGAATCTATAGTCTCCATGAGAGATAAGAAATATTCCCTTTAATGGATTTGCAATGTTCAACTATTCTAAAACTTTGGTCAAAGTATTTCAGGTAAAGTGTCACTGAAATTAAACAAAAAATGAGTTAAGAATAAAGTTGCTACTGTAGCAACTAACATTCAAAAGAAATCCAAGCCCGCAAAAGGAAAATGTTTCCACTGTGGGGAAGATGGCTATTGGAAGAGAAATTGCCCAAAATATTTAACAAGCCTTCCTGCTAAATCTGGCAAAGCACCTAATCAAGGTATAATGATATCTTGTTTACTTGAAACATTTTTAGTTGGAAGTCCACCAGGTTCCTGGTGTGTGGACTCAGGATCAACTAATCATATTTACAATATGTTGCAGGGGTTCAGCTGACCAGGCAGCTAAGTGATGGTGATATGTACTTGCAAATGGGAGATAGTACAAGTGTGCCAATAGTAGCTATTGGGTTTGTTAGTTTATATTTTGAGAATAGAGCATTACTTTTGAAAGACTGTCTATACGTGCCTTCCATCCGTAGGAATTTGATTTCTATTAGTTATCTGATGGATGATGGTTTTACTGTTGTTTTTGAACAAAGTTTGTCTATTAAGCATAATAAATCGTTTATATGTAAAGGCACTAGGAAAGATGGTTTGTTTTTATTATTTCCTGATAAATACTCTGTTGGTAATTCTGAGGCTAATACAAGTAAACAAATCTTACCATTGAAAAGAAAAACTCCAATGACTGATGAAGCATATATGTGGCACTTGCGTTTAGGTCATATTAACTCTAATAGGATCCAAAGACTGGTATCTGATGGACTTATAAGTCTATTAGACCTTAAGAATTTACCAGTCTGGGAATCCTGTTTGGAGGGTAAAATGACCAAAAGGCCCTTTAAGGGAAAAGGCAATAGAGCCACACAGTTGCTTGAATTGATTCACATTGATATTTGTGGACCAATGAACATTCAAGCAAGGGGAGGTTTTGAGTATTTCATAACTTTTATAGATGATTACTCAAGGTATGGATATGTATATCTAATGATAAGTCTGAAACTTTTGAAAAGTTCAAAGTGTTTAAGGCCGATGTGGAAAACCGATTAGATAAACATATCAAATCACTTAGATCAGATCGAGGTGGTGAATATCTATCTAGAGAGTTTTTGGACTTCTTAACTGCAAATGGGATTAGATCTCAGCTTACTGCACCAGGTACACCCCAGCAGAATGGTGTTGCAGAACGAAGAAATAGAACGTTGATGGAAATGGTAAGGTCCATGATGAGTCATGCGACTCTACCTAGTTCTTTTTGGAGATATGCACTTGAAACAACTGCTTATTTACTGAACTTAGTCCCATCTAAGTCAGTTCCTAAAACACCTGTGGAGTTATGGATTGGGCGAAAGCCTAAGATTAACTATCTCCGTATTTGGGGATGTCTAGCACATGTGTTAAGGAAGGATCCCGACAAGTTAGAGTCAAGGACAGAAGTATGCTTGTTTGTAGGATATCCTAAAGAGACTAGGGATGGTCAATTTTATAGTCCTAATGATCATAAGGTATTTGTGAGTACAAATGCCAAATATCTTGAGGATGAACTATTAAATGGCTACAAGAGTCGAAGTAAGCTTGTATTGGAAGAGATGGCAGTATCAGATACTATATCTGAACAGCCTAGTATAACTGAGAACATAGATAATACATATGATGTACCTAGTGTAACGACTGATGTAGAACCTAGTACACATGAGCCACGTCGTAGTGGGAGGATTATCAGGCCCCCTGTCAGATATCTTGAGGAAACCCTCGTGGTTGAACCTGAACTTGAATCTGATCCTCTTAACTACAACGAAGCTCTAAAAGATATAGATGTTGATCGATGGATCACTGCAATGAAATCTGAGTTGGAGTCAATGTACTCAAACAATGTCTGGGAATTTGTAGAGGCGCCGGAAGGCATTAAACCCATTGGGTGTAAATGGGTCTACAAGAGAAAAAGAGGAATGGATGGGAAGGTAGAGACCGTCAAAGCAAGGCTAGTGGCGAAGGGTTTTACCCAGATAGAAAGCATCGATTATGATGAAACCTTCTCGCCAGTAGCCATGTTTAAATCCATAAGGATTCTCTTATCCATTATAGCTCATTATGATTATGAGATATGGTAAATGGATGTTAAGACAGTGTTCTTGAATGGAAATCTTTTAGAAGAAATCTATATGATACAACCAGATGGATTTGTAGTTGAAAATCAGGAGCATATGGTATGCAAACTGAAGAAGTCCATTTATGGACTTAAGCAAGTGTCTAGATCATGGAACATCAGGTTCAATGAAGCTGTTAAATCTTTTGGATTTGAACAGTTACCTGATGAACCATTGTGTATAAAAGACATCATGAAAAGGTTATAATGTTCTTAGTGTTTTATGTTGATGATATCCTACTCATTGGGAATGATGTAGGAACATTGTCTGCTGTTAAGATTTGGCTGTCCAATCAATTTGATATGAAAGACCTAGGTGAAGCCAGCTATGTTTTAGGGATTTAGCTTTTGCGAGACCGAAAGAACAAAATGCTAGGCTTATCACAAGCTACATATATAGATAAGATATTGGCAAGGTATAACATGGCAGATTCCAAGAAAGGATCATTGCCTTTTAGACATGGAATCCAGCTTTCTCGAGAACAGTGTCCTAAAACACCTAAAGAGAAAGAACACATGAGAAATGTACCCTATGCTTCAGCTATGAGTAATCTCATGTATGCTATGCTCTGTACAAGGTCAGGCATCTGTTATGCTATAGGAATGGTTAATAGATATCAGTCGAACCCTGGACCAGAACATTGGGTGGTAGTGAAGCATATTCTAAAGTACTTGAGAAGGACTAGAGATTATATGCTTGTCTATCAAAGTGAGAAGTTGTTACCAATGGGTTACTCAGATTCAGATTTTCAATCTGATCGTGATTCTAGAAGTTCTCGGGATATGTGTTTACTCTTAGTGGAGGAGCCATTAGTTAGAGGAGCACAAAACAGTCTTGCATCGCAGACTCCACTATGGAAGCTGAATATGTGGCGGCTTCTAAAGCTGCTAAAGAAGCTTATTGGCTAAGAAAGTTTCTTATGGATCTAGAGGTTGTTAGAGAAGGGCTAACACCGATCACACTCCATTGTGATAACTCTGGTGTTTTAGCCAATTCTAAAGAACCAAGAAGCCATAAGCATTCGAGGCACATTGAGAGGAAGTATCACATCATTAGAGAATATGTAGATCGTGGAGAGATTGTAGTTACCAAGATAGCCTCAACTAATAATTTAGCAGATCCCTTCACTAAAACATTGGCACAAAAGAGTTTTGACTCTCACTTAGAAGGGATGGGTATTAGATATATGGCTAATTGAATTTGAGGGCAAGTGGGAGATTGTTAGGGATTGTGCCCTAAAAATTCAATTATATGAAACGTTTATATTTTGTTTGTGAAATTGATCTTTATTAATTTTTTTTGCAAGTTATGAGTATTATAGAAATCGTACTATAAGATAGACGTAGTCCAATATAATATATGATAATCCAAATGAAAGTGTTGTTCCATGAAAAGACTTGGGTTATATGTATCATATATTATTATAAATGGGTTGTAGTCGGTGATAAGAATGAGCGTCTTATCTGTTAAAGACTATAATATACTATATTTGATGATTTGTCTTAATCATGGGAATGAGGATTCCATATATAGTATTTTCGTGTAAATCAATGAGATTGAAACGCTAAACCGGACCAATTAAGTTATTTATTTTTTTCTACTATCGAAAATAAATAATTTGAACAACAACTCTAAATCCTATGATTGTCATGGACTAATGCATCTAGTGTATATTACTTTGATGTATTCAGAAGTGAGGTCTTCGATAGCCAATATACTTTATACATTGAGTAATTGCATGAAATGTGATTATGAAGAACATTCATAAGGAATCTATAATCTCCATGAGAGATAAGAATATTCCCTTTAATGGATTTGCAATGTTCAACTATTTTAAAACTTAAGCCAAAGTATTTCAAGTGAAATATCACTGAAATTAAACGAAAAATGAGTTTTCGTATGAAAAGTTGACAATGAGCAAATCAGGAATTTTAGGATAAGAAGTGAAGAATAAAATAATAGTAGGATTGATTTTATTTCTTCACGGATATTTCGATAGAAGAGTTGATTGTAATATTCTTAAGTATGTGAAATCTTGAGTAATTTAATTAATTCTAGAGTGCAACAATATTTATTTAGTGGACTTAAATATTGTTAAATGGTAATCAAATATTACCATGCGATGGTAATTCGATTTGACCCATTTGGAGCTAGAATTAATTTTTCCCTAAGGTCCCTTCGCAAGCCTCGAATAGAAACTCGATTAAATACTAAAAGGTCCACTGGATGGATTGTTTTTTGAACTTAGATGAAAAGATGTTGGAAATATCTTTAGAGAAAGATATTTGAATTAGAGTTAAATTAAATTTGATTTAATTTAACTTAAGAAAAAAAAAAGGACTGGCGCGTGGGTGCCACGCGCGTGTGCAGTGCACGCGCCGCGACAGACTGGGCAGGTTGCCTGGCCACCGGGTGCTCGGATGGCCTTGAGCCTTGTTTTTTTTCTTTGTAATTTGTCCCACATAGATTAAAAATGCAAGATTTCTACCTTTAGCCTTCTATAAATAGGAGTCAAGGGTGAGTTCAAAGGATACAACAACAAAAAAATTGCAAAAGAATTTTCTAATTTAGAAAATATATTTGCAAAGTATATAAAATTTCTTTTTTAAAAAATTTATTTTAGTATTAAATTTTAATTGGGAGCCCAGTCTCCCGGGTTCGAAGCGAGGCTTTGCGAAGAAGGCTTTGTGGTTCGAGAGCTCGGTTTCCTCCGACAAGAAGGAGATGTTTTTAGTTGCGGTGCACCTATTCGTTTCAATCTTCGGAGGAAGGTTGTATTTTTGTTTTGTTTTAATTATTGATTTTATTTCTATAGCATGCAATTAATTAATTAGTTTCAATTAAATTGTTTAATTAGTTAATTTTTTAATTGCTAGCTATAGTTAATCAATAATTATTAATTAAATTGTTTAATTAGTTATCCCTTGCCATAGTATGTATGATTTAAAAATTTTAATGTCATGCATGTACGCATTAGAGATAGATTCTTTAATGTAAATTCCGCTGCGTACTTTTTGGGGTTATTTTCGAAGTAATTTTTAAACACAGCCACCCCTCCACGTGATGTGCGGCAGAATGTGACGTTGCATTTCTTTTATCTTTTAGTTTTTGTCTTTTTTTTTTTCTTTAATTTAGTTTTTAGCTCTGTTCAAAATTGTTTCTTTTCCCATTTTTTTTTTAAAAAAAATTTAAGAAAGTCTTTTTTGTCTTGTTCATCTATAATTCTATTAGTTAGGGGTGTGTGCTGCTGGGTTTCAACGATTTTATGGAAAACTCAACCCAACTAGACATATGTGAGTATACGGAAAGTAATCCACAATCCAACAATTATATCTTCAAATCAAGCAACTCTAGTAGGTGGCGTGGATTATATTTTAATTATTTTCCTAAAACTCAAAGTATTTGTTGTTTCAATTAAAGTAAGTAAATAACTTAGTGTCATTCAAATAGTAAACATTATTATATTATCTTGACTTTTAGGGACTAAAAAGATATACACACGGTTATAGAGATAATTATATAAGTATATATATATGCTTATATATATTTGTATATATAAATAATATAGATGATGATATACATATAAATACTTTCATATATTAGTAAAAAACTTAATATACATATACGTGTACATACATATTATATAATATTATAAACTTACACATGTAAAATATACACAATTATGCACATAACTTTTATATATCTATCAACTACAATATATATGAATATATATATATATATATAATCATATGTGATATGCCCAAAACTGGGCATATAATTTTATCCATGTGAAAAGTCTCAAAAGCTATTATGAAGCCTAAGCCCAATGAAAAGCCCATTTTAAGAGCAGGATCCGTGTGTCGTTTATGGGTCGGGTAGGGTACGATCCATGACCCGACCCAACGACCCTAAATATTGACCATAGGATCATGACATGTGACATCATCTCTATGAACCATATGCTCCTATACAATATCTCTATAAATACCCCCAAGTCATAACAAAGAAGGGGGGACAATCAACTCTCCAATAATCAAATATTTCTCTCTTTAAAAATCCACACGACCCTGGTGATCTCTTTCTATAGATTCAATGTAAGCTCCCTCTATAAATTGAAGCTCCTTCTAGTACTACCTATGATCTACGACCTACGATCCAACGGATAAACTCTTAACCTTTGAACTACGTAAAACTTGATCCTCTGAGGAGGTACGTAGGCAGCTTGGTCAAGTAGGCAAGTGCAGTTTATAATAACATTATTTTGGGTCATGCTAGACATGTTGCTCCTACTGAGTTGGTTCATTCACTTGACGAAAAATGATCCACATCAGTTGGCACCGTTTGTGGGAACCTTTGCTGAGAAATGCTGAGATCGAGATTCTAGGGAAGATGGAAGAAGCAATCAATAAGAAGTTTCAAGATTAAAAGCTACGAGCTAAGAAGCTACAAGCTAAAAATCTACAAGCTCCAAAGCTTTGAGCTAAGAAAATACAAGCTCCAAAGCTACGAGCTAAAATGCTACAAGCTCAAAAGCTACGAGCTAATTAAGAAGCTACAAGCTTAAAAACTACAAGCTAAGAAGCTACAAGTTCAAAATCTACGAGCTAAGAAGCTACAAGCTCCAAAGCTACGAGCTAAGACGCTACAAGTTCAAAAGCTATGAGCTACAAAGCTACAAGCTCAAAAAGCTAAACGCAAAATCTACAAGCTCCAAAGCGAGCTTAGAAGCTACAAGCTCAAAAATTACGAGCTAAAAAGCTACAAGCTCAAAAGTTACGAGCTAAGAAGCTACAAGTTCAAAAGCTTTGAGCTAAGAAGCTACAAGCTCCAAAGCTACAAGCTAAGAAGCTACAAGCTCAAAAACTATGAGCTAAGAAGCTACAAGTTCAAAAGCTATGAGCAACAAAGCTACAAGCTCAAAAGCTAAACGCAAAATCTACAAGCTCCAAAGCGTTGGGCTAAGAAGCTACAAACTCCAAAGCTACGAGCTAAGAAGCTACAAGCTCAAAAGTTACGAGCTAATTAAGAAGCTACAAGTTCAAAAGCTAGGAGCTACGAAGCTATGAGCTCAAAAGGCTAAAGGCAAAAACTACAAGCTAAGAAGCTATGAGATCAAAAGGCTAAATGCAAAATCTACAAGCACCAAAGCTTTGAGCTAAGAAGCTACAAGCTCAAAAGCTACGAGCTAAGAAGCTACAAGTTCAAAAGCTTTGAGCTAAGAAGCTACAAGCTCCAAAGCTACGAGCTAAGAATCTACAAGCTCAAAAGCTACGAGCTAAGAAGCTACAAGTTTAAAAGCTATGAGCTACGAAGCTACAAGCTCAAAAGCTAAACGCAAAATCTACAAGCTCCAAAGCTACGAGCTAAGAAGCTACAAGCTCAAAAGCTACAAGTTCAAAAGCTATGAGCTACGAAGCTACAAACTCAAAAGCTAAACGCAAAAGCTACAAGCTAAGAAGCTATGAGCTCAAATAGCTAAACACAAAATCTACAAGCTCCAAAGCTACGAGATAAGTGTTAGGTTAATGTCCTCAAATTCCACTAGAGGATTAGTAAATTATAGGACATTATTGATTTGTAATTGTTTATTAAATCAATCAATAAAAGGCATTTAAGTTGTTTACATTCATATTGGCATTTATATATTGTAATCATCTATAAGTCCATGAACACAAGAGTTAACTCTCTAAGGCACTAGAGGAGTCTGATACTTATGTACTAAAATAGTCTGCAAGTCAAAGATTTTCAATTGGGCATTGGAAATCATGAAGACTTGTATGATATGAGTTTTGACGAGAAAGGTGCACGTTAATCACTAGGAAATAGTGAAAAATTCATATCATAGGTGCACTTATGGAGATAGTGGCACTCGGACATGACTCGCATCGATTCTATCCCATGGGGTTTCACTCTTTGACAGTCAATGACAGAATTGATTAAATTGTAATAGGTGTGTCGGAACTTTAGACTTGAGGAATCGAGTTGAAGATATACTTGTGACGTTAGGTTTGTCATTAGAGTAATTAGTCCCAATTCACCCGTTGGTGGGGTCAACCTCGAACTGCAACCTAATGGGCAAGTAGTACTCTTAACTGATATCCAAGAAAGGATTTGTTCCCTCGTAAGTGAACGAGGAATTATCTTATGCATTTATAAGTAAGTTAGATCTTAAAGTCTTTGGCCAAAGCATTCAATGATCTGAGCTTATTATAAATATAGCATAGTGTTCAGTTAGTGAGTTTGACCAAAACCATGACTCTCACTTAACCAGGATAAGGAAACGAAAAGTTTGTATTCACATGGTATTTACAAATGGAAAGGTATAAATGATCTAATCATTTCATCTATTTTGGGTTAGAATATGGACCACTTGACTGGCTAGGTGGGTGGACCCATATTCAATGGAATCCTCTCATTGCCAAATATAGATGAATCTAAAGAGTCACGGTTAAAAAGAAAAAATTGATGAAAAGTGGAATATTGCTTGTGGTAATATTTTAAGTATTGGATACTTAAAATTAAATAAATAGAATTAATTATTTGAAGAAATAAGTTAATTTATTTATGATTTAATTAATATAATATTTCTTGGAGAAATATAATTAATTAAATGAGTTGTCTATTATTTAATTGAATTAATTAATTGGATTAAGTTAATTAATTAAATATTATATTAAACTAAGCACAAAATTAATACACCATGTGGCACACTAAATCCTATGAGGGGCTGCCACTGGGAGGATTAATGGGCTTAGTTTGAGTCCAAGGTAATAGCTTAAGTGCTATAAATATCACATTAGTTATATGCCTAGGTAATAAGTGGCATTACAGAACACCACAAGAAATAGAATTCCTCTCCCTCTCTCATACTAGCTGTCGGTTTCATCACCTAGAAGGAGGGAAAAAAATTCATCAAGTATTTTCCGGCGAGACGATTTAGAGGCAAAACAATTGGACTGCTTGGATCAACATTAATTCAGCCGGAGAAATTTCGGGAAGAATTGAAGAATTCAAATTCGTAGGATTTCTCAACCACTTTGCGACAACGGGTAATAATTATTAAACCCTATCATACATACGTGTGATTAAACCCCGAGATTGACCCTGCGAAGGGAAAATCCAAAAGTTTTAAAATTTCATTTTTCGCTACGTTTGGTTTATTTTCCCCAACACTAAGAAGTTACAAAAAGCTCCGAGCTAAGAAGCTACAAGTTCAAAAGCTATGAGCTCAAAAAGCTAAACGTAAAATCTACTAGCTCAGAAGCTACGAGCTCAGAAGCTATGAGCTAAGAAGCTACAAGCTCAAAAGCTAAAAGCTACAAAGCTACAAAGCTATAAGCTTAAAATCTAAACTCAAATTCTACTAGCTAAGAAGCTACGAGCGCAAAAGCTATGAGCTAAAAAGCTACGAGTTAAAGCTACAAACTCAATAACATGGATTGTGGTGTTACGAATGCAAAGGTTACGAGCTCGAGGTAACATTTACACTTCCCTCCCATGGAGTACATTATAAAACTACCTAAAAAGAAATATACGAGTTCGATGTAACGAACCCAAAAGCTATGGGTTCAAAATAAAATAAATTTTTATTATGACACTATGAGTCTATGGTTTGTAGAGATGAACATCTATAAAATTACGACTTAAAACCTTGTTCAAAGCGACATACGTGCTTCTAAGATATCGTACTTTGAGATTTATGTAAACGGCATCGTTCAAAGCACGAGGCTAATAGTAAAATATGAAGCAAGACATTCATATTCATACCCTAGTGTTGAGCCTCGTAGCTTGCAATCTGGGCCACCATTGTAATCTCCTTATGATACAGATCAAAGCAAATTTAAAACATCAGGGTCATACGTCATATTTCTGATGAAGTGGGATTTGGCACACACCCCAAAGGTTAATACTGGTAGACCTATGTGTCTAAACCATCATGGAGCACTGTGCTTCATTAACTCTACGACCTAACTTATAACAATAATAGATCTATAAGTTGTATAGCTTACGATGTATGAAGCTAGTGTTAAAAAATATGGGAAAAATTATAAACCGACTTTTGAATATAACACATGAACCACGATGCAAATCATATGACCTAGGTCTTGCATGAGCAACAGTTGCACATTTGGTAGTATGCATCGTACGATGCACAATGAGAGATGTCAAAGAAATCACACGATGCTAATGGCTTGACTATATCACTACAATTCATAGTATCTACATCGTACCTCTACAATGCTAGAATTAGGGGACTAAATGGTGAGACCAATTTAGTAGGCCCTATGTTGCGATATGAGAAACCATATCGCGAAGGTCTTAAACGACCTCAATAAAAACGATCTTATACAGATCATATCTCATAGGTCTAATTAGAACCTAAGTTGTGATATGAGAATTCATATCGCCAAGGTCTTAAATGACCTCAATAAAAACGATCTTATATTGATCATATCTCATAGGTCTAATTAGACCCTAAGTTGTGAGAAAACTCATATTGCCAAGGTCTTAAACGACCTCAATAAAAAACGATCTTATACAGTTCATATCTCATAGGTCTAATCAGACCCTAAGTTGCGATATGAGAATCTATATCGCCAAGGTCTTAAACGACCTCAATAAAAACGATCTTATATAGATCATATCTCATAGGTCTAATTAGATCCTAAATTGCGATATGAGAAACTATATCGCCAAGGTCTTAAATGACCTCGATAAAAACGATCTTATATAGATCGTATCTCATAGGTCTAATTAGACCCTAAGTTGGGATATGAGAATTCATAGCGCCAAGGTCTTAAACGACCTCAATAAAAACGATCTTATATAGATCATATCTCATAGGTCTAATTAAACCCTAAAAAATAAAAACTTCGAACTTGATTCTTTCGAACGTGATAAAATTAACTAAGGTGGATAAACTTAAATCATATACAATGAGTGATTATTTTACTTTAGTAATTTCTTAATGAAGCGCGCTCTATCTTCGAAATTTCTTAACGATGTTTTACCTTGTTTAACATTTAAATAAACTTACGAAGTGGATGACTAGATAATATGCCCAAAATTGGGCATATAATTTTATCCATGTGAAAAGTCTGAAAAGCTATTATGAAGCCTAAGCCCAATGGAAAAACCCATTTTAAGAGCAGGATTCGCGTGTTTTTTACGAGTCGGGTCTGGTACGATCCATGACCTGACCCAACGACCCTAAATATTGACTGTAGGATCATGACATGTGGCATCATCTCTATGATGCTCCTATACAATATCTCTATAAATACCCCCAAGTCATAACAAAGAAGTGGGGGGAAAATTCACTTTTGGTCCCGTAGGAATCCATCCAAAACACTTTTAGTCCCATAGGATTTTTTTTGACACTTTTAGTCCTATAGGATTGAAAAAATGACACTTTTGGTCCCAAATCTCACTTTTGGTCCCATAGGGGTGCCGCGTGTAACACACTCACGCCCGGGCGCGTGAATTCGACTGTTCATAAAAAAAGAAAATCAAAAATTAATTAAATAAATAAAAAACAAAAAAAATAAAAATGAAGAAGATCAATGTTCATCTTCTTCCCCAACACAACCCCACACCATCCCACCCGCGCCCCGCCGCCACGATGCCCCCACCACCGCCGCCAACTCCATGGCCGGCACCCTCCATCGCCGGCGAGTGTTTAGAAGTGGTGGGGGGGTCATGTTTTGGGGGGGAGGGAAGACCCATCACCACCGCTCCCCCCACCCCCGCTGCCCCACCGCCACCTCCATCGTCGTCGGTGGCGGGGACAGTGGAGATGGGGTGTTTTTGGGGGGGAGATGGGGTGTGTTGGGGGGGGGGGGTTGGGGGGTGAAGAAGAAGATGAACAGTGATTCGCGAATCACTATTCATCTTTTTTTATTATTATTATTATTTTATTAATATTTTTGAATTTCTTTTTTTTTAATGGCGAGTGAAATCCACTCGCCACTCCTACGGGACCAAAAGTGTCACTTTTTCACTCCTATGGGACTAAAAGTGTCAAAAAAAGTCCTACGGGACTAAAAGTGTTTTGAGTCGATTCCTACGGGACCAAAAGTGAATTTTTCCCAAAGAAGTGGGGACAATCAACTCTCCAATAATCAAATATTTCTCTCTCTAAAAATCCATACGACCCTACCGATCTCTTTCTATAGATTCAATGTAAGTTCCCTCTATAAATTGGAGCTCCTTCTAGTACGACCTATGATTTACGACCAGCGATCCAACAGATAAACTCTTAACCTTTGAATTACGTAAAACTTGATCCTCTGATGAAGTACGTAGGCAACTTGGTCGAATAGGCAAGTGCAGTCTATAATATTATTATTTTGGGTCATGCTAGACATGTTGCTCCTACTGAGTTGGTTCGTTCACTTGACGAAAAACAACCCACATCAATATGTAATACAATCATATAAAATTTCTATTATATTATATATTTCAATTATTAACTAATTATAAACACAATTTATTAGACAAAAACTTACATGATTTGACTGCTACAGTTATTTTTGTCTCTTCTAATAATAAAATTAAAAACAAAATTAAACATATTCTCATCAAACTACACAACTTCCAATAAAAATTTTCAACAAAAAAATTCTCAAAATAGAAACAACCACATCTTAAAAATCTTGATACTTTCCGCAAACAGTCTTAATCGACGTCTCCTAAAAATCAGTGTGTACAGCAGAGATAGTCTCAGTCGACAACACGTACGTTGAACCAATAAAAGAATCCTCCCAATGGGAATAGAAACTTTCTGAATTCACTGATTACCATGAAAATTATCGCCCTAGCTAGAAATGAGATCAAAATATATATATATGGGTTATACCAAACCTGGTCAAGTATTTGTGGGTGGAAGTGGAAGCTAGCAGGAGAACATTTAACAGCCATTTACTACGTGTCCAAATTTTGCTTCTTCATCACATACCACCCTAACCAACTACTATCAATCTTCAAAGCTTTTGCCAAGTCCTAACCAGCAAAAGATATATACACCGCCATCACTCTATATATATATATTTCTCTTTCTCCCGTCACCTTTCTGTATATGTGCCTAACAGCGCCAAAAACCCATTATCTAAGCTTCAACTTCTTTCCATCTCATTTCTTTTCTTATCATCTTTATATTTATTTTAACAACCTCTGCAATATTAGTTCTATTCAAACTCTCCCAACTCCAGCAGAATCAGTGATTTCATTTCTTTATTTATATAATTTATAATTAATTTGAGTAGTGCTGAATATCCCTCTTGCTTCTTTCGAAGAGACAGATTCGATCCTTTATATGTGTGTGTGTGTATATATATATAGTTGTATTGAGTGCTATATTTAGCATCGTTTCCATCCATCATATAGAGGAAATTAATAAATATAATTGATAATGGGAAGAGTGAAATTACAGATCAAGAAGATAGAGAATACAACAAATAGGCAAGTGACATTCTCAAAGAGAAGAAATGGACTTATCAAGAAAGCTTATGAACTTTCTGTACTTTGTGATGTTGATGTCGCTCTCATCATGTTTTCTCCATCCGGTAGACTTAGCATCTTCTCTGGAAATAGAAGGTATATATACTATAAATTATTTATAAACATTCAAGATTTTTTAATATTTAATTATATGCTTATTTTTTTGTTTCGACATTTGTTTTCGTGTAGCATCGAAGAGATCATGGCGCGATATGTGAATCTTCCCGAGCATGAACGAGGAAGGTAAGATTGAAATTTTAATTCCTATATATATATATATATATATGTTGTTCTAATTTCATGTGCCTATATATATACTGATGATTTTCTCGTTTTCTCTCCCTGATTATATATTCGATTTGGTCGCATGTGTTATATTTATGTCTCCATGCTATTACAAAAGGCTGCACAACCAAGAGGTAACATATATTTTCAAATAATGATTAGTATTTTGCCTGATTTATTATTGTCTAAACACAAATTTAATGAACTCTGAGTAAATTTATTTGCAGTATCTACAAAGGGCTCTTGGGAAGTTGAAATCTGAAGCAGATCGAACTTATCAAACTGCTACCAGGTACGACATATACTACCAAACTTCTTATTTTTCAAATAATTTGGATATATGAGATTAACATTTATATTTGATCTATTTTTCTTGAACTAATTTTTGTTTTCTTGTTCATAAATATATAGTAGCAGCCCAGCTAGCATGATTGATTCTCAAGTTGAGGTGTGTTTCTTTATTATTTTGTCCTGAATTCATTTTCCACCATGAATTTCCCTTTGTTTTTTTGATCAAGAAATGATCCGAAAATTGATAAAATACAGGAAATTCAACAAGAAATTATCAAATGTAAATGCCAACTTGAGGATATGGAGAAAAAACTAAGGTACAACAATGATTTTTGCCTTTCCTGAATATTGATTAAAATATATCGTCATCCTTCGTACTTTCAAACATAAATTTTAATTAATGTATAAGAATATAGTACTAATTTACATAAATAATTGGCATAGGATTTATGAAGGTCACCCTTCTGAAATCACCACACTGTGTGAGGTTGAGTATAGAGAACAAGTTCTTGAAGAAAACTTGAAGCAGATACGAATACGGAAGGCAAGTGCAATTTCTCGCATCAATCTCAAAATCTTTAACTTTTCATAGCCTAATGAAACATCATTATTCTTCAACAGCATGTTCTCCAGGACCAGTACAACTCCCCTGCACCACAAGCCTCACAGGTTTCTTCGAATTATAAATCAAATTCTTCGTATTAGAAATATTTATATATAATTTTCCTGAATTCCAAATTCAAATTTGGGATATAAGCAATACTAGCTGGACATCATGATTGATTAACATCAAGGAATCTGGCCTCTCAGTTAAGTAATTTAACTAATGTTCCAGAATTCGTCTCTAATCAATCATGTTACAGGTGATGAATTTGGCCCCAGACGCCGCAGATATAAATGTTTTGGGTACAAGAAATACAGACAATGTATTGGACTGGCTTCCACAGAGAGATCCACAAGTCCAAATCCTCAACTTCTTGGATTCAAATGGTCTCCTACCACTTAGGTATGATTTGATTTCATCTATTAATTGTTTATATTGTACTTGTCCTATAATACATACTGAACATGACACATTTTATTCGACTTTAATTTATTTGTAGAGATCAGCCCGAGCGTATTGATAACATGTTGTCACCATCGCTTACTCTTGTTCACGCCCCAAGCGTGCATGTTCACAATCATTTGAGTCCTAGCAGGAGTATTGAAGATGATGCACAACGGGCTGAATTCGGGCAGATGATCGATGTCAATCTTTCGCCGTGGGCTGAATTGTATCAAACAGGTTTCTCATTCACTATTATCATTTTGATTCAGTTAGATATTATTTTGAAGTACTTGATTTTATTAAGGATACTAAGAAATTTTTGACAGGAAATGATCCTTTTCCTACAACACAACCCAGAGAACGAGCACTTCTTGAACTTTTCCTATCTCAGCTTACCCCTGTGAATCAAGATCATATTTAAGATTTCTACATAGGTTTGTACTTAATTATACTGAACTTATAAGTTCTGTTAAGACTGTATTCGGAGTATATGTGCAATAATTAATGAGGTCTTTGAACCATTATTGTACAATTAGCTTTGCTCATGATACTGACTTTGATGGGAGTAATGGACTTTGCTCATAAGTACGTTTTTACTAGAAGTATGGGTACACTTTTAATTGTAACGTCAACAATTTAGTGAAACCTTTCACATTTGTTAACGTAAAGAAGGTTAAGCATCTCCGTCATCCTTGCTCGGGTCCGCAAGTGTAAAACGACAGGAGAAATTCTTAGTATCTACTAAGTCTCAATCACACCAAAACTAATTCTTTGACAGGAAATTATCCTTTTCCTATTTGCACATGCCAGAGAAGGAGCAGTTTTTGGTGTTCCTATTTCAGCTTAATTATCTATGTGAATCGAGATCATATTTGAATTAAAACTAGGGTGGCAAGATGCGAGTGCGTCATGGGTCAAACCAAAACTACTAATTTAGGGTTGAACCAAAACTACTAATTTCGGGTTGAATTGCATCGTGTCCATCAATTATTTAGTGTTATTGGAATCTATGGGTGTCATGTGTATGAGACATTTTATCCAAAATTGCACATTTTACTTTATGAGAATTTTTGCTCCCCCATTTGAAATCCGGATTCTCAACACCAAATTACATTTCAAATTAAAAATTAGCTAACGCTCTATCAATTCAATATGCTTGGGTTTTATTTATTATTTAACGATATACTTGCCTCATGCTACATTTAGAAGTTCCAAAATCCTAGGTATTATCAATATGATATCTTCAAAATCACAAATATTTGTCAAATTTTAATAGTTTTTGGATCCATGTAAACTACAATGTCAATTGATACAAAACAAAATATGCAAAACTTGTAGTATTTAATTCGTCCGAGCCTAATAGGACCGCTCAGATCTCAACCTACTTGGGCCGATTTATGGACCATAAAAAATTTCAAATGACCCAGTTGAAAATAGTCCAACTCAAACTTGGACTCCACTAATTTTTGACCCATATATTGAGCTCAACATTGTTGGACCCAATCTGGCCCAACTCGCCTAATTTTTTATTGAATGAGACGATTACATCATTACATCAGATATCAAATCAATAATCTTATTCTGCAATTTTCTATTATAAATTAGTAACAATGAGCTACAAACTAGAAACAAAAAACTACTATATAAGTAGAGAAATAACCAACACATCTGATGGATCGAACCCATGACCTCTAAATCATGGGGCCCAACTCATTTTTGCCACCCATACAGTACTTAAAGGGACTATATGTTTGAATTATTCACCAGTTGGGTCCAAGCGGTATCCATCTCTATTTTCACTGTGAGGTCAAACATTTAAAGCTCTTTATTTCTCTATGGTGCAACTTTGTTGCGAATGAGCAATGAGTCCAATCAAGGCAAACATCGAGGCAATATAGTTCAAGCCGAAATACAAATGGAATCACTACAGACCAAAAACGAGATACCTAATTCAACATAGAAACTGCAAGTGAAAAAGGAGAAAAAAAACACAAGGTAACAACCCGAAGAATATTTAAAGAAACAAAAGCATTACAACATTAGAGAAAACATTCTCTTGAGTATATCACAAAAATACTCTTAATTGCTCAGATATGAATTACATGAAAAGTACAAAAAAAGAAAGAAAATAAAACTACATAGATATAGAGTCTTGCACAAATTCTAACGCCAAAGACCCAATAACCACCATATAAAAAACCCACTGTCAATTTTTTTGGGCTGGAAAATGTTGATGTCATAAAAAAAAACTTAAATAACACGATGTCGCCCGTTGTCAAACCCAAGATCAAATAGTCAAATATTTTACTAACAAAAATACCCCCAGGGGTATTAGTTATTATCGATTATATGCGGGAATGCAAATGTAATAATAATATTTGAGCTATTATTCTTTTCCTTTTAAAGTGTTTCCTTGAATTTGATTTTAATTTGTTAATTTTCTTAGAATTTACTTTATTTTATTAATTATTTTCAACTAGAATGAAACTAATATGCGCTAGTCGTTAATTCAAGAACAAAAAGCATTTAACTACCTTTATTGCTTAAATAAATTATTAATCACTTAAATATTTAACTAATTAATTCTAACTAATAATGAATATTTATTTTTAGAAATTATTATATAATCTATTTATATTGTGTGTATATATATATATATATATATATTATATTTAACAATTATTTAATTAATTAGTTTTAATTAATAATTTTTTCTATTTTTTTTTTAAGAAAAAACGATTTTATATATCATTCAATCGAAAGTTTATAACGTCTGGAACAACACAATTCATATCAACTCAAACGATGTAGTAAGAACATCTGAAACATCAACTATCAAGTTCTTGAAGATAACAAATGTTAAGAACTCACAAACGAACACAAGAAAATTCTTATGCAACTCCTATTCAAGGAGAGATTAAACTCTCCTTCGAGAGAGAAAGCAAACTCTCATACTAGAGAGAAAATAAAATACTAAATAAAATATCTAAAACGCTATATGAATTTAAAAACGTAAGTATCACCCGTCTTCATCTCGTCAGATTTGTCTCTGTCTCTTTAGATCCATATCTGTCTCGTTAGGATTGGAGATGTGTCTTTAAATCCATATCCGTCTCGTCAGATTTGAAGATGTGATGTACAACTTGAAGAAGGGTGCTCCAACCCAATCCGCCGACGATGGTAGTGGTAACAGTGGTGAAGTAGAGGACTGCTTCACCAAGCCATCGCCGGCGGAGGAAAATAGAAGAGAAAAAAAGATTAGGGTTTAGAGAGAGACAGAGAGGCGTAATTAATAATTATTTTACAAATCATCAAACAATTTAAAGATAATTGTACTTAATAATTGATCAACTGACAAGTCCGCTACAATAATTTCAAAATAGAAAATTAAAAATAAGAAAAAATTGTAAATAAATTCAACTTTTTTAATTATTAATAAATAATTTCATTTTTTCTTTTTTTTACTTTTCCTTTCTTACTTCTTTTTCCTTTTTTTTCTTTTTCCTTTCTTCTTCATGAAACTTCTGCTTGTTATATCATGCAAAGTAACAACAACAACAACAACAATAATAATAATATATAAAATGGATATTTTAGTTGATATTTTATGATATATGTTTCTATAAATTAATTTACTGATACCATGTTTTTGTTAGGAATCCCGTACAAGAAAACAGAGAATTGCAGTGGAAGATTCTAGGATTCCTATCGGTAGATCACAAAAATAGATCTGATGATTTTTCATGGGTTTCGCGAAATTTTGAACGAATAAACATACCATTTTGATTCGTTTATTGATTCTGCAGAACAGCAATCCTCCAAGGGCTCCTGTCTATAAAGCTTCATGCGAAACGAGCCTTCCAAAGATCCCGAAACTCCTCATTTTCTTGCTAGAGTGGACGGCTAGAGAGGAGAGAGGGGAGAGAGTTCTTTTCTTTTGTGTTGTGTAATTAGCTTGTTACTTCTCTGTTAGGGTTTGTTCCATGTAAGAGTCTTTTTAAACTCAACTAGCTTGTGGACCAAGTTGGAGGCTATTCCAAACCCTAGAGTGGCCGCCCCCCTTAGGGCTTCCATGGACTGGGTGGGCTTTTAATTAACTTGTCTAATTTCTAACCCACTTGTATATATTTAATTTAAATCTAATTTAAATATAATATATACTATTAATTAATTCCAATTAATTAATATACTAACTAAATAATTTAATTTAATCTAATTAAATTAACTATTTAATTAATTGATTTAATCTAATTAAATCAATCAATCCATTTAATTCTTTCTACAAGATTTACACAAAAGATACATCTCGTTCGTTTCTTATAGCGCGACTCTTTAGGTTCGTCTCAATTGGCAAAGGGAGGAATTACCTAAGGATGTGAGTGTCACCTAGCCAGACCCGTGGACTCACATCGTAACCCAATTGAGTACGAAATGAATGAATCATTTTACGAACCTCTTGATCATAAATGCCGTATGAGTATAAGCCCTTCACTGACGTATCCCGATCAAGTGAGAGTCATGGAAAATGTCAAACTCACTAAACTTGATACTATGCATTAGATTATAGCATAATGAAATTACTAAACTACCCTCAATGTCCCACATGAGTTAGTTGTTATACTTTGGCCAAAGACTTAGGTTATGTTTGGTTATGTTTTTGGATGGTATTTTGGTGAGAATTATTGGTGAAAATTTTATGGAGACACGTGCAATTTTGATGGGATAATGTTTGGTTATGTTTTGGGAGTTGATTTTTGAGTGATTTTTTGGTGAGATAGTGTTTGGTTTTGTTTTCAGAAGGAACATAAATTACTGTAGCTGTCAAATCATGTAAGTTTTTGTCTGTCAATAATTAAAAGTTATAATATAATATTGAGATTGTAATAATAATTATATAGATAAATATATATGTATATATGTACAAATTTATGTGTATATATGTAGGTAATAGTAATATATATTGTAACTATATATATATATATGTATATATATATATAAAAAATTATATTTAATTTAAAAAAAAATTGAAGACGAAAATATGGTCTTCAATTTGCTTTTTTCCTTCTTCAAATTATATATAAAATATATATATATATATATAAAATTATATTTAATTATAAATTTATATTTAATTTACAAAAATTATAAAAAAAAGAAAATTTAAGAAATGTCGTCTTCAATTTCGTTTATTTTTTTTTATTCTGATTGTATAAAATATATATATATATATATAAAATTATTTTCAATTATAATATTATATTTAATTTACGAAAATAAAAAAAAAAGAAAATTGAAGACGACATTGAGGATGTCGTCTTCAATTTTCTTTATATATATATAAAGTGAAGACGACATCTTAGATGTCGTCTTCTAAATATATTATAATATATATATGAAGACGTCATTGTAGATGTCGTCTTCCATATTAAAATATATATATATATATATATAATATGTGAGAGAGAGAGAAAGTGAGAGAGTGAGAGAGAGAACGTGAGAGTGAGAAAAAGTGGGAGACATAATGATGATGTTTTTTTGAAGAAAAATTAACAACTTTTTCCGATGAAAATTGTGTGATCCAAACGATGTCGGGCGAAAATTTCTGGCGAAAATGGTGTTGAAAACGTAACCAAACATAGCCTTATAATTCATTAGCCTATAATCGCACAGGATGCTTTCTCATTTACTATCGAAACAGTGAATCTCATCTTGGCGATCACTGATCAACTGCTACTTGTTTCATTGATATCGCACTTCGAGGTCGACCCCACCGACGGGTGATATGGGTCTAACTACTCTGGTAACAGATCCAATAATACAAGCACAATGATCATGAACCCTCAGGTCTAAAGCTCACACATACTATTACAATCAGTAATCCAATCATTGACAGTCACTGAGTAAATACCCATGTGATCGGATTACTACGAGCCGTGTTCGAATATGTCAATTCCATTGACATATCTATGATACTTGCTCCCACTACCCTATAGTGTTCGACTGGCACTCATCGTCAGAGCATGTGTCATACAAGTCGAAGCTTAATGCCCAATTAAGATTTTTTGACTTGCAAACCCTTTTAAGTGATAAGGTGTAAGACTCTTCCCATGCCACGTCTTTATTCCATAAAGGGCAAAGAGTCAAACCTTTATTCACATGGATTATATGTTCAATACTTATTTAGATGTCATAAAGATTTATATGAACAAAATGTAGATGTCTTTATTAAGATCGTTCTAATAGTTTGTACAACATAATAAGATACCCTAATCTTACTATTTGTCCTCATTGGCATCTAGGGCATATATCTAACAGTTTTCACAACGCTGTCTTCTATTTTCTAAATAATGATTGAATATAAGGTATTTAGTTATTATTTATCTTATCTTAATATTTATTATAATGTTTATTCTTATTTTACTTTCATAAATTAATCTCTGAGATTGATACACGGTTATTGATCATAATACTACCAGAATTAATATAATGATAATATATAAATTATGCTCATTAATACATGATATATGTTTAATAAATACATTTTTCTTACTACCTCATATTTTTTAAATATTACTGAACAAAAGATACTGATGTGCACCAAAAATGTCTAGGGGCATTATGGTAATTAACGTACCTTCGGCTCGGGCTGGGGCGCCACCCGTGGATCAAGTCCGCGATTAATATACTAGTCGAGCCCAAAGGGCTGGCAACCTATTGGGAATATGGCCCGTTATGCTATTAAGGTCATAAAGTTAATTAGGTTATTTTAATATTCTAAGGGCTAAGTAATGGGTATATTAATAAGTTTGGTGGGCTACTGCTAAGATTGAGTCCACGGCCCATAGATCACCATCAGCCCTATATATACCTTCAAAGGACCTGATGCCATTCATTATCTACTCTCTCAGGAAAAATCCACTGGCTACTTCTGAGAGAAATCACACCATTGAACTACGAACTGACTTGGTCCCATTTCATCGGGTACATATGCAGCTCACATAAAAGTGAGTGCAGTCTATAAATTCATCAACCCCAACCTAGTTTGTCGTGAGTTGGATCGGATTCTCCACCTCACGTGGTAATTCATGTGATAATTTCTGACTGACGAATTTTACCATCATCAGTTTGGCGCCGTCTATGGGAACAACGCTCTAACCACCGAGTATGCAAACTAGATCCCAAGCACGTACTACCAATGATAGGATAAGTAACAACAATCAGCCAACCGCGGTTGATAAAGTTCCTAACCCAATGCCTGAAGATCAGCCCAATGTTCAAGTAGGAAGAGAAGATCCCCCGAACATGCAGGCTGATGGCGGGGGTTTTGACGTACCAACCCTGGTGAATGAGCAAAACTTGCCTCCCGTAACGCCCGCAGAGATTCCACCCCCTGCCACTAGGGTGTTCGAGATCACTTAAGAGGCACTACTCGCTGTAGTAAATACGCATCTGTGCATGCAGCTGTGCGGGCGGTCCAGTAATACGCCCAGGCACACCTATCACGTGTGTCGCCTGTTCCATCAGCTGTCAGGGGACAAGTCCCCCTGATGGGAAACACTCAGGAGGCATCCCCACCTCAACAGAGGGGGCCTCAAGTTCAAAATCCACCCTCTCAGTCTGACCGCAGAGGTCAGGGACATCATGAGAAGAGCCACCCCCATAGAGTGGCGCTTAGCCAATCCCCCCACCGAGGCCAGGAGTCCCTGACCCCCGACGAGATTGGATCAAGGCGATCTAACTCTCCAGTACAGGGTGTAGCGCGTGAAAGAGAAGAGAATAGCGTGGTCTCACCACACGAGAGGCCACCGCGAGGAAGAGACCGAAGGCCAATGCCTCCAAGGTCACTCCTTAGAGGTCGAGCATCCATGACCCCCGAAGAGATCTTACCAAGGCGCAAAGGCCGACGTAGATGTGAACCCCGCCGTAATGAAAGTTTAGATGACCGTTGAAGATACGAGGGTATGCAGCTAGTACCATTAGTTGTAGCTCTCCCTAGGAGAAGTCCTTTTAGCCCGACAATTTTGGTAGAGTCTTTACCGCAAGGATTTAAGATACCTCACTTAAATGAGTACGGGGGAGCTAGTGACCTTCAAGAGCATATTGACAAGTTCAATACTAAGGCTGACATGTATGACGTCAGCAATGCAGCCTACTACAAGATTTTTCGAACCACACTCTTTGGATCGGCGCTTAGATGGTTCAATCAACTATCCGACAGTACCATCACCGGCTTCGAGCAGCTGACCAAGCGCTTCCTTAATCACTTTTCCATGAACAAGAAGTACCCTAATACAACATCTTTCTTGTTCACGTGGTACAAAAAGATGGTGAGTCCTTGAGAGAGTATGTACATCATTTCTCCACAGCGGTGTCAGAAGTTTCGCAAGTCAACCATGAGTTGTTATCAGGATGATTCAGAGAAACTTATGTAATAGTAGGTTCAAAAAGTCCATAGCTGGGAAGCCCCCGTTGACCATGGAGGAGTTGTTGGCCAAAGCTGAAAAATATATAAGGATCGAGAAAACAGTAGGGCCTATCAAGAATGAGGGTGGTGGCAATAAGAGGAAGGCCAGAGATGATGACAAGATGACGGGGTCTAAGGAGTGCAAGCACATGCCTCCTTCGGGGTTTTCTAAGTATACATCCCTTACACTCTGAGAGGAACAAGTCGTAGCCATCGTTGAGCAACAAGGCATAGTCCAATGGCTTAAGAAGATGAAAGACAATCCTAGCAGCATTAAGTCAAAGAAATACTGTAGATTTCACAGCATCAAGGGGAAACAAATTACCATCAACCTAATCTCGATGGAGGAAACCCACTTGGGGGGCAAGACATAACCAATCAATACTTGGCCAAAATCCCAGCAAGCAGGTGCCCATGAAAAGTAAGAGAGTTGTTATATGCCACCCCAAGAAGGCGAAGCCCATTTCAAGAACACGATGCCCATAGCTAAAGAGGTGGACTGCGACGCAAGGGCGCCAAGGGAAACGATGGGCGCCCCAGCACTAGAGTGGGAAACATCCCCCAAACTGGACAAGGTATTAGGCCTCATAAGGCCTTAGCAGGTAACAAGTGAAAAAACTATCTTATTTCCTACATTACTATTAAACAATTTCGAGTTCGCCACGAGCAAAGCATTGAGTAGGGAGCGCTCACCAGCGCCGCCTACCTTTTACTTAAGTTTTGAGTTGCCTAGTTGCACCCCGTACATTTTTATTATATGATTGCTAAGTACCTTCAGGCACTGCAACTTTTATGCTACTATGTATGCTAGACTTGTTTAAATAACAGCCATGTCACGTCATACGAAGGGAGGCGATGGGCGCCCCAGCACTAGAGTGGGAAACATCCCCCAAACTGGACAAGGTATTAGGCCTCATAAGGCCTTAGCAGGTAACAAGTGAAAAAACTATCTTATTTCCTACATTACTATTAAACAATTTCGAGTTCGCCACGAGCCAAGCGTTGAGTAGGGAGCGCTCACCAGCGCCGCCTACCTTTTACTTAAGTTTTGAGTTGCCTAGTTGCACCCCGTACATTTTTATTATATGATTGCTAAGTACCTTCAGGCACTGCAACTTTTATGCTACTATGTATGCTAGACTTGTTTATATAACAGCCATGTCACGTCATACGAATGAGTATGACATTAACCATGGGTGAGTTAACAACACCCCAAAAAAATAAATAATAAACAACGCCCTTCGGGACCAATGATTCCGACCGAGGCTATTCATAAAACACAAGGCCCCTTCAGAGGCCAATATAGGTGGAGCGACAAAAGTCCCCCGAAATAATTAAAACTCGGTTGAGACTAGCCCACCTTATAATCCTTCCAGTAGTGCCGAGAGGAAATGAGGTTTGAAAAACTACCCCTCCTCCGATACGGACACTGGACCGAGATTATATCAACAAGGCTAGCGTGATAATTCACCTCAAGACAAAATATATAACACTTAGGGCTATGTCAGCCTCCTAAAAATTCTATGTATAGAAAAATCTTGAAGAGTGGGGGGCACTATAATGCTAAAAATTGGATGATGGCTTGCAAACACACGCAACCAATAGTACCAAGACTAATAGCCGCCCCCCCCCCCCCCCCCCACCCAAAAAAAAAGTCACCCCTTACGAACTTACTCCTAAATATTATAGAACACATATTAAGGAGTAAGGGGCAAGGAGGTATCGAACAACTAGCGCTAGTAGCTAGCCAGCTGGTGAAGCTAGTAATTTTAAAGCCGAGTGTTTTAAACGCCCAAGGGGCACTCACTCCTAGCATTCATAAATTTTGGCCAATGGCACGTTAAAATGGCTAAGTACCCGAGCTAGTTCTTGAATGAAACATATCAATATAACCCCTTGGAGCCAAAAAAAGCCTCCAATAGAGGCATTATAAAATTATCCGCGACCCCATTAGAGGTCAATATGGGTGGAACAACAAAAATTCCCTGAGCTACCAAAGACTCGAACAAGGATAGACCACCTGATAATCCTTCCAGCAATACCGAGAGAGGTTGAGGATCCACAAAAGGATCTCCCTCCTCCTACTAAGGTTCTGTACTGAGATTATACAAGAATAAAAACACGAGAGGCAAATGGTGGACCAGGAATGTTGCTCCCGATCTATTTTTCACCACACAAACACTTAGGGTGGGGTGGTTTACACAAGGTAGGTGAGTGTAAAAACCATCCCACTCATTTTGAACATGTGGTGTAAAATGAACCGAGAGCATTAGAATTTTCCCTGAACTAAGCCACTATCCAACACCAAAACATATTTATCTCCTTTCACAATCACAAATGGATATTCATCGGTGGTTAGTGTACGTCCCTCTAACATTTGCCCTCTACATCTTCACAAACCATTTTCTGAATAAACTTAGAAACCTTCCCCCTTCCCCTATTCTCAACTTACCAATTCTCGGCCATCTCTACCTCCTAAACAAGCCCCTTTACCATTCCCTCGCCAAAATCTCCGACCGTTACGGCCCCGTAAATCTCCTCCACTTAGGATCCCGCCGCGTCCTCGTCGTCGCCTTCCCCTCCGCCGCCGACGAGTGCCTCAACAAAAATGATATCGTCTTCGCCAACTGCCCACGTTTGCTGGCGGGGAAACACTTCGGCTACAATTACACCTCCATGGACTGGAGCTCTTACGGAGACCACTGGCGAAACCTGCGCAAAATCTCCGCAATCAAGATATTGTCGACGCACAAACTCCAATTGCTCCAAAGCATCCGCGCGGACGAGATCAGATCCATGATTCGCAAGCTGAATCGCGCTTCGGAAGCGCGAGGGCTGGCGGACATGAAAAAGGTGTTCTTCAAGCTGGCGATGAACGTGGTGATGAGAATGATCGCCGAGAAAAGGTAATACGGTCGCGGAGAGAACGTGGAGGAAGTCGAGGAGGCGAAGCGGTTTAGGGAGATGGTGACCGAAACATTTCGGCTCGGTTTTGCATCAAATATAGGGGATTTTATGCCGGTGTTGAGGTGGTTGGGACTTGGGAGTGGGAGGAGGAGTGGAGAATGGGATGGTGGAGCTACAGAAAAAGAGGGACGCGTTTATGCAGGAGATGGTTGATGGATGTAAGAGGCGGTTCAGGAGTCGCGGTGGAAGCGACGGCGATTCAGAGATCATAGTTGGGAAGACAAAAACTATGATTGAGATGTTGTTGGCATTGCAGGAGAAACAACTTGAGTATTATACAGATGCACTCATAAGAAACTTAATGCTGGTCAGTCTCTACGCTCTAATTTTCTTCTTCTTTTTTCTTTGGATAATTACATTCACAGTCTCTATATATGTTTAATGTGTAATCACTACAAAAAAAATAGGCTTTTCCTACGGAGGCCGAACCGTAGCTAAAAGGTGTAAACCGTAAGCAGTACACTATTGCCTACGGTTTAGCTACGCTTTGCACCCCGTAGTAAATGCAGGGGTAGGCAATAATGGCCTACGGTTTGTTAAGCGTAGTCAATTTAAAGCCTACGCTTATGCTTACGGTTTTGTCAGAGTGGGAAAAGATGTTGACAAAAAGGTCAACAGTACCTCCGAAAGCAAAACCGTAGCTATTATGAACTGATGCCTACGCTTTGGCACCAGTAGGTATAATTGGTTTGTCTTTCCCTACGTGTTTACCAGAGTAGTTAAAGGTGGCAAAATTAAATTAGGGATGCCTACGTAAGCATAAGCGTAGGTATTGTTGTTTAGGACCTATATTTTCCCAAGGCTTAGCCTACGGTTTAGATTCATGTAGTTAATAGTATTTTGCATTTTAATTTTTTTTTTGGTATTATTTTGATTAATTTTTTTATCCTGTTCAATTTATTGTTCACCCACAAATCTAAAATCAGCAATAAAACAATGCACAAATGTAAAAATCTTTATAAACAACAATACATAAACACAAACTTCATCATTCAATCCAAACACCCAACACTTTAACCAAAAACATTATATAAACACAAACTTCATCATCCAATCCAAACACCCAACACTTTAACCAAAAACATTACATAAACACAAACTTCATCATCCAATCCAAACACCCAACACTTTAACAAAAAACACTACACAAATTTCATCATCCAATCAAAATACCCAAATTTGTAACCAAATAATTAAGTTCATACTCAAAATAACCTTGCATTGTACCAATTATCTACTAAATGAACATTGAAATGAACTAATAAAACATAAACTAGTATAATCACCAATAATTAAGAAAATTTGATCATTTACTTCATCCGTGACTTCTGAATCATTTGCTTTCTTCATCAACTTACACTTGACCTGTTAACAAAAAATCAAATCAACAAACAACACAAATATATAAATTTGAATTCAAATATTAAAGATGACATGATAAATAACTTATCAATTACTAATGACATGGACAAACAATGAGGGTCATTCAACTCCCTGATTTCTAATGACAAAGACAAGACTAAAATTTAGCAATCTGAGACCAGTAAATTACTTAAGTAAGAGTCAACAGAGTTTCCTCTTCAGAAAAATTAAGTGATAGTAAATTTTATGAATGCATAACAACAGTAACTTACAATTTAGTAATTAAATTTACTGTTAGAGTGGAAGTAAAAAAGTGCTAGTCCTCGAGGAGTTCAATTACACTTCTCAAGGACACAACATATTCCATTTCAAAAGTGCTAGTCCTCGAGGAGTTCATTTTAAAACTAATTTGTAACTTTCAACTAGATTTATTCACATGCATTACAGAAATCACGAAGATTATCAAAAATTACCATACCTCAATATGTTTAGCAATTGCACCAGAATTTGAACCATTTGGCTCTTTTAGAGTCACCAATACCTCAGATATCATCGAATTGTGCCTGAGACCCAGCAATAATGTCATGCATTTATAAGCATTATCGTGAAATTCACCCCACAAGAGTTATAATAAGCCAGTTACAGAACATCTACCAGACCAACATGAACATTTCTAAAGAAGCACCATAACCAAATCTCAATATTCAAGAACAATGAAAAGGAAACTATGCGAAGACATGATTTTCACGAACATCACAAGCACAGTTTAAAACTGCTAATACAACAAAGATTAGATTAACTAAAATCATTTAGGAAGTTTCGATTATTTTCTCAATCAAATAGTTTATAATTTCTAACCACAATAATTAAATCATTATTTGAATAGATTTTTCAAAAACATCAAGGTAACAGATCGCATTAATCTAACCAAAGCATAACATTATAATATCAATTTTGTTCATGATTATGCTTCGCCACTTGGAAAAACCACAACGCTCATAATTTCTCAGTCGTTTAAACAAATAATTGAACTCCAACACCAAATCAACAAGAAAACTCTAATTACAAAAGCAACATCATAAAACAGACAACGCAAAACCACTAACCCTAACTATGCATACCGATACATATACGGATAACTTACTTCTGAGAGTAGGCGATTCTTAAGAAGCAGTCTGGCTACCTCCGCTGGAAGCACAACATGCCTGAAAACATACATACAAATCCACAAAAAGTGTTGGACAAATTTCCTCAACGAAACATAACACCGTAAACAAAATAAGACAAAAACAAATAATCAGATAATTCCGAAAGCACCTGTATTCATATATGTCATCAAAATACTTCTCAGAGTACTAGATCTGACCCATTTTCGCTTCAAAAATCACTTTTTTGCACAGGTTAAATATGAATATCAATTATAAGATAACAAATATCATCGAGAACAGAAGTACTATGTGGAGTTATGTACCAGATTGCATCATATACCAAGCTAACACACAATAAGAAAGATGTGAATACATAACATATAGATCAACTTAACGATTTTAACATAACACATTTTTAAGAAGCATAAAATTTAATTCTAGTAAACAAGTCGGATGCATGGAGAAATAAATAAAAGAATGTAAATAAAAGAGGCATAAAATTTAATAAGAGGCTGCACTCTAGAAAGTGTACTTGGTGTACAATATCGCAGTAGTATCAATGTTCCCTAAATACACAAACAAAACAACACATTAGAAATTTTAAAATAAACTAGTAAACTATATAGCTCGCTTAATAAATTTTTTATGAAAAGTAGATTCCTTAAATATTCAGTTACAAATAAGAATACAATCACTAAATTGAAAATCTTTCTTAATTATTCATTATATTTTTGATTGGTCAAAATTTGTAAGAATAAAAGATGTTATTAGTTACCAACCCTCAATACTACTTGTTTTCTAGGAAAATCTGAAGACGCATTCCTAATAAAGTGTTACCCAAACATAATACGAACTAGCGGTTGAAGCACACTCTATGCGTGTGCACTACGTAGAAAATTCGTAAGGGAAAACGATTTTTAACTAATAAAATTGTTGTCATATGCTGGTGCATACTCAATTACTCATAATAGATGTATGAAAAACAATAAATTTTAAATTTAGTAGAAAGAAAACATTTGAATTCAATCAAATGGGATTAAAAAAATTTAAAATATATAATCTGTTTGTATTACAATATCTACTTGTTATAAAAATTATTCAGTATAATATGATATTTATATGCCACACATAAAAATTATTTTAAATAAAATATCTATATTGTTCTGTTTTCTTCTTCTTTTTTTTTTTTTATTTTGACAATCTTAATCTCTAGCTTTGATTTATAAAATGTCGAATGATTTACATATAAATCTTGAATAGCAATACGCAACTTAATCCAAGCCACCTAAAATAATTGATAATTAGGATAATATGTAACAATAAACCAATTACATAACAAGTATAATTCACGTCCAAACCTGATCTTGGCTCGAATATAAATATTGGCCTGGGTTAATATTCAGAAGAGGCTACTCTTATTGCCACCAGTAAGAAGGTTGAAAAATGGATCTTCTTTATTCCCTCCATTCTTCTGTGTCCCGTTCAAATCGAACCTTGATTCATTCGTAGTTGATGGCACTGGTGGTTTAACAGATACAAATGCAACTTTTCTCTTCTTCGTTTCACTTTTGAGTTTCGGAAGATACTGAAAGTAGGAGCATCTCCGATGTTGATTCTTGTGTTTATACACAAGTCTCTCTGGAATCCCACACTCTGTTTGGAGCTGACCCGTAAAAGATTTTATTCTTTCTTCAACTTTTTCAATCCCCGAAGCCATTTATCCGCTCAATCAGATTGTTGAGCTCGTTTATCCTCTCACCGGCATTTTATCAAACAGGTTATGTGCAGCGTATAATAAGCTATTGTAATTTAAGCCATAGAGGAAGAATTAGCTTAATTATATATATCAAAATGAATTCTTTTTGTGATCTTTCATATTCTTTTGAGTCAAAAAAGTATCGCCCAAAATTACATTTGAAAAAGAATAATAGTAAATGACCAGATGTGAAATAAGTATCGAGGAATGCTGCTACTAAAGCCGTGAATGTTGAAAGTGAGATGGAAGTTTGAAGAGAGATAAAATTGTATCAAACCATCAATTACCAAAGTATTAATCGAGTTGTTTCCCCGTGATGCATTACTTGACAAATTAATGCCTCTGTAATGATAAACATAAGAAATCTGCTTTGTTGTTCTTCTCTACTGCTTTAGTCGGTCTCTAGTCTCTACTCTCTAGTCCCCTGAAAAATCCAAGACGAAAATTTAACAAAACAGAGAATGAAAATTACACACCATGGAAGTTCAAGAAAACGCAACTGAAGATACTTTTTCCATTAATTCTTCAATAGTCCATCTCCACCACAAGTAAAGGGCATGGGGACATAGCAAAATCTACATAAACTTGTTTTTTTGTAACTGATAACTCTATTAAATCACAAATATTTCATTATAGAAAACAAAAAAAGGCAGATAGAGATGGATTATAGAAGGATTTTCAGGTTTTAAAACCCTAGGTTTCAATTGAAAAACAAAATTTGGTGAAGAAGGAGAGAGATTCGACTAGAGAGATAGATGGAGAGAGAATTACCTGAGTATAATAGAAGATGAAGATTGGTTTGTCTTCCTTTTCCTAGATGGGGATGTCGTTTCCTAGATGGAGATGAAAGCCGTCCTGCTGGAGAGAAAGAGAAAGGAATATTCCCAGTTGAGTGAGTAAAGAAACGAGGGAGAAGCAAGGAGGGAGAAAAGGATGAAAAAATAATTAAATGCGCTAAGAGTAAAGTTTTCACAAATTTCCATTCTTTAACTCCGCGCCCAATTTTGATCTGATGTAAGTGCCTCAATAAGTTTAGTTATTGGGGCATAAATTAAAAGGTGTCTTAATTAGGGGTGTTCATAAAAATCGAAAATTCGGTTAATCGGCCGAACCGAACCAAAAATTGAAAATTCGGTTCGAACCAAAACCGAACCGAAAAATTCGGTTCGGTTTTCGATTTTTTTTTTTCAAAATTTCGATTTTCGGTTCAATTTTGGTCTTGAGGTTCGGTTCGATTAACCGAAAACCGAAGTTATTTTATTATTTAATTTTTTTTATTTTTATATAGTATAATATAAATAAAAAACTATAAAAAGTGTGTTTCCTAGTAATAACTTATAGGAAAAGAAAAAAAGTGATCATTTTTTTCTATTTTTATTTATTTTTTATATTATTTTATTTTTTATTTTTTTTCAAAATTCAGTTTAACTGAAAATCGAACCGAACCGAATTTTTTCGGTTTGGTTTGGAATTTCGGAGAACCGAAATTCTGGTTCGGTTTTCGACCGAACCGAACCGATGAACACCCCTAGTCTTAATAATCTATTATTGAGGCATTTACTGAAAAACATATCAAAAAAAGTGTCATATACTGTATATTTTGTTGTAGCGGCGGTTGAATTCGTGAATGAATCTGCTAAAATAAAACAACAATTCAAGAACAAATAGATATCGAAAGCCACGAAAATAGTGTAATTGTGGGTGAAATATACCTCGGATAGAATGAGAGAGCGTGTGATCGAGGAAAAAATGAACGACGTATAGAAAAGGTGTCGGGGGGGGGGGGGGGGGGGGGGGATTTGTATGTATAGGTTAACAATATATATATATAAGTACCTGGTTGTGAAGCCGAATTTCGGAAGAAGAAGAAGAAGAAGAAGAAGAAGCGAAGAAGAGATGTGGAAGAAGAAGTAAGCAATCTGAATATTTAGATCTACAAAAGTAGATCGTTATCAATTTTTTTTTTTATTATTATTGTTAAATATACAATATAGTTAAAACAAGTTTATATTGTTTATCAGACTTGTGTTTGGTGCAGCGGTAGTGAACTTGATTGGTGGACATGAAGTCATAATTTCGAAATTTGCTGAGAGCAATATTTTTCCATTTTAATTTCAAACGAAATTAAAATCCCGCTATTTTTTTTATAAAACCGCCAAATTTTTTAGAGCCTACTGAATTTGAATTTAGCAAGGTTCTTAAACTACTAATACCTACGCAAGCCCAAAGAGTAGGTAATATCAGTGGGTTCCCTACATTAAAGCCCAAAGAGTAGGTAATATCAGTGGGTAATACCAATATTTTCAAAAACTTAATACCTACGTGGGTTCAAAGCGAAGGCTTTAGTAACTGTTGCCTACGGTTTAGCAAATTTGTGTAGGCTTTACAAGTTATAATGCCTCCGGTTGCCAAAACATAGGTAATAAGTTAATCCCTACGTTTTCCTTCGCGTAGAAAAAAGTGGCGTAGGAAAAGGCCCATTTTCTTGTAGTGAATTATCAAAATTCTCTCACTTTTTGTGAATTATCATAACCCAAATTACAATCTTAGGCCCTGTCAGATTGCAATTTCACTCGTTTCAGTATAAATATATTACAATTTCATCTCCTAACGGGGGTTTATTGATATTTTCAAAATTTTAAAGGACTTTTGGTAATTGAATAATAAAGGGGTGTAAAAATGTAACTATCCCTTTTTTCTTTGAATCTTTTGAAATAGCAGAGTTTTATATTTGTTATACTTAAAATTTGCAGCTTTAATTTTTTTATTTATATGTTTCTGTTTTATTTTTATTTGTAGCATTTAATTCTTGATGAATGTATACAACAAGAAATTACTGAAAATTTCAAAACTAGTCCCATAGGTTAGTCGAAAAATAGTATAAGCATTGAATTTTTGTACGTTGATAAAACTCAATTAGCAGTTTTAAAAGTTGTTTCACCGTTAGTTAATTTCTGGATGAAAAATATTATGTGATCATTATGACTTGTCCAAATGAGGTGGCGCTTATGTGGCCAAGACCATTTTTGGCAAGATAATTTCAGCATTGTCTAATTGCCGATCCCGTCAGCACCACTACATTTGATAAAGTCAAACTTAATGCGCACATAACTTTTTTCCACCATCCAAAAGTTAAGGACATGACCACTTTTGAAATTGTTAAGTGAGATGATAGGTATAAAAGTTTGGTACCAATATTATTTTTCGGCTAACTTGTGGGACTAGTTTTATAATTTTCCCTTACTCATCTTTTCTTATGAATTTAAATTAGAAAACAACTTCAATCTTTTAAAGATCATACAAAGTCAAATATCGACATTATGAAGTAAATTAAGGATACTGGCGGATCTCATAAGCACCTTCAAAAAAGTATATATGCAGCAGCATTATATTTGAGTTCTCACGTTATGAATCTTACAGGTTTTGTTAACAGCCGGTACAGATACATCAGCTGGAACAATGGAATGGGCACTATCTCTTCTGTTCAACAATCCACATGTTCTCAAGAAAGCACAAACTGAAATCGACAACCATATAGGACACAATCGTTTAATAGACGAAGCAGACATAGCCGAGCTTCCGTATCTACGCTACATTGTGAATGAAACCTTACGTTTGTATCCTGCGAGCCCATTGCTAATCCCACACGAGTCCTCAGAGCAATGCACGGTCGGGGGCTACTACGTGCCAGCAGGCACCATGCTTCTAGTAAACGCATGGGCTATTCAGAATGAGCCCAAGAACTAGGAGGATGCCACAAAGTTCAAACCAGAGAGATTTAAAGGGCTAGAAGGAACACGGGATGCATTCAAGTTGATGCCATTTAGGTCTGGAAGAAGGGGTTGCCCCAGGGAAGGCTTGGCGGTGCGTATGGTTGGGTTTGGATTAGGATCTATTATTCAGTGCTTTGATTGGAAAAGAGTTGACGAGGAATTGGTAGACATGACAGAAGGGGTGGGATCAACCTTGACAAGAGCACATCCATTGATGGCCTATTGCAAAGCTCGGCCCATCGCAGCCAAACTTCTTTCTCAAATATAAATTACTAGGATGTAATTTTGAAACTATCTCCTCATGATATCATCTATTTCAAAAGAGTGAGACTTGGATATTGTATTGTTGGTAAAAGATATCTATCAAGATTTCAACTCTTTTGCAAGATGGGGTTATGAAATAAGCTAGAGTAGATGTTTGTCCTTCGATTTTCTTTGGTTATTATAAATATATGCTGAAAGCACATATCACTATTTCTAGTTTTAGTTAAGAAGATGACTGGTAGCTAGTTTTATATTTACTTTTGTTGTGAATTATACTTGAGTTCGGCAAAATCAAGTCTAAGCCAAAATTTTCAACTAAAGGAATTGATGTTTTCCTTCCAAACTCGGTACATGTTCTTAACAGTTTTGGGTAAACTTTCTTCAATCATGAGTGATGTGGGTGGAATTTACCTGGATTGGGCCAAGCTAATGAAGCCCAAATACTAGTAAGGAAAGGTTGATTATTCTATAAAAATGGCATCAGGCCCAAGCAGCTGATCCGCCTTGCTGGATTCGAGCTGGATTATGGAAAGACTTTGACCATAAGATAGAGATAAACAAGGACCAATTAAAAGGAAGACACGGCCCAATAATCAAACCTTACCATAACAGTTCTCCTTCAATCAAGTCAATTTGGGCTCAATGCTTGCTGGATCCGCTGTAGGCCACACTCCTTGATCTTCAGCTACCATGATCAGCTATTATGCCATAATTAGATAAGGAAGATAGCAGGCTTTGCTCCAGCTACCATAGCTAGCCTAAACCATCAAGATTTGTATAAATACTCCTATTAAAGATGAATAAAACAAGACTTTTATGCTTTTATATTGTTATTCTGTCAAGTACTAATTATCTTACATAATATAATATAAATAATGTTGATGTGAATCAGACACGCATCAATTGGCGTCGTCTGTGCGAAATTGAGCTTCAAGAAGTGAGGTAAGTTTATTTGTTTTCGGTAAGTGTTTATTATCAAATCTTGATGGCAGGGAGAGGTATGGCTAAAATTCAAGAAGCCATGAGGAACGAAAAAAAAAATTGCAAAAAAAAACCCTGTGTTAACGAAATAGGTGAAAACCCCCCTGTGAAATGGTAAAATTCTGCAAAAAACCCCCCGTTCCGTCAAACTTCACGGAGTGTGAAATGCACTCGCCTGAGATGAGAGTTGGAAAGTTTTTCTTTTGATTTTCACATGTTAAAAGTCCGTTATACCCCTCAATATTTTAGTTATATAGAAAAATACTTTTAACTTAAAACTAAATCAATTAAGTTGGTGGGTTTGTATTTGGGTCTGGGTCAAACCCAAAACCTGACCCTAACCCATTTATTATCCCTTTTTTTTCTTTTTTCTTTTTTTCCTTCTTCTTCTTCTTTAACTAGTTTCCACCATAACCACCGGCCACCCACCCACAAACAACCGGCGAAGCTGACTCACCACCATTGTCACCACCAGTTCACCACTGAACCACCATTCACAACCGCCACCACCACCGTCGCTTCGCACAAGCCACCTCCCCATCGCCACGAACTCATCACCGGCGATTGAATCCACCATCACCGCTGGAACTCGCCGCTGGAGATCGAACCCACAACCACCATACGCTGCCGCCACCACTTCACACAACCACCACCACCACCATTTCACATAACCACCATCACCCCCACCACTACTTCACACAACCACTGCAAGTTCGCACAACCACCACCACAACCACAACCACCACAACTTGGTACAACCACCATGAAAATATCATATTTGAGGGTTTATATGGGGTTGGGGTTGTTGGGTTTTGTTCGAAAAAGCATAAACGCAGCGGAAGAGATTTCAAAAAATAAAACGAAAACCCAATTGGTACTCTAATTCGCATAATTGAATCTAAAAGCATATAACGAATAAAACTTACTCGTTAATATGAATATGATGATGGAGAAAAACTTCTTCTTCTCCAAACTCGAAATATTGAAGCTCCCAAATCTTCAATCCTTTGGTTTGATTCTTCAAACTTGAACTTGATCCGAACAACGAAAATACGTCGTCTCTAAATCGTCACGCACAGATCAACAAACGAAAAATCTCCTATCTTCTTTCTCTATGGTCGATGGCTAGGTATAGAGGAGGGGAGGAATATTTTTCTTTCTTTTGAGAGTTATGAGAGTTGTGTATTCTTCTTTCTTGTTCTAAGTCAAAGAGTCCTTATATACCTCATGGCTTATTGAACAAGTCAAAACAAAAGAGCCCTAATATGTGGCCTCTCAAAGACACCACTTTGAGGCCTAGTAGGCATCCAATTGGACTCTTTATTTAGCCCCGAGATTTGTTTTGTTTAATTAATTTCTTATTTCAATTAATAATTTATTATATCCAATAAATAAACTAATTAATTAAATAACCAAATTAATTAGATAAATTAATTCATTAATATATTTCACAAGGAAATTAATTAATAATTAATCTTATCATTATAATTAATTATTTCATCTAATGAATAATTAATTATTTAATTTATCCAATAAATTAAAACTCCCAGAAGAAATAAAAGAAATTCTTTTTTCTTCATTTTTCTTTGTCAATCCTTTAGCGCGACTCTTTAGGTTCGTTTCGTTTGGCAATGAGAGGAAACCAAAGGAAGTGGGTAACACCTAGTCAGTCACGTGGCCCACTTCGTAACCCAAACGAAAACGAATGATAGGATCATTCCGAAACCTTCCAATCGTAAATACCGTATATGTATAAACCCTTTGTTCACGTTCCCCGGTCAAGTGAGAGTCATGGTTATGTCAAACTCACTGGATTTGACCATATGTATAAATCATAATAAATATGAAAAGATTGAGATCGATTTAGTGCCAAGCACAATCGTCTCGTTTGCTTTGGCCAAAGACTTTGATCTCTATTTATCTATAATTACATAGGGTACATACTCATTCACTTATGAGAGAACAAATCCCATATTAGATATCTGCTAAGATTACCACTTGCCCATCAAGTCCGCATTTCGAGATTGACCCCACCAAATGGTGAATTGGATCTAACTACTCTAGTGAAAGACTTGATGTCACAAGTGCATCTTCAGCCTGATACTTCAAGTCAAAGGTTCACATACACCTATTACGCACAATCAGTTCCGTCATTGACAGTCACAGAGTGAAAACCCATGTGACAGAACCGATGCGAGTCGTGTTCGAACATATCAGTTCCACTGACGTGTCTACAATCTTAATCTCCTATCATCCCATGATACCAGACAGGCACTCCTATGTCGGAGCTAAGATTGTAAAAGTATGCGAAGTCGTTATTTGTCCATTAAAGACTTCATATTACTTACGAACTTATTTTAGTAATCAAGATCGATCTCTCTAGTGCAAATCTTCCTATCCCATAGGAAGTAGAGGGATCGCACTGAAAATATAGACAAAACGTTTTACACAACTTATAGATGCAGATAAGAATTAAGTGAAAACTCAATAAAGCATTTTATTGAAGAAGAGTTTAAGTTCAATACAAGATATATGCCCTATACATTCTATCCTCTATGGCATTTGAGGGCATAATCCTAACAGGGGTCTTTGCAAGAAGACATCTCTTCTTCACAGGCTTTTTCACAGACGCAGAGGAAGAAGAAGAACCCAACAATTGGGGGTTTGAAATTTATCCTTTTTTTTCTTTTTTTTTAATTATCTTATTTAAAATTTTGTTTTCCTTTTCTTTTATCTCAAAAAAACATGAGCCTTTGATTTTATGGATTTAGATCCAATGGTTAGTAATTAAAGGGTATAATGGACATTTAAAAAAAATTGATGGTGTTAAGGCCTATTTAGCGGTTGGGGGAGAGTGTCCAATGTTTTACCATTTCACAGGGGGGTTTTCACCTATTTTGTTAACACATGAGGGTTTTTAGCACTTTCAAAATAACAAAGGGAGGTTTTTTGCGATTATCCCAAAAGAAAAGGATGTTACTTTGTTCGGGCAAAGACAATCATGCACCTGAGATGCCAGCTGTCATAGCTAGGCGATTGATTGATGAAATCCAAGAGTTACTGCTAGACAAGGTGGCTGAGGACCCAGTAGGAGAGAAAGAGACTCTCCAATAGCCTGAAGGACAAGCTGACCAGAGAGATGATCAGCCGCCCCCAAATCCTTCTTACCATCTAACGGCCGAGCAGTTACAAGCAATTGTGGATGCAACAATTGAAAAAGCTATGAAAAATTCAGATCCACAAGGATCCCGAAGGTATGGAAAAAATTTGATGTCACAGGTAGCCGAAAAAATTCCGTTGGCAACAAAAGATGGTGGTGCAAGTGATTTTGGAATCACTCCTGAAGTAGGTTATGGTAAGAAAATCAACAAGGTTGAGTTTCTAACTCAGCCCGAGAAGAAGCGGGAGAACCTCGCAAGAAATACCTGAAGGTGTTATGTGCCCAACGAGCCATCTGTTGGCTTGAACATTAACACTGTATCAGTCTAATCACGTAGATTATATCAAACCTGTTACGGAATGTCTTTTTATTGTTATAACTAGTGATAGTATAGATAAAAATCCCATGGATTACATATGGTTAGGGAGGAGGTCAGGGAAAACATATGGAATGCTCTCAAAGACCATAATCCTAAATATGTTCCAAGTCATAGAGGCTGTGAGATGTGGGATATCACTGGCCTCGTCAAGACTTGTTCGTGTGTGTAACTCTCCCAAGAGGTCGACGCGTTCCATTGTTGATGGCTAGTATAGCCAATACATGCATGAAGATCCATACTTTGGTATGGGATTGAACGACCCTGCAAGGATTCCTCGTTGGTGCTGTCGAACTTGGAGTCCTTCAGTTTTCGTAGTGTAAGATAATCCTTAGACCTGAGATGTCATTGGAAAGGGTACTACCCACTCTGCTTTGATATGCACGTGCACTCCAGGAGAGTCATACGGCATGTATGTTGGGTATAGTCTGGTAGTTACAGCGGAAGAATTGACAGTCGGAGGGAATTCATCCAAGGTCACGAGTACCTGGTATTTCCTATGTTGTTGAGTGAAACTGAATGATTGAAAAGTTTCTGGCCAGAGCATTGTCTTATAAGAGGGATTGGTGATCCCTGCTTAGAAGACCGGATCATTAGTTGAACCAACATAGTCATACTCATAGTTTTCGAGGCTATTAGGGTTTCGACCGTCGCCAAACCCTAGGTCTTAGACGGAAAAAAGATGAAGGGATTCGACTCACACAAAGATCAAAATCTGGAAAGGTTTGCATTTTCATCGTTAACATCTAGGAAGTCGTGGCGACGTTGCTAAACATCGAACCACGACCAATAGGTGCCTTGGGTTAATTGGTGAAGTTAATCCAAGGCCTAGGTAATTATTATGAATAATTAATCTAGTCTATGGAAGGACTTATTGCTAGCTTGTTAATGAGCCTAAGGGGTCACATACAATACTTAGTGTAGTACCTATTGGTTGGTTAATTCTTTGTGAATTAATGGAGAGATTAATTAATTGGAATTAATTAATCGGGAAAAGGAATAAATTAATTAAGCGGTCTTAATTAATAAAAGTCTTATAATTTAATATTAGAGTATTAAATTGGGAAAGATTAGTTAATTAATTAGTGATCTAATTAATTAATGAAAGAGAAAATAAATATATATATATATATATATATATATATAGATATATACATGGGTGTGTATATGGGTATTTAGATTTGGTGGAGGATTTTATCTTGTTCACCAAGTCTATATATATATATATATTTAATATATCTATCCTATAATATATTTGGTAGGATCTATTCTAATTAATTAGGTAACTAATTGATATAGAAAGACCTTATTTGATATGTATTAAATATATGGAAATATCTTTTTAGTTGGAAAGATATCCAATTAATTAGGGAAGAGAGTTTGAGAAAGAATGGAAACTAAATAAAATAAAATAACATGTATATATATATATATACACACGCCTCTTAGTGTGAACACACACACTAAGTGTGTATGTGTGTGTAGGCGTGTACTATATATATATGTGTGTGTGTGTGTGTGTGTGTGTGTGTTATGTTGTTTTTTTTTAAGTTTTAATCAATTAAGTTTCTCTCAAGAGTTTTTCATAAAAATAAAAACAAGGTTTTTAAGTATTAATTCTTTCTCTCCAACTCTTCCACCTCTTTCACAATATTCTTCCAACTCATGTGTTGAGTACGAAGAACACCCAAAATATAGTCCTACCCATTTCATAAGCCAAGATTCGATATTCTCCTTGCTAGCACTGGTGGAGATAATCGAGGGTACGAGCTAAAGTGTGGATAAACTTAGAGGCACAACTCTTGGGGTGCTAAGGCAAACCTATTCGGAGAGGTGTAGCAAGGAGTTGCTTAAAAAGACATTGCTGATTTTTGGTCTTCAAGAGATAAACACGTGAAAACTAATTTCTAGGATAGTTTTGAATCCGATGGTACCATGTCAACCAAGCCCTAATATCGGGGATGCTGCTTTAATTAAAAAATTATATGTCTTCCGCTGTGCTCGGCATCCTCGGGGGTTGTACCGATCCCAACAATTCCCTACATCGGAAGGACGCCAAATGCGGCGTGCTGAATGACTAGAAGAAGACAATCAGGATGGGTGGATCCCACCACCCAAACTTTCCCTGAACAAGACACCAGAGGGCAACACGTGTTCTGTGCCAGAGAGGAAACAGCTACCTGGGAGAGTTGTCGCTGCAAGTGACCACCCTAAGTACCAGCCTGATGACTGGAAAGAAAGAAGAAAAGACCTCGAAGATGAGGCTAGCAATTATGAATTTGCTCGTTCCCTGATGGACTAGCCAAACAAACTCAACAAGCTGAAGGATAGCCAAGACAAATTTGAAGTTATGGTCAGGAAGATGGAAGAAATGGAGCGAAGAATAGGGGTGTTCAACGGTCGGTTTTCCAATCGAACCGAACCGAACCGGATTTTCGGTTAATCGAAAATTTGATTTTCCAAAAATCCAAACCAAAATGGTTCGGTTCGATTCGGTTAAAAAAGGAATCATTTCGGTTCGGTTTTCAACGGTTCGGTTAAACCAGTCTGAAAAAAATTACACACCTCACCATAACCCACAAATTACACAACACACATTGCTAAGCTTATTTCAAATTTCAAATTACACAACCCTAAACCCTAATCAAATAAATTTACACAGTTAAATTAAACCCATACAAATACAAAATAAGCTAAACCATACAAAATAAGTTATTACCCATACAAAATCAATTGAAATTTAAAACCATATAAAGAAAATAGAGAAAAAATAAAAAAAATACGGATTGAGGCTTGGTCTCCATGATGGTCGCCATCTTGCCGATGTCCGGTTGGTCTCCGCAGTGGTCGTCGGAGAGGCGCGGTCGCCGGAGAGCAGCAGCAGCAGCAATCGGGCAGGGAGGCAGGGGAGGTTTTGCTGTGAAGTGTGAAGGGTGGAGGAAAAAAGATATTTTCTCTTATATCTTTACTTATTACAAAACTGAAAGTGTAAGTTAAGTTGTAATTACACGTTTTTTATCTTTACTTATTATAAAAATATAAAATTATAAAAAAAATATTATTCGGTTATCGGTTCGGTCCGGTTTAACCGAGCCAAAAAATTGGACCGAACCGAAAAACCAAAATTTGCTAACAAAAAAATTGAAAATCGAACCAAAATTTTTGGAATTAAGTACAAGTGGGAGATTGTTAGGTGTATGCCCTCAATGAGGAATTAGATTTGGTAGGACATTGATAAGTTATTTTGTACAAACGATTATATATTTCTATTTATAGAATAAAGGTTTTGATTATGTTCATGTAAATTTAAATGACATTTAAGTGTGTTGAACAAATAAATCCTTGAGATTTGAAGATAGACTTTCCACCTCTCTTGGATGAGAGGTGGCACTGGAAGAGTCAAGTACTTAATCTCTTAGTGATGGTTCGCGAGTTAAGAAATTTTAACTGAGCATTAAAATTCAACTGTATGACACCTGCTTTGACAAGGAAGTTCCAGTCAAACACTGATTAGATAGTGGGAGCTGATGTCATGAATATAGTTAATGGAATTAACATATTTGAACTCGACTCGCATTAATCCAATCACATGGGTATTTACTCTTTGATAGTCAATTATGGGGATTAAGATTGCAATAGTATGTGTGAACTTTAAACCTGAGGAGTTATTTGCAATGTGCTTGTATTATTGGATATGTTACCAGAGTAGTTAGACCCGTATCACCTAATAAGTGGGGTCAACCTCGAAGTATGATTCACATGGTGCATTCGACATTGTAAGATAATTGCTAATATGGAATTCACCATCTCGATAGTAAACGAGTATGTGACCTGTACAATCATAAGTAATTGAAATTACAAAGTCTTTGGCTAAAGCATATAAACTAACTAGTGATGGTCAGTAAGGGTAGTTTGGTAATTTCACATTATTGTGATTACTGAGTACATCATCAAGTTATATGAGTTTGACGTACCATGGCTCTGTTAGGTATATACCCTAGCTGTTAATGAGGACAAATAGATTATATAGGGTATCTAATTATGTTGTACGAACTTATTATTAATAAAGGCATTTATTCTTTTGTTCATATAAAGCTTCATGGCATTAATGAGTATTAAACAAGCAATCCATGTGAATCAAGGTTGACTTTTCGCCCTTTATGGAATAAAGAAATGGCACGGTGAGAGTCTGATACCTAATCACTTAAAAAGGGTTCGCAAGTCAAGGAATTAATTGGGCATTAAAATTCGACTTGTATGACATATGCTCTGACAAAGAGTATCAGTCGAACACTATTGGATGGTGAGAGCACATGTCATAGATATACCAATGGAATTGATATATTCGAACACGACTCATAGTAATCTAATCATATGGGTATTTACTCAGTGACTGTCAATGATCGAATCACTGATCACAATAGTATACATGAGCCTTAGACCTGAGGGGTCATGATCAATGTACTTGTGATGTTAAATCTGTTACTAGAGTAGATAGACCCAAATCACCCTTTGGTGGGGCCAACCTCGAAGTGCGATCTCAATGAGCCAAGTAGCACATGTGAAGTGATCGCCAAGATGGGATTCACTGTCTCGATAGTAAACGAGAAAGTATCCTGCGCGATCATAGACAAATGACATTATAAGTCTTTGGCTAAAGCAATGAAACTAACTCATGTAAGACATGGAGGGTAGTTTGGTAATTTCATCATGCTATGATCTGATGCACATTATTAAGTATTGTGAGTTTGACATAAACCATGACTCTCACTTGATCGGGATACGTTATTGAAGGGCTTATACTCATACGGTATTTATAATCCAGAGGTTTGTAATGATGCAATCATATATCATACTCGATTGGGTTACGATGTGAATCCACGAGACTGGCTAGGTGACACTCACATCCTTTGGTATCCTTCCATTGCCAATCGAGACGAACCTAAAGAGTCGCACTATAAGAAATAAGCAGAATATCTTTTTGTGTAAATAATTTATCTTTTAGAAAGACAAATTAAATAGGATGGATTGATTTAATTGGTAAATCAATAATTTATTTAATTAGATTAACTTATTTGAATTTAATTAATTATATATATATATATATTTGAATTGGATTTGAATTAAATATATATTAAAAGATGGACCAAGTTGACTGGGCTAACTTAGCCCATCATAGGTGTCCACTGAGGGCCTAGGAGGCGCCCACTTAGGTTTAGGGTTTGAGGATTATTTAATCCTCAAACTGACAAGCTAAACCTAACCCTAGCATACAATACACAAAAAGAAAAGGAAAAATCCTCGCCCCTCACTCTTGCTAGCCGTCCACCATCAAGAAAGGAGAGTCCCGGGGAGCTTTTGAAGGCTTGTTTCGCGTGAGGCTTTAGAGATAGGAATTCGACAATGCTGTTACGCGAATTGCAGATTAACGAATCAATAAGGTATTTGATGCTGTTTATTTTTCGTAAAACCTTGAAAATCATCAAACCCATGTTAAAGTGATTAGACTTTAGGAATCCTTTTTATTTTTGATGTGTTTTTTATTTATAGGATTCCTAACAAGCTCTTACTTGATCGGGTCATGTCGGTGAAAAGTTTATACGCATATGGTAATCGTAATCAAGGTTCGTGATGACGTATTCATCTTGTACTCAATTGGGCTACGCTTTGGTTCCATGGTGCTGGCTAGATGACAACCTTATCCTTTGGTATCCTCCCATTGCCAGTTGAATCCAGCCTAGAGAATCGCGCTGTTTGAAGAAAATGAATGATTTTATATGCTAAGGGTATTTTGGTAAATTCAAATTAGATGTGAATGACTAACAAAATGGATGACATGATTTAATTAAAGATATTTAATTAGATTAAATAAATAAATTAAATCATTTAATTCATAAGTTAAATTAATTGGAATTAATTTATAAGTTGAATTATATTAATTGGATTAAAGTAATTAATTAAAAGTTAATTAAATTTGGACTTGGATTTAATTAATTACATATGTGCTAAGATGGAACAAAGCCCAGAAGCCTAATCATAAAGGGCCCTAGTGGCCGCCCCTCTCTTAGTGGACTAGGGGATTTGTTTTACTTGGTATAAGTTGTTAGTCAGTGTCAGAATTCTACACAAGTCATAACTTTGAATCTGACTTCGAGCAAAAGAAACCTACAGCAAATGAATAGAAAATATTCCCTCCCTCTCTCCAACTAGCCGCCGCCATTGTTGTCAGGGGGGAGATTAGAGCTTTCTTGGAGATTTTTCTTCAGTGTGATAATCTAGAGGCAGGAGTTTGGGGCTGCTACTGATTATTCGAATTTTGTCATCAAGAGGTAATTCGATTATCCTCTTTCGTAATTTTCTTGTTGCGAATAAATATCATGAAACCCCAGATTCGAATTCTGGAGTAATTCGGATTAAATTTTTATCCGCTAGACCGAATCACAATAGATATTGCAGAGAGTTTGTGTAAAAGTGAAAGAGTAATTTCTGCAATTTTTCTTTTAAATGAAAGAGTAGTAAATTTAGGTTTCTCTTATCAATACGATTTGGCCACGTGTAAAGTTGATTGAATCTCAGTCGTTTTATCATTAACTGCGGATGTAAAATTCTGAAATGTGGGTTAAGTTATCATGCACAAAAAGTAAGCGTTGATGATCTTATACAAAAAAAAAATTTGATCGTTGATGCTTAATTGGCTTATACAAGTACAATTTTAAGGTTCCCCCTAAACTTGATAACTTGTTACAACTTTTCAAAAAGCATTTAGACATAATTGTAAAATGGATTCCCCCGAAATTGTATGCCTAATAAAGTATGATGCATAATGATTAAGCATTTAAATCAATCATACCTAATTTACTTCTTAAAGTGAGAAATCGTTGTTCATCAAGCGCTTTGGTAAAGATATTCGCTTTCATTGAGCGCTTTGGAAAAGATATTCGCTAATTGCTTGTCAGTTCCAATAAAATGCATGGAAATATCATTCTTTTGAACATGATCACGCAGAAAATGGTATCTAATGTCGATATGTTTGGTTCTAGAATGAAGAACTGGGTTTTGCGTCATGGCTAAGGCACTTTGGTTGTCACAATGGATTGGGGTAGGGCCCAGGATTACACCATAATCTCTAAGTTGTTGCCTCATCCATAGAATTTGGGCAAAACAACTTCCCGCGGCTACATATCAGCTTCGGCAGTAGATGTAGATATGTGTTGTTGTTTTTTACTATGCCATGAAACTAACCTATCACCAAGAAATTGACATGTACCACTTGTACTTTTCTATCAATTTTGTATATTGCAAAATCTGCGTCTGAATAACCAATTAGTTCAAAAGGAGAGTCCCTTGGATACCATAAGCCCACAGTTTGTGTGCCTTTAAAATAAACCAAATCCAATTTAATTCATAAAAATTAAATACTAATTAATTTAATTGAAGAGTTTATTTGGCAAGGAGAATGAAGGGTCCAATTAAAATAGTAGTGGGTCTTCACTCAATTTAAATGAATTTGATATCATTGGGTTAATCCAAATAAACCCATGTTTAATTAAATACAAAGCCCAACACCTTTTTAATTTCAAGTGGGCTAAGCATCTAATTAATCCGTGTTGGGCCAAGCCCACACTTCTAATTTAGAAATCAGCTTTGGCCGTTTATTTAATTAATCCGAGTCGCCAAGCCCAACTCCCTTTTAATTAATAAATCAACTTGGGCATTTGATCTAACTCAAATCCGGGACTCAAATCTATCAGTCTGGAAGGATTCGAACCCTCACCACCAGTTATGCTAATGAGATATAGACTGCACTCAATGATAATTAAGCTACTACGTACCTAATTAGGATCAGTCAACGTAGTTCTATATTAATGTAATTGTCAGGGTCGTACTCGAGGAACGATTCTAACTTCCAATTTATATGTATATAGGAACGTACTCTCAGTCTATAGCCTCGTACTAGTGAATAACGAGGCTAAAACTGGAGAGAGTATTCTCCAGCCCCCTTCAATAATGTTATGAGGGGTATTTATAGATGCAAGTGTTGTACGGATCTGACAACGATAATGGGTCGCACCGATGATGCCACATGGCCTATGAACGGTCAGGATCTTGACTCGTATCTGGTGAACGACCCGACCCGAATCACTTAAAAACCGCGGATCTTGCCAGTATGGGCCGATTTCTGGGTTTGTGTTGGGCCTCACATGCTAAACATTTCACTCTTGGGCTAAATACCATAGTTGGGTATATCATTAAGTCCCCGACTTCATCAGTATTAAAGAGGAGACATTTATGACTTTAAATTTACTACTGAGGAAGTAAAGTCAAAGTAAATCTGAATTTTTCACTAAATAGCGATATTACAATATGATCTGTGTTTCACATCAAAGTTTAAAGTCGAATTAGACTCCAGGGTATGGTCTAATTAGACTAAAGAGTTGAAATAGTGATCTTTCTAAGATCATCTATCGCGGTCGTTCACGACGTACGACTCCAGAGTTAGTCTAATAGACTAAAAGTTGGAAATGTGATCTTTCTAAGATCATCTAGCGCGGGTCGTTCACGACGCACGACTCCAGAGTTAGTCTAATTAGACTAAAGAGTTGAAAATGTGATCTTTCTAAGATCAATCTTTCTAGAGTCGTTCACACGTACGACTCCCAGGGTTAGAGTCTAATTAGACGAAGGAGTTGAAAATGTGATCTTTCTAAGATCATCTTTCTAGAGTCGTTCACACGTACGACTCCAGGGTTAGAGTCTGATTAGACGAAGGTTGAAAAGTGATCTTTCTAAGATCATCTTTCTAGAGTCGTTCCACACGTACGACTCGAGGTTTCCCGAGTCGAATTATACGAAGGAGTTGAAAATGTGATCTTTCTAAGATCATCTTCTAGAGTCGTTCACACGTACGACTCGAGGTTTAGAGTCTAATTAGAA